>CAUYUJ010002308.1:0-22500 GCA_963575745.1 Prorocentrum cordatum
GAGGAGGAAGAGGAGGAGGAGGAGGAGGAGGAGGGTCAGTCTCCGCAGGCTGCCGCTCTTTGCCACTGCGCGCCGCCATCCGCTCCTTGCGGCCGGCGGGCGGACCCGCGCGGCCACCCAAGGGAGGGCCCTCCGCCCGCTCAAGGTATGCGGTCGGGCGTGTGCATGCGCCGGCTACGGGTAAGAATGGCCCCACTTGGTCGAAGGCAGAACCGAGAAAACATCGAAGAGATGCGAAACCGGGCGCCGCGGCCGTTTCAGAGCGTTCCGGAGCGCTCTGAGAGCGTTCCGCAACGCTCTGGAATGGATGTATCTCGATTCTAGGCCCGCCAGACCTGCGACCTACGCAAGCGTGACCTGTGGTGCATGGTTTGCCAGTCGCTGCGTGCGGTGCGACAAATGGCGGCCTGCGTGCTTGAGCTCGGCCCCGCATCGCGCCCCGAAAGCCGCGCACCAGAGGTCACGCGGGCGAGGGGTCACTCTTAAGCGTAGCCAGAATGTACTCGTACTGCGGCTTGCGCTGGTCCTCCGGGATGGAACCGAGCTCGCGCATCTCCTGGCGGCCGGATGCCGCCGCTGCGGCTGCCTTCTTCTGCTGCCTGGCAGATGCCTCCTCCTCCTACGCCTCCTCCTCCTCCTCCTCCTCCTCCTCCTCCTCCTCCTTCTCCTCCCTACTGCCTCCTCCTCCCTTCTCCTCCTCCTCCTCCTCCTCCTCCTCCTCCTCCTCCTCCTCCTCCCCCTCGTAGACTTATCTCCCCTGCCGCTGCTGTGCTGCTTCGGCTGCCTCTGCCGTCTCGGCTGTCTGACCACGCTGGCGCCGCGGCATGCGATGGCCGAAGGCCCCGCAGAGAGCTGGGAAAGCTTCGCCTAGAAGGCGCATCGGCATAACAAGGACGCGCGGTAAGGATGCAAGGGCCCTGGAGGGCCATGAACGTCGGGGGGCCGAGGCCCAAAGCCCCCCCCCCCCCCCCCCACGAGCCGGTCCCCTCGCCCCACGAGCCGGTCCCCTCGCCCCACGAGCCTGCCCCCCCTCTCGCGCTGGCCCAGTTGCTTGTGGGCGTGCTCGGCGGTGGGGCCTGCACAAGCAGGGCTCACTGCCGAAACACGGCGGCGACGGGATGTCGGGAGGCGGCTCCTGGGAGGTCCTCGCCGAAGCAACTGCGCGCGACGAGGCCAACATGAGGGGGCCTCTGGGCAGCAGCAGGCCAGATGGAGTCCGGGATCGCGCCGGACTGCGCGGGTTTTGGGCAGCAGCAGGCCAGATGGAGTCCGGGATCGCGCCGGACTGCGCGGGTTTTGCGCCGGGCTGAGCGGGACGAAGCCGGACTCAGCAGGATGTCGCCGGATCAGGTGTCCGACCAGGGATGCGCCACCGCCGATTCCGAACTGGACCTCCCAGGCGCTGCACCCTGAACGATGACCCTCGACCTGCACCTTGCACACCTTCCGCGCGGCAGGTGCCGCGCTACCGCGGCCGCCGCCGCGGCCGCAGCGGCGGCCACCGTCGAGGCCGCAGCGGCGGCCGCGGCGGCCGCATCGCGGCGGCCACCGTCGAGGCCGCAGCGGCGGCCGCGGCGGCCGCATCGCGGCGGCGCCTTCCGCGCGGAGGGTGCGGAAGGTGCAGGCCGAGGGCTCGGCTGCCCCGATATAGCTCCCGTTTTCAGGCGCCGCGCGTGCCGCGCTCCAGACGTCCGTGCCGGCGCGCCGCGCGCCGGCTCGGCACGTGCGGGCCCGCGCTCGGCGGTGGACACGCCTCCCGGCAGCAAGCCCTCCCCTCGGTGAGAACGGCCTGTGGGACCGAAGCCGACGGACCCGGACCCGCAAAAAGGACGGCCGCGACGCCCTCTCGCGAACCGAAAGCGGCCGATTCCTAGATCGACGTGTCCGGGTCGGAGGTCTGCCCACCCCCGACGCGCCTGGGCGGCTGCGCCGCGCCAGGCCTCTACGCCGCCCGCCTGCGTGCCGAGCGCCGTGCCGAGACGCCCAAGAGGGCGCCCGGGGAGCGCCTTTTCCTCCGCCCGCGCGCGGGTGCCTCGGCCTCGGCCTCCAGGGAAGCCGCCCTTCCGAGGGGCAGCGATCGGGTTCGGTCGGGCCTGTCCCCCGATGGGCGGATTTAGGAGGGAAAGCGTTAAAATTCAAAACCTACTCAAAAATAATCAACAAGGGTTCCCAGAATCGTCCCCTGGCAATTTTTTTACTATTTTTGAATATTCCTCCTGTAGAGGGACACGCCCGACTTAACAATAGGGGGGGACTGGCCTGGGGGGGGGAAGCATCGACGTGGAATCGGTGGTACATCAACGACAGATCGGCGATAGGCCCCCGACAGCAAGTCCGCGCGCTCTTGGGCGGAGCGGGTCTATCAGACCCCCATCGGCGACCAATGGGCGATTCGGGGTCGGTGCATTCCCCCCCAGATGTTGAGCAGGGACCGACCGTTCCGGTATTCTTATAGGCCTACCACGACATGTTATCATAACCAAGCATGAGATCGAATCACAGAAAGCATAGTTCCTAGAGCAAACGATCGAAGTACTTATTAACACAAGACCGTCTCGGCCAGACCTGTTCGGAGAACATCTCGTGCAACCCACGATATAGCTTCTTGGAACATTCCTTGGTGGGCCTAGCAGCAGGTCAGCACGCTTCGCCACTGCTTGACTACGCCTACCCTTAAATCGGGCCTGTCCCTACAGGCCGATCTTGGACGAAAAATCGAAAATACCAAACACATGCCCCACAAATGCTCAACAATTGTAAAAAATAGTCCTCAGACTATTGCTTGACTATCTTTATGTTGCTCCCATCGTACCTCGGACGAGTGTCTCCCAGGGCCCGACACGTGAAAATCCTAGAGTTTGGGGATGCTTTTCTGGCGCTCGAGGGTCTTCCTGGCGATCCAAGCTAAAGTAGGTTGGAACATCATAAGACTATCTTTCAGTATTCCCCCTGTAGAGGGACAGGCCCGACTTGAGCCTCCCCCCCTATGTCGGGCCTTCGGCGCAGGCCCGAGGAGAGCGTGAACGACCGCCGCCGCGGCCGCCGCCGCCGCCGGGGCGCGCCGCCCACCTGGCGCGCCGCCAGGGCCGCCGCGCCGCACGCCGTGCCGCCGCGGCGAGGGCCAGCGTCCCCGCCAGGGCGCGGCCGCGGTGCCCCCGCGGGGCGCCCGCGAGGGGCCGCGGCGCCGCAGGCCGCCTGCGCGCCGCCGCCGGCGGTGCCCCTCGCCTTCCCGCGCTCCGGGCCCGCCGCCCGCGGGGCCCCGGCGCGCGCGCCGTCGCCCCCCCCCCCGGGTCACCCCGCGCCGAGGCCCTCCTGCGCGGCGCGCTCCAGGCCCTCGCCCTTCCTGCCCGGGGCACGGCTGCATCGGGGGGGGGGGGCGATCCTTTGCTCGTCGACTCGTCCCCCAGCGCACCCTCTTGGAGCGGGGGGGCTCCTGGGGGGGAGGGGAGAAGGACGCGGCCAGCCGAGGATCAACGAGCCACCTGTCTCCTCGCGCTGCACTCCCGGGGCCCTGGGATGAGAAGCAGCGGCAGCAACGGGCACCTTTCGCGCCCCTGTTGGGTCCCATGGGGGCCCCCTAGCGTGCACAAGAGGTGCACCTGTCTTCCCCCGCCCCCGCCATTTATCCATGGCTTTTTCCCCAGCGCACCTTTTTGGGGGGGGGGGCTCCTGGGGGAGGGGCGAGGGAGGCGGCCAGCCGATGATCAACGAACCACCTGTCTCCTCGCGTTGCGTTGCATTCCCAGGGCCCTGGGATAGGCGGAACTGGGGGGTCGATAACAGGGGCAGGAGGGGAGGGGTGGGGGGCGGCGGCAAAAGCGGCAACCGTTCGTGTCCCTTTTGGGGTCCTCGGGGGCTCCTTTGGGGCCCCTGGGACCCCCCTTCATTTATCGCCCCTCTCCCCCCCGTGAGGCAATGCCCGATCCTGCTGAGCTCCTTGCTCTTCCGGCTCAGCTCCTGCAGCCGCCTGTCCTAGAGGGAGAAGAAGAAGAAGCGGCATGAGCATAAGCTCTCGGAGCTCTGCACAGCTGGCTTGGATCGGCGCTGGGCTCCCCCTCCTGTCGACTACGCGCAAGCAGGACCCTGGGTAAGAGTGACCTTTGGCGCGCGGCTTTTTGGGGGCCGCGGGGGGGCCAAACACCAGCGCGCAAGACGCCACTGCCGCATCGCGTTCTGCGATCGGGGGGGCCCATTGGACCCCGCACCAAAAGGTCACTCCGGCGAAAAGTCACTCTTGCGTGCAGTTGATCCTGGCGTGCGGAGCGCGCCAGGGCCGGCGCCGGAGGCGCCACCACGTGTGCGCCCCAGCGCCGGTCCAAGAAAGATCCGATTGACGCCCGAAAGATCGTGCTCACGCCGCTTTCTCGTTATCAAATCATATGGACGCTTCGCATGCCCTCACACCGTCCCGAGTTTGGAGTGCACCAGCGCCGATCAACGTCTGGTAAGCCATGCGGTAGCGCCGATTTAGCGTCGATTGGCGTCGGCAGCTCATGCTCGTGCTTGGCGGCATGCGCAAGGGCGTAGGGGGAGGGGGGAAGTATTCTCAGAATGGGAAAGAGGCTGCTTCTGAGAAGGCGCCGGCCCTGCATCTATAGATGATGCCCGCGCCTTCTGCCCAGATCTCCGACGTCATGACTTTTTCCCTACCTAGGCTCTGCCTAGAAGGATTCTTACTCTCTTAGCTTAAAGGGGCCGGGCAGTGCAAAGCGCCCCGGGCGGTTCCCCCAGTCCCCTGGGAGCGGTTCCCCCCAGTCCCCTGGGAGCTTTAGCTTTAGCTTTAGCTTTAGCTTTAGCTTTAGCTTTAGCTTAGCTTTAGCTTAGCTTTAGCTTAGCTGTAGTTTGGCTTTAGTTTAGCGTTTCGCTTAGCTTTTCGCTTAGCCTTTAGCTTAGCTTTAGCTTAGCTTTAGCTTTAGCTTTAGCTTTAGCTTAGCTGTAGCTTGGCTTTAGCTTAGCTTTAGCTTAGCTTTAGCTTAGCTTTAGCTTAGTTTTAGCTTCGATTTAGCTTAGCTTTAGCTTAGCTGTAGCTTAGCTTTAGCTTAGTTGTAGCTTAGCTTTAGCTCAGCTTCAGCTTAGCGTTACTGTTACTACTAATGCTGCTTTCCTAGGGGTTCAAACTCCTAGGTAGGGTCGCACTGGGATAATTCATGACGTCGACCCCGAAAGGTCTGGACCCATTCCCCGGGACTGGTTTTGTATCCCGAATCGTTTTTTGACGGTCCCGTGGGCCGGTAAGGGCCCCCAGAGGCCGAACATAGCCAAGAACCCGCCGCCATGACTTTTCCATGACCTCATGGGGTCTGGGTGAGAAGCAGGGGTGCTTCTAAGATAAGCCCTCCCCCCTCCCCCCACCTCCTTCTGCGCGTGGCCTACTTTCTTCTTCGCGTGTCCGCCGCGCGGCTCCGCTCGGAGACCTCGTCCTCCATCGCCTGCAGCGCGTCGCCCGGCGCCGGCTCCGCCCCGCCCTGCGCCGACGCAGCCACAAGTACATCGGCACAGAGCCCAGGATCCGCCATCGCTCCACGTGTCTCCGTGTTTCTCCTCTTCCCGAACATTCCCCAGCGCTTGCCCCATATTTCCACGGAGGCCAGCGCTGATAACTGGAGCGGTCCGGGGAACCCGGAGCCCAAAGACGCTGCCGTCCCTTGGCGGCGCATCTTCTGCTTCCGCCGGCTTCCGCCGCCCTTCCGCCGGCGGAGCCGGCCTCGCTTTTCTTCCGCCGACCTTCCGCCGAGAAAGCGACGCCAGCTCCTTCGATCCTCGCAGGCGAGGCGACTCATGCTTTTAGATTAGAAAGAGGAAAGCAATAAACAGAAACCTTCCGACGGTCCGCGCTGAGCGTCGAAAGCTTAATTACTCGCCATCGCTCGGGCGTCCACTCCCAATGCATTTGTCGGTTTAGCTCGCGTCTTTTTCGCCAGATGATCCTAGATGTTCATCGATGGTCCTCGCCGAGAAGAAACGCACACGTCCGAGCGAGGCCCAATTGATGGTGATGCTGCTTTTTCTTCGGGCTTTTGTGCCGACTGCTCCACCCTCCTCATCTTCCTCTTCCTCCTCCTCCTCCTCCTTCTCCTCCCTCCCCCTCCCTCCTCCTCCTCCTCCTCCTCCTCCCTCCTCCTCCTGCTGCTGCTGCTCCTCCTCCTCCTCCTCCTCCTCCTTCTCCTCGAGCAGCCCCGCGCGCGCGCCCGCAGCTCTGGCTCCAGCTTGGCGCCCTCGGCCGCGGCGGCGCCCGCGCCGCTGGCCTCCCCGCGGGCGGCGCGGTCCAGCGCCTGCCCGGGGGCGTCCGGGAGGGAGGCGTCCGGGAGGGGGGCTCGCAAGTCTTGGCCGGAGGCATGTGGGCGACGAGAAAAAAAAACAAGGAGGAGGAGAAGGAGGAACGAGGAGGAGAGGAGGAGGGAGAGAGGAGGAGGAGGAGGAGGGAGGAGGGGGGGGGAGGGGGAGGAGGAAACGAGAGAGAGGAGGAGGAGGAGGAGGAGGAGGAGGAGGAGGAGGAGGAGGAGGAGGGGGGGAGGGAGGGGAGGGGGAGGAGGAGAGGGAGGAGTGAGGAGGAGGAGGAGGAGGAGGAGGAGGAGGAGGAGGAGGAGGAGGAGGAGGAGGAGCGAGGAGGAGGAGGAGGAGGAGGAGGAGCCCTCGGTGCTCGATCCCCTCGCGCCCAGAGCTGCGGCGCCCCTCGGTACCCTCCGTGCGCGGGGGGGCCACGGGCCCCCCCCTCGGTGCCCAGCACGCCAACACGGGCTGTGAGCGAGCCCCAGTGGGCTCTCGGGCTCGCTGCGGGCCCCGTGGCTCGGCACTGCGAGGCCGCGAGGGCCCCTTGGGCTTGGGATGCAGCGCCCGCCCCGGAGCTCAAGAGACGGGGGTCCAGTGCAAACGCGGGTCAGCCAGAGCGCCCGACCTTGCCCAGGATCCTGCAGGGCCGGGGTCGCACCGACCCAAGCTTGGGCGCAGGATATCCTGCAGGATCTTGCCGGATCCTTCGCACTGGCCCGGGTTTGGATGCAGGATCTTGCAGGAGCCTGCAGCATCTTGCAAGGCCCGACTGACCCGGGTCTGCATTGACATGGGTCAGAAGAGCCCCGACCGCCCCCGACCTCTCGCGCGTTATGACAAAGATTTGGTAGTAGGCATTTGTTTGTTTCCTCCTCCTCCTCCTCCTCCTCCTCCTCCTCCTCCCTGTCCTCCTCCCTCTCCTCCTCCTCCTCCTCCTCCTCCTCCTCCTCCTCCTCCTCCTCCTCCTCCTCCTCCTCCTCCTCCTCCTCCTCCTAGCCGCCGCGCGGTCAGGGGGAGCGGTGGCAGCGCGCACTTCGCAGCGGCGCAGCGCTGCCGAGCCATGGAGACATGAACAGGGAGTGCGAGTTCTACGTTGGCTTCAGCACGGCCCAGAGGCCAGGTGCTGGAGCTGTTCTCGGCAAGCTCTTCTTGGACATCGAGACCCAGGTGGGCTCGCCCTTCAGCAAGCGGAGGGTCAACGTCTGCGATGACCTCTACGGCTGGCGAGCGGCAGGCACGAACTCCACCAGGGAGGTACGCGGGCGCGACACCGAAGCACGTGCCGCCAGTGCCTCCCAAGGCGATGCCGTCATCGAGAACGGCGGCGAGGCGTCTCTTCCGGTACGGGATCACGCGGGAGATCTCGGTCTCGGAGATGCCACCGGGGCTCTGGGGGAGGGACGAGCCCTCCTTGCGAGTGGGGGGGAGCGAGGGCGCCGTCCCGCACACCGCGGCCGCCTTCCTATCCGCCCCTGGGGCTCGACCAGGCGACGAAGGACCTGGACGAGTGGTCCAACACGCTGGGGGAGGCCCAGGGCAAGAGGGAGTCGGCTGCAGTTCCGGCTGCAGCTCCGCCAGGGCCATCTTCGGCGCCTGCACCGGCGAGCACACCGCTTCCGGAGGTCAAGGGGGAAGTGACCTCGGAGGAGGCGGAGGGTGCTCAGCCGCAGAACCAAGAAGCCTCGGAGGATGTGGAGATCTACACGGATGTGGACCGACCAAAGGCCAAGAAGAAAAATAAGCAATCAGCCAAGAAGCGCAAGAGGGAGGAGCGGGTGCGCTCCTTGAGCTCAGCTGCGACGAGGAGGACTCGCAAGACGACCAGGAGGGCTTCAAGAGCTACCGGGAGTGCTTCAACTCGACCTTCGATCCCTCGGATGTTCACAGAGGAGGAGGGGCGCCGGTTGAAGCGAATGGAGGGCAATCAGACGGGCGAGGTGACGCCGAGCCCGCTGAAGCAGGACAAATCTAAGATCAGCCTGGAAGTGTTCAGCATGGCGGACGACGGGTTCAAGTCTGCAGATGGCTGGGCACAATGGCACAACAACGAGGCGGAGTTCGACGTGGACAACAACGGCCCCACCTTCATCAAGAACTACGAAGACTTCGAGGGCTCGCTGAGCGACAACCGTGAAACGTTCCTCAAAGCGGAGAGGGCGCAGGAGCAGAGGCTGGCGATGTGTACGTGAAGCAATTTTGCGAACCCGTTCGGCGAGGGCGGGAAGAACGGCAAAGGGCAAACATTGTGTGAACGCCCGTTCGACGAGGTCGAGAAGAACGGCAAGGTGGCGGCTCGCGAAAACGAGTTTGCGTGAGCCGCGGAAGGCCCGAGTGGCCTCGGGGGGGGGGGGGGGGGGCTAGCAGCTTCGTGGGGGGGTTCTCTGCGGGGCCCTTCCTCTCCGTGTTGGTTTTCGGATCCTTGGGGCCCCCGTCCGTCCCGTAGAGAACCTGGATGGAGCTGCGGTCCCCCCTAGGGTCGGGGCGGGCCCGACGGCCGCGCGCCGAGCAAGTCCTCTGACGGACTTAACATAGTCAGGTCCGTCAGTTCCCTCCTCCTCCTCCTCCTCCTCCCTGCTCCTCCGTTCTCCTCCCCCTCCTCCTCCTCCTCCTCCTCCTTCTCCTCTGCCTCCCCCCCCTCTCCTGATGAGCAACAAGTGGCACGCGTGCCCTGGCTCTTGCACCAAGGAGCTGCGAGGGACAGGAGGCTTTCGCCTCCTGCCTCCAGGAGTTTCCTTCCGTGGCCAGGGGGGGAGGACGAACGACGAACGACGAACTACGAACGACGACGACGAAAATAAAGCGTTCCGAGCTCTAGAGCACAGATGTGCTGCAAGAGAATAAGAGGACCCCTAACCCTGTGGGAGGGGACCTAAGTTAGGATGGCCGGCAACATCAGGGATAGGGGATCTTTTTCTGCAGATGCATCAAACCGAGCCGCCCAGACTTCTCATCCCCCGAATGCGAAGGCGGGTGCCTAAGTGAGGCCACGTCTGCCTCGTGTGATTCGGGCTGGGGGCTCTGTTGTTCTCGCTGATCCCCCTACCCTCTTGGACGCCCCTCTCCTCGGGAGCGGCCAAAAGGGGGGTGTCCAAGAGGGGGGGTGCAAATCACGACCGGCGGCACGTGCGCGGCCCAGCGGGGGGGCCACGGACGTAGTGAAATAAGAAGAGGCGCCGTAAGATCTGGGGAGATATCATGGCCCCCGCCATGATGTCCCCCCCCCCCCCAGTCATCACCCCCCTTTTTTCCGCCCCCGACCTCCCTCCCCCCTCTGCACGCCCCCGACCTGCGGCTGGTCGGCCTCTGGCTCGCCGGGGCCGCCCTCCAGCCCGGCGGCGCGGAGCTCCTGCCGTGGGTGGTGGGGGGGTCAGGGGCCTCAGCTGCACGCGAGAGCGGGGCCACGGACCCCGCGGGTCCCAGACCCCCTCGGGTCATGAAGCAGTCATGTCGGGGAGTTTTTCGCTATTTTCGGCCTCTGCGGGCCCTTGCCAGCCATCGGGGCCGTCAAAAAACGACCCAGAATGAAAAACTGGTCCCGGCGAATGGGTCCAGAGCGCTGGGGGTCCACGTCCAGTGGGGTCATGCACGAGATCATGACGGGAGGGTTTTCGCTGCTTTCGGCGGCTATAAGCGGCCGGTCAGAGCGACCTGTACTATGCGCGGTTTTTTTTGGGGGGGCGCGGGGGGACCAAGCACAAGCGCGAAAGGCGCTACTACCGCATCGGATTCGGCGATCGGGCGACTTCGGTGGGTCCGCACCAAAGGTCACTCTGGCGAAAGGCCACTCTGACGTGTAGTCGGCGTTTTCGGCCTCTGGGGGCCCTTTCCGGCCCTCGAGACCTTCAAGCGTCAAACGACGACCCGGGACGAGAAACGGGTCCCAAAGAGTGGGTCCGGATCACGCCAGGGGCCGACGTCATGCAAAGATCATGAAGTCGGGGTCTGGGAAGAGGATGGGGTGATGACCAGGGGGGTCTTTAACTTTTGCCACTTCATGGGTTGTCAACTCCACTGCTCGCGCAATCGCCCCACCCTCCCACCCGCAACATCTTCTGCAAAGCCCCTGCGGCCGCGATTGCGATAAATGCTTGGGTTCCGACCGCCGGGGTCGACGTCATGCAAAAATTCACGGCGCCGGGGGCCTGGGAGGCAAAAGTGACCTCTGGTGCGCAACTTCCGTTGGGCGCGGGGGGGAGCCCTGCAGCGCAGAAGCCGCTGCTGCCACATCGCCTTCCGCCACATTGGGACCCCCGGTGTGACCGCACCCCGGCGGCCCCTCCGGCCAAAGGTCACTCGCCCTCGCGTGCAGCCGCAAGCCCAAACGCCCGCCACATAGGATCTTGTCGATCCGCGGCCCCGAGGCGGCCCCGCGACCCCTTCCCCGCGTGGTATATCAATATCACTGTCGTCCCGGATCTGTTGTTGAGGGTTCTACATGTTGCGGGTTCTACAAGCCCGATCGATGGGCCCCGGAGGCCGAAATCCAGGAAACCATGCCGGACTGAAAAGATTACACCCTCGGAGACGTTATGAAAGTGTCACGGCGTGGACCCCCAGCGGGTTGGATCCATTCCCTGGGACTGGACTTTTTACGACGACATGGGAGCGAAGAAAGCCTCGGAACGTTCCAGGTCGGCTGCGATGGACTAGACCACGCGGGGCGCCCCCGCCGCCCCGACCGACGCAGAAGCCTCGGCCGACATGTCGGGAACGCCTAGAAAAAGAGTGTAGCGTAGTCCTCGTCGCTGCAGCGGCCCTCCCGCGGTCGAGGGGGTGCTGCCTCGCGCCTTCTGCGGCTGTGCGCTGCAACGGTGCTTCTCGCCATAGCGGGCAGTCAAAGCGGAACAGCGGAGATGACCCTAACCTTCCTCTGGGGCGGTCCTCTTGGGAGGGGGCCAGCATATTGTCCCCCCTTCTCAGCCCTTACAGACAAGCTGTTAGCTCCTGGGATAAACGAAAGAGCGGTTCGCATTGAAACCTTTGCCCGATGGAAGGGCGCCAGACGGGCTCGTCAAAGAGAAAGCCTGCCACGACATTTAGCTAGAGGGAGAGGTGTATTGGGGGAAGTCTGTGTGAGGCAGGCGAGGGGAGCAGGCGAGTGGAGACTAATTTCTGTGGCCGCTCGAGCTCGGGGGGACGGACTTGCGTCAGCTTGCTGCGATGATAAAAAGAACCGGGCGGCCTCATCACCAGCGGCGAACTCATTTTCCGAAGCATGCTCAAATTCTTGCAACTCTGCTGGCGTTTGGGGCCCGGAGTCGAAACTGTGTACAGCATCCTCTGCTGAAGCCGTGTGGTCTGCATCTGACGCAAGTGGTGCTGGCATCGGTGCTGGTGTCGGGTGGCTCGAACCTGCAAGTGTTTCTCCAGCTGTAAATACTATGCGCCGATCTTCCTCCAATGTCTCAGCCAGACTAAGATCTCTTCTTCCATCCAGCCCGCTGGGGCGGGGCCCACGTGGTGGCGAGCCTTCCCGTGGGCGCGGCGCCCGTCGATGACGAACTTGCGGGCTGGACAGTCGTGCGCTCCCATGACCAGCTTGGCGACGTTCGAGTCGTGGGTCTTCTCTATTCGGATGAAGGACACCTGATCCATGAGTGTTTCCACGTCGATGGTCGGGTCCTTGGCCTCGTCTGCTGGTTGGCATTCCTCGAGGTCGTCGGTGGTCTGCTGCTTCACGCGTCCTCCTGCCTCGCAGGTGACAAAGCCCTCCGGCATCGCCAAGGCCAGTGCTGGGGTCAGCGGGCCCTGGCGTTGGAGCGCCTCCTTGTTCTGTTCGGATTTGAACCCGTGGACCCGCTTGCGAAAGCCCTCCAACTCGTCGCTGATGTGGGTGAGAAGCGGATGGGTTACTGCCATCGTCCAGGTGTCGGCCACGGCGCACATGAGCAATCTGATCTTCTGAGTGTTCCGTAGGGTAAGCGTCATCAGGGCCATGAGGAGAGCGTGCATATTCATGTCTTTGGTCGTCCAGCTCTTGTCCGTGTGGTGGCCTCTGTGGGCGCGTCGTCCGCCTCTGCGTCGGGCTCGGCGTGGTTCGTCGCCCTCCTCCTCCATCCCCATGGGCTCGTCGTCTGCGGCTGCCTGGCGTGCTGCTCCGCGCCCTTGCAAGCGTGGTCGTTGCTCTGGTGGTTCGCCGTCTTTGGAGCCGCTGCCAGAGCTGCCAGACTTGGTCGAGGACGGTTGGGGCCGCGCCAAGCTGCTCTCCCCTTCGATGGTTTGACCTGCGTCTCCTGGATCGCGCTCGCCATCTTCAGGTTGAAGTGGTCTAGGTTGCGGGGGGAGTGCAGGTGTGGCTGTGAGTGTCGTGCGAGTCGCTGAGCTGTAGGTCGAAGTGCCTAGCTGAGTGCGCGTCAGCGCACGTGGTGTAGTCCGTCTCGTTCGTGTAGTTGTACGCTCGGTGTTGTGCGAATCACCGAGTAGTCGGTCGGCCGCCAGGCGCACTTCGCGTCGAAGGTGAGCTGTATCGGCAGGCTTCCAGGCTGGCGCTGGTACGGATGGCGGTCGGGCCGACTCACCGTGTCGTATGGCCGCCCGCGCCGAGCGCGGTACTGTTTTGAGCCAAGGTCCACGTGGCGACAGAGGAATGTGTGTGCGAAGATGTGCTCGGAGTGCTTCGGGGTCGTGACAGTCGCGATGGCAGTCGACGGCGGTGCTAATATTCTCCAGGGGGCATCTCGTGCGTGTAGAAGGAGCCCAGGAGTATGTATGTAGTGTGCGGTCGACGAAGCAGCGACCGTCTAGCCAGGAGCGGCGATGATGATATTGGCAGTAGCATCTGTTTCCGTACATGTTCTGGGACTGGACTTTCACCCTGAGCCGTTTTTTAACGGTTCCGTGGGCCGCTGAGGGCCCCCAGAGGCCGAAAGTAACGAACAACTGCCCGTCATGTTTTTTCGTGGCCCGCGGGGGTCTGAGGCGACCCCGAGCTCAGATCCTCGGATCTCTGGGCAAGAAGGCAGACCGAGACCGCACTGCTCCCCGGACCTCGCTCTTCCAGGGCGCGCTCTGGCCAGGATGTGTCCGAGAGCCCCGCGGCGGCGAGGGCCCTCCAGGACGAGCAGCGGCGAAGGGGGGGCAGCCGTCGTCGTCGTTGCCGTCGCCGTCGTCGTCGTCGTCGTCGTCGTCGTCGTCGTCGTCGTCGTCGCCGTCGTTGCCGTTGTCGTCGCCGTCGTCGTCGTCACGTCGTCGTCGTCGTTGCCGTCGTCGTCGCCGTCGTCGCCGCCGTCGTCCCGGGGCTCCAGAGCGGCGCGAAGCCGCTCCTCCCGCGCCTCGAGCTCCCGCGCCCGCTCCTCCAGCACCCCCTGCAGGCCGTCGATCCGCAGCTCCGTGGCGCGGACCTTCGCCTCCTTGGCCCGCAGCGCCTCCTCGCGCGACTCGCGCAGCACCCGCTCCCGCGCGCGCAGCTCGCCGCCGCTGGCCTCGCGCCCGGCCTCCCTGGACCTCGCCGGCCCGGCCGCCTCCGCCGCCTCGCGAGCACCGAATCACCGATCCCTGTATCCCCACTGGCGTGGCCTGGGCCCCACGGGGCCGACTTCACCCACCAGGCGGGGATATAATTACGCCTGCTCTTGCCGGCGCCTCGGAGCCTGGACCCACCTGGAAGCGGAGGGTTCCTCCGAAGGGCTTAGGCGACCCGTCCTCCTTCTCCTCCTCCTCCTCCTCCTCCTCTTCCTCCTCCTCCTCCTCCTCCTCCTCCTCCTCCTCCTCCTCCTCTTCCTCCTCCTCCTCCTCCCTCCTCCTCCTCCTCCTCCTCCTCCTCCTCCTCCTCCTCCTCCTCCTCCTCCTCCTCCTCCATCTCCCCCTCCCCCTCCCCCTCCTCCACCTCCTAGCTCCCCCTCCTCCTCCTCCTCCTCCTCCTCCTCCTCCTTCTCCTCCTCCTCCTCCTCCTTCTCGGGTCGCCTACGGCCCCGGGGGAAACCGTGCACCTGGGAGGGTGGGCCAGTGGGGCTGAGAAACCATGGCCCAGTGGGACCGGGGGCAGGGTCAGACTTATAGCGGGCCCTCGAAACGACAAGGCCGTTTTTTACCGGTTCCGTTTGCCATCGTTTGCCACTTCCGTCGCCTTTTGTCTGCGAATTCCGTCGCTTTTTCTTTCCTGCTCCCGATTCCGGCTCCAATGCTCGTTTCCGGTCGCCGTGCTTTTCGCCCGTCTCTATGTTCACGAAGCACTTGTATGAAAACGGTGAAATAAACGGCCCTGCCGTTTCCGGGGCCTAGGGGTCAGACGATGATGGCCTCGAGCGCCGTACTCGTGGACCGCTCTAGCGACGTCGCGAAGTCCGCCCCGTGCTTGTAGAGGATCGCGGCCGTGCGCTCCAGAACGGACTGCTCCACCGCGATGAAGTGCTTCGTCCGGATGCCCTCTTCGGTGGACTTCGTGTAGCAGGAAAGCCACACTGTAGCGTAATAGTCCCCAACCTGCCGCCACCGCACGAGCTTGTGCTGGATGCAGTCCAGGTCTTGGTGTTGCTCGAGCATGCCTTGGAGATCCTTGACAATGGCAGGGACCTTTGGGACATCCTTAAGCCGTACGTTGATGTCGAATCTGATTCGCCTGTGGCTCATGCGCGAATTGTTCTGGACGAGCATTTGAATCAGCCTGGCGTTTGGTACGTACAGCGGGCGCTTGTCCCATAGCACAACCTTAGTGTAGAACAAACCAATATGGTGCACCCACCCGGTCTGCCCCTTCTCAAGCGTGATCCAGTCGCCTTGGGCGAAGGGCTGCGTCAAGAAGACGACCAGGCCGCTCAGGACGTTGGAGAAGATGTCCTGGCCCAAAAACCCAAGGAAGATGGCGCCGACTGATGGCACAAGCAGCACGCGACCGATGTTGATTCCCAACACGGCCATCACGCAAAGCAGCCACACGATCCATGAGAGCGCCTTCAGAGCTATCGTCACCGCGGTAAGCCGCGCCTCTTGCTGACTCGACTGGGACCCCAGGATGTCGGACTCGATCGCCTTGCCGCGCGAGCGCCTCTGCTTCCAGCGGCTGACGAGAGCCTGTTCGGGTCGGGCGAAAAGGGGGGGATAGCAAAGGGGGGGGTTGAGAATCAGCTCACGTAGCTGATTTTCCCGGCGCCTCCCGGCGCCGGAGGCGGCTATGTATCAGGAATGGGCCCCTCGGTGAGGGCGAAACCAGCTGCATGCAGCAAATTTCGTACCCCCCCCCTTTCCCAATCCCCCCCTTTCGCCCGGCCCGACCTGTGCGCACAGAGCCGTGCAGGTGATCGTCGCCAGCCACTTTGCCCGCGACATCGCCCCCACCACGAGCTCGCACAGCTTCCTCGGGGGCAGCCATGCTCGCGCCCCGCGCTCCGCGCTTCTCGAGGCGGGGCTAGCGTCGCGCTCTCGCGCCGCTCCCCAGGGGGAGGAGGAGGAGGAGGAGGAGGAGGAGGAGGAGAGGAGGAGGAGGGGAGGAAGAAGGAGAGGAGGAGAGAAAAGGGCGGGAAAAAGGATGGGCAAGAATCCGCGAGCCGCGAGCCACGAAGGGCTTCGCGCCCTCGTGGCGGCCCTCGCTTCCTGGTGGACGCGCGGCGGACCAGCAGCCACTGCAGCACCTGCAGCGCCACCACGCAGCACCCCCAGAGCCGGCCGGGCCGCTCGAAGACCTCGCGCCCGGGCTCGAGCGAAACGGTGCTCTTTCCGCGTGCGTCGTGCCCTCTTGTGCCCTCCTTCTGCCCCCGATCCGCCTTGGCCGCGGAGCGGGATCAGAACGACAACAATAAAGGGCGGAGAATCCCCCCTCCCCCCTATGAGAGTCACCCCGACTTCCCCCCCCCCGCAATAAGAATCATCAACCCCAACACGCGAAACCGTTTTGCGGGCGCACCCGCAGAAGGAAGCGAACAGGGCGGGGCTGTTGGGTAAACGCCCGAGGCCGCGCTTCGCAAACGCCCATTATCGGGTCCGGGTGGCTTTCCCTATCCCTTGAACGACGGCGGCCCTCCCGCCCAGCCCGGGCGGTCCGCGCCACGTCGCTCCCCGGCCCGCGTTTTGTGAGACGGGGGCGGCGGCGGCGAGTCGCCTCCCCAGGGAGGACCCCCCCAACAAAAACAAAACAAAACAAAACAAAAGCAACACGCGCCAGGGAGGGCGCCGCCGCGAACCCCGACTCGAAGAAGTCGACTCGGCGATACGCAAGAGCGACCCCGGGTAGGAGTGACCTCTGGTGCGCGGCTTTTTGGGGTCCGCGGGGGGGGCCAAACACGAGCGCGCAGGACGCCGCTCGCCGCCTCGCGCTCGGCGCTGGGGGGGCCCCTTGGGGCCCGCACCGCAGGTCACTCCGGCGAAGGGTCACTCTTACGTGCAGTAGATCTGCGCTCTCGCCAGGGTTAGGTCGGGCATGTCCTCCTACAGGTGGAAGTTGGACGACACAAAAATAAAAAACGAATACTTCAAAACTGCCCCAAGAATGATAAATTATCCCGACAAATCAACTTAACAGCGATGTGTAGAAGCATGGCTGGAAACATTGCCTGTGGTATTCATGTAGAGTGCTGTTGTAGAATTCTGGTGTTCTCGCAGTCGCATTCGGATTCGCAGTGGCAGTCGCAATGGCAACATCAGCGGCAGTCGCAGTGGCACTGCCAGTAGTTGCGATAGCAATAGCTATACTAGCAGCAGCAACAGCAGCAGCAGCAGCAGCAGTAATAGTAACAGTACTAGTAGCAGTAGAAGTAGTAGTGGTGGTAGCAGTGGTAACAGTGAAGTAGTAGTTGTAGTGTGTGGAGTGAACGAGTAGGAGTGAAGGGAGCAGTGGTAGTAGCAGAAGAAACACTGCTTCGCAGTTCATGCAAAATGTCTTTGGGGATGCGGTCGCGATGGTCCGAGAAACGTTTGGCCAACTTGTTTTCGGCCCGTTCTTGTTCGGACGTTCCTTTATTTCGCTTCGGTATCCGGCCGAACTGCTTCACGTGCTCGACGAGCGTTTGCAGAGGACCGCTCAATGCAGCACGCTGAGGAGCAGCGCTGTTCCCTGCCGCAGGCTGAGGAGCACCGCTGTTCAACGCAGCAGGGTCAGGAGCACCGCCGCCAGACCGAGAACTATCAGCATGTCCTGGCTAAGGTGTGCAGTAGGCGCTGCGCAGTTCCTTTGAAAAGAAATCTTCGAAAGCAGGGCTGTAGCCAAGAAGGCTACGGGGACGATGATGATGATGAAGATGATGAGTCTTGGAAGTCTGGGAAGTGGAAGAGCACGAAGTGGCGTACAGTTGGCTCTGGGCATTCAAAATGTGGCCCGGGAGTGGAATTCTGGGAAGTGGGAGAGCACGAAGTGGCCTACAGTTGGCTCCGGGCATTCAAAATGTGGCCCGGGAATGGTGTTCTGGGAAGTCCAAGAGCACGAAGTTGCCTACAGTTGGCTCCGGGCATCCAAAATGTAGCCCGGGAATGGAGTTCTGGGAAATCCAAGAACACGAAGTGGCCTATAGTTGGCTCCGGGCATCCAAAATGTGGCCCGGGAATGGAGTTCTGGGAAATCGAAAAGCACGAAGTCGCCTACAGTTGGCTCCGGGCATTCAAAATGTGGCCCGGGAATGGAGTTCTGGGAGGTCGAAGAGCACGAAGTGTGTGACTGTTTGCTTAAAACGAGCCCGACCCTCGCCTGTCCGGCTCCCGCCCAGACCCCCTCTGGGGAGTCATCAGATGCTTTCTTTTGACCCCATTAGAAACCTATCGGTCTTCGCTGTTAATAAATAAAAAGAGCTCACAAATTGCCTCCTGACTATTTTTTTGCTACTTTTGAATCTTCCCCCTGTACAGGGACAGGCCCGACTTCACGCCAGGAGCACCGCTCAGCTCGGCCCCGGCCTCGAAGTAGGAGTGGCGGTACTCGGCCCTGCGCGGCGCGCCCGCCGCCAGCACGCGCGCCCGAGCCGGCAGCCGCGCGGCCTGCACCTTTTCGGGAGCTTTTGCCGTCGCTCGGGTGTCGACTTTCCCCGTGAATTCGTCGGCCCCGTGCGTCATACTTGTAGGTCGAGAAATCAGAAATTGCACCAAAGGAAAAATTTAATCAGTGGATGGTTTTCGCTGAGGAGATCGACCCGGAACCCGGGAGCCCGGGAACCCAGAACCCACCGAAATCGGCCCGGAACCAATAACGGGGAACCCGGAACTGGGAACCCGGGAACCCAGCCGGCTACCAAAATCGGCGGGAAACTTTCGCCAAATCTTCCAACTTTCGCTAGGACCCCTTCAGTGCAAGCGCAACAAAAATATAAGAATCGTCCCCAGACTAAGTGTGTTATAATTTTTCAGATTTCCTCCTTTAGAGGGACAGCCCAGATATGAGTGTATTTGTTCACAAGATGGTCCAAGATGCTCCCCGATGGTCACCGCCGAGAAGAAGATCGCACGTCCGGGCGACGCCAAGGAGGAGAAGGAGCAAAGCTGGCGTCACGTAGACATCATCGGCGGCGAGCCCAGGGGGGGAAGGCAGCGGGGGGCGGGGCCTTGTCGGAAGGCTCGGAAGGCCTCGGGCCTCCCAGACCCCCGACGTCAGGAATTGTTCATGACGTCGACCCCCAAGGGTCTGGACCCATTCCCCGGGACCGGTTCTTTGTCCTGAGTCGTTTTTTGACGGTCCCGGAGACCGGCAAGGGCCCCCGAAGGCCAAAAATAATGAAAAACCTCCCGTCGCGATTTTTTCATAACTCGAGGGGGTCTGGGCTCCTGGGAAGTTCTCATGGAAGGCCTTCTCCGGAGGCGCCGGGGCGGCTTCTCGGGAGGCCCGGGGGGGCACCCGAGAAGCCCCGCGGCCTTCCGAGAAGGCCAGCCCTCCTTCACTCCCCCCCCCCCCCGGGCCTGTTTTTTTTTGACTCAGGCAAGTTTACTTGCATGGCGTTCGCCACCCCCCCCCCCCCCCCCCCTCGCCCCTCTTCGAGCGAATACTAGCGTGCAAGTGCCTTTCGACTTGCGTGATTTCCGCGCCCCCCCCGAACGTGCAAGTCGTTTGCGGCTTGCTTCAGGCGCAGCCACCCCCCCCCGTCCATGCAAGTAAAGTTGCCAGAGTCCAAAAAAACAGGCTCATGGTGGCAAAAGACCCGGAACAACACACTCCATAAGCGGGCGAATAGAGGTAATCATGCAGTGAGCTTTCCCGCCGTCGGGGGCGCCAGTGCCCATGGCCGCAGGCACGCTTCTGCCCCCCGGGTGGCACCGCGGGGATGTGAGCTTTCCAGCTGCCCGAAGGGCAGACGCCCCCCCCGACGGCGGAAGAGAGCTTCTGTCATCCTCGCCCACTGGTAGGAGGCAGACGAACCTGCCTCGTTTTTGACCACCCTCGCTTCCAAAAGGTACCAAGCGATACCAGGCTGCGGCCCGCACCAGTCAGGTCGCTCGACCAGGAGGCGGAAGCGGGGTAGGTAATTCACGCTCTGAACTAGTTCAGTGCGCAGAGAAAACGGAATCGACTGCCCAGCACAACGGCGAGACCACGCGGGAGAGCATGCGGGAATCGCCATACTGGAGACCATGCCGTCGGCAAGACCAATACGGGAGACCATACTAGAGGCTGGGCTGGGAGAAGAAGTGTTCTCCCAACGCCACCACGTAGTCCAATGCCGCATAGCACCATGAAGTGATGTGAGCGATGGTGGCACCGTGTGATGCAGTGGCCGAACACACTCTGCGCTTCGGATGTCCACACCCACTTCGCCTGCTATACTTTAGCACAGGAGTGCAGCATGTCGATCAATAGGTGTGATCACTACACGACGTTCTTGTCCACGTTCTGCATCCGCGACGTGTGTGAGGCACCAAGCAAAGTAGGAGGACGTCTCAAGCGAAACCGTCGCGAAACCAGGCGAAGAGACATCTCCCGTCTTGAAGAACGGAGTGCTGGGACCAAGTTGACGACTCTGCAGTCTCGGCGACCAACGTGGTCAGACCGGGTGGACGACCCCTTGTGGGCGCTTCTCCAGACGAGCGCTGCCTCATCCACTGGGCAGGACTCGAGACTCCACCCGCCCTCCCCCGAGCACCCTGCACCTTCGACAGGCCCGCCCCCTCTCGGACGACCCAGTCGGAGGACTCCGCGCAGTACTCCCTCCAGCCGAGCGCGGGCGCCGAGGCGAGCGAGGTGCCAGGCGGCGCGACGGCGATCGCCCTGCCGCCCTCGGCGGCCGCCGCCAGCGCCTCGCGCGCCCCCTCCTTGGCCGCGCAGCGCTCGAACTGTTCCACGGAGAAGACCACCCAGCACTCCCCTGCGTCCTCTGGCGGAAGAGCTAGCTGCACAAGCGGCACGAGATTCTGGAGGTCCGCACGGACTTCTTGGATCGGCGCTCTCTTTCACGAGATTGCCGCCTCAACCATCCTGGTCTCGCGGGTCCCCCTCCGCGGGCTGAGACAGCCTATATAGCCTGGATGCGAAACGGCAAGTTCGTGTCGTGTCGACCCCGGCGTTGGTCTCTGACGCCGAGGGGATCTTCCAACTTTGCACGATCGGCCGCTTCCGAAACGTCCGATGGCTCGACGTCGACCGATTCTGGGTCACCGCCGATGTTCAACGCTAAGCGCCGGCGGCGGGGTCGCTACCAGTCGACACGGCGCGCGAGCCTGTCGTACTTCGAAAGCTGGGCGAAAGCTGCTAAAACCGTGGCTGCTAATACGGCCCTCCCGGAAGGAGAAAGCAACTTCCCGGAATGAGGCGCGGCACGCGAAACAGTCAACGGGCTTCTTCCCGGAAGGACGAAGACAACTTCCCGGAGGTCGATTTTAGCAGCCACGGATTTAGCAGCCCTTGCCAGGCTTCCGAGTACTACTATGGTGGACCGCCTGTGGCTTAGCTCCCTCGGCCTGCACGCTGGCACGTCGGCAGGCCCAACGCCCACGCGCAGGTAGCAGGGGAGCGCCGGGCATCCCCCCTGGCGGCGCCCCCCGCCCCTTTGCAGCACGCCGGAGAGGTGAGGGGGCGTGGTCCAGCGCCGATCCAGGCAGTCCCCCGGGGCCTCCAAAGGGTGATGCTCGTGTACTGAGCATTCTCTTAGGGTTAAAGTCGGGCCTGTGTCCCTACAGGGGGATTTTGACAGAACAGAAAACGAATAGTCAAAAAATATCCCCAAATTGGCAACGTTAGTCCAGAAATCGTCCCCGTACTATTGTTTGACTATTTTTGGATATTCCTCCTGAAGAGAGACAGGCCCGACTTAATCTTAGGGTGGAGGGCTCAGGGCGAAATCCAGATGGGCTCTTGCACCTCGAAGACCAATCCGTCCAGCGATTCGCCTCTTGAAAATCCGAACCTCGAAAATCAATCGACATGGCATTTCAGATCTCTCCCTTGGCCCTCCACCCAAAGAAAATGCTCGGGTGTAATTTGGCTCCTTCCTCGTGTCCTGGCCGGACAGGGTGGAGGGCTCCTTGCAGATCCGAGCCTCGAAACTCAATCGACACGGCATCTCGGATTTCACCCTTGGCCCGCGGGTGTAGCTTGCTTCCTCCCTCGTGTCCTGGCTGGACAGGGGGAGCCCCAAGCGGAGGCAGCACAGCGCCAGGCCCCCGCACCTCGGAGAGAGGCTCGGCGCATCCAAACCGTGCACACGCCACGTCGCCTCTGGTCGGCCAGGGAGCCACTGGAGCTCGGCGAGGGAGCTCGGTGCACAGCCGCTCCAGCGTCCCTAGACGAGCGCGTTCCACTGCTCGCAGAGAGACCACTCGCAAATGGCCTGGATACGCCGCGGGGGATCTACGATAAGTTCCATCAAAGCCGGCATCTGTTTTTCGGACGTTTGCGAGTACTCCAGATTTCGTAATAAAAGGGAGGGGGTCTCAACCCTCCCAGACGAAAAGTTTTAGACCCCCCCCCGTGGGAGAACCCTCCAAAACATCGTCCCCAGACCCCCCCAGGCCCTCCAAGATAGCCCGGAAGAGACCCCCCCCCCGAAATGAGACCCCCCTCCCTTTATTACGAAATCTGGAGCAGGCACTCTGCGAGCAGTGGAACGCTCGGCGCGTCCCGCGGCGTTGCGAAGCTGGGGCCCTGGCACGTCGAGCTCTCCCTGGCCGGCCAGACGACCTGGCGTACATCTGCCGCTGGCATGGGGGAAGGCAAGGGTCCTGTGGGAAACGGGTCCTGGGAGGAGGAGGAGGAAGAGACAGGAGGAGGAGGGGAGGAGGAGGAGGAGGAGGAGGAGGAGGAGGGGAAGAGGAGGAGGAAGGAGGCAGGAGTAGGAGGAGGAGGAGGCAGGAGGCAGGAGGAGGAGGAGGAGGAGGAGGGATCTCAGG
>CAUYUJ010002308.1:27500-50000 GCA_963575745.1 Prorocentrum cordatum
TCTGCTGCATATTCCGGGCCGGATCGGTCTGCGATGGTCCCGGGGCCCGATTCTGGGCGAGCACGCCCAGCTCGACGAGATGGAGGTGGCAAGGTCTCGAGGTCCCCAGACATCCTCCGATTTGATCTTCTATGCGCGGCCACAAACCTCCCGACCCCTCGCCTACTCTTGCGCCCTGGATCTGTTTCTGATGGCCCCGGGGCCCGACAAGGGGCCCCGGAGGCCGAGAGCCAGGGAAAAAGCAGCCACCAGACGGAGTAAAGCCACCCTCGGAGACGTCCTGCATGCTTCCTGGACGTGGACACCCAACGGTCTGGACCCATCCCCCGGGGACCGCTTCTGCATCGCGCGTCGTCTTCGGCGCGGCGCCGAGGGCCGGCGAGGGCCCCCAGACGGAGGCCGAAGCTGGCGGGACGAGAACTCCCCGCCGCGATGTTCCCATTGGCCCGAGAGGGGTCGCAGCTCCGCAGCACGCCCCTCTCGCCCATGGCCCGCCCGAGCGAGGCCACGAGCTCGGCGCTCGGGAGGCTCACCTCCCAGGGGGCCTAAAAAAGCGACAACGAGGGAAGCACTCCTCCCTCCTTCTCCTCCCTCCTTCTCCTCCCTCCCTCCCTCCTCTTCCGCCTCTTCCTCCTCCTCCCTCCTCCTCCTCCTCCTCCTCCTCCTCCTCCTTTTCCTCCTCCTCCTCCTCCATCCTCTCCTCCTCCTCCTCCTCCTCCTCCTCCTCCTCCTCCTCCTCCTCCTCCTCCTTCCTCCTATTCCTGCTCCTCCTCCTGCTCCTCTCCTCTTCTCCTCCTTCGCCTCCTCCTCCTCCTCGTCCTCCTCCTCCTCCTCCTCGTCCTCCTCCTCCTCCTCCTCCTCCTCCTCCTCCTCCTCCTCCTCCTCCTCCTTGGCATCGCACTCGGCCAGTCCCGCGCCTCCACGTGGTGCTTGGGGGGCGGCAGGTCGTCCACGCACGTTTGCGCAGCAGATCCTGTCGACCAAAGCGGGATCGCACTTGTTCCAGGGACCATGGCGAAACCTTGGAGCACGTGCGCAGGATGCGGCACTCACGAGTTCAGCGCAAAATTGCAAGCCAACGGGTGCAAGTGCCGCACCTGTCATCGCCCTGTCAAGCTCTACGCCCCCCAAGGGCGATAAGAGCAAGGGCAAGAGCAAGTGTAAGGAGCACCGGCTGCAGCTCGAGGCCGAGCCATCCAAGGGGAACGGGGGCGAGGCCTCCTCGGCGCAGCAGGCGGTGGCTGCCTTCACGGGGGCCCTCGCCGTGGTGAAGGATCCGAGGGTGAAGCAGCTCTCAGAGGAGCAGCCGAGGCAGACACAGCAGGCCGCCGCCGTGCAGGCGGGCCAGCCTCTGGCGGAGGAGGCGGTGGCGGCGAGAGGCAGGCGCGGGGCGGGGCGCCCGCGCGGAGTGCGCGCAGGCCGCGCAGGCCGGTGCAGAGGCCGGAGAGGAACCTGGCCAAGGGCCTGTCCCCTCCTCCTCCTCCTCCTCCTCCTCCTCCTCCTCCTCCTCCCTCCTCCTCCTCCCTCCTCCTCCCTCCCTCCCTCCCTCCCTCCCTCCTCCCTCCCTCCCTCCCTCCCTCCCTCCCTCCCTCTCTCCTCCTCCCTCCTCCTCCTCCTCCTCCTCCTAGCCCTTGCCCTGGCGGAGATCATCCGTCGAGGCGCGGCGCAGGCGCGCGCGGAGGAGACGGGCGCAGTCGCGCCGGACGCGCAGCCCAAGGGTGAGGAGCCTCTGTTCTGTCTCACCTGGGATGCGGAGTTCGTCCAGCAGCTGGAGACTCTGGAGTGCAGCGCGGCGGAGAAGGAGTCCCTCCGCAAAATCGAGGCGGAGTTGCAGGCCGCGAGGGAGCCAGTCCTCACCAAGGCCGAGGAGATCGCCAAGTGGACGGCCGACGCCGAGGCCCTGAAGAAGAAGGCCACGGAGCGCCTGAACAAGAAGCGGCGCTGTGGCGGAGGCTCCGATGGCGTCGACGCCCCTGTAGACGAACCTGCTGGGGCCACAGCCAGGTGGAGCCCCCGCGGGGGGAGCGGGCGCTGCGGGTGCGGAGTGTCCGACACGTCCAGTGGGCCCTCGGAGGCAGAGATCGAGCTCTGGATGGCCAAGATCAGGGCCGTCAACGCAGCAAGCGTGTCAGGTGCTGAAGCAGCCGTGCCAACGGTTCAGTGACGGGTGCGACAGGAGGACGTCATTTTTGCGGCGGTGCCGTCCTCCACATCCTCGGAGTCGCCTGGCGAAGGAGCATTTCTAGCGGCGGGTGCTTCTTCGTCTTCTACCACCTCGGAGCCGTCAGGTGCGTCGTCAGCTTTAGCTGAGGCTGGTGGCGCACCTTCGTCTAACTCAGAGTTGCAGAGACCCTCGACGGTCAAGATGTTCGTCTTCAACCTCACACGTCTCGGGGAAAAGTCTTGGCCCTTCCTGAGTGCGAAGGAGTTCATGTCAGGGTGCGATCTGGTGGGAGTTGCCGAGACTCACGCAGGGTGCCACGCTCGGTCGCAGTGGGCAAGGAGGTCCAGGCAGTTGAAGTGGAGGTACCTCGACAGCATGGCTCGCAGCACTGGCAAGGGCTCCAACCAGTCCTCGGAGCAGGGAGCCAATGAGGGCGGAGAGGCGCTGTGGGCGCCAGGCCGCCGCCGTGTGCATCGTCTTTTTGCCAAGACGTCCGGAGCGACGTCCTTGTGTGCCGATGGCGCCGACGCCTTCGACAGATTCCTCCCGTCGGTGGGACATTGCCGGGGGCACTCGATTGTCATATTCTTTTCTACGCGCACCCCTCGATAGCCTTTGGGGGTGCCAACGCTCAACGCTGTGTGAGACTGGGAGCGG
The DNA here is from genome assembly GCA_963575745.1 of Prorocentrum cordatum. Classification (NCBI taxonomy): domain Eukaryota; class Dinophyceae; order Prorocentrales; family Prorocentraceae; genus Prorocentrum; species Prorocentrum cordatum. The sequence goes on from CAUYUJ010002308.1 coordinate 30,322, forward strand.
CGCTGCATATGCTCCAACTCCGATGACTCGTCATTGGGGATTTCAATATCGGAGTTGATCAGCTTCGGCATTCTAGGTTCGTCAAGCGTGCAGGGGGTCTCGTCGGGCAGTCGCATGGTGACCACACCTGTTGCGCAGGGAGTGCCGATAGTTCACACATCGAGTTTGTTCTGGCGTCTGAGAACTGCTTGCCGCATATCAAGCCACTAGAAGCTCGGCCAGACGTTCCGTGGGGGCCTCATGCAGGGCTCGAGGTCACACTGCATGGGTCAGGAGAGCACTTGTTCCAGCGTTCTCTCGCCACCGCCCCGCGTCTGCCTCGGCTCGGGTCCCGCGTCCGGGCACCGGCCCGACGAAGGGGGGTCTGGGCCGAGGTAAGGCACTCGCGGAGCAGCAGGCTCGAGCCCAAGCCGCGCGAGGAAGGGTCCGAGCCGACCGCGACGAGCTTTTGTTTCTCGCGAGTTCTGGCTTCCAGGGCGGGCCCTTCGGGCGGCCAGGGCCCCGCGGAGCCCGATCCCGACGAGCCCCCTGCTCCTCCCCGTCGAGGCTGGGCCCAACGGCGGTTCGGCGGAGGGCGCGGCGGTTCGGCGGAGGGCGAGGAGCTTTTCGATTCCGGCGCGTTCGAGGATGAGGGGGAGGACCCGTGGGCGCGAGAGACGCGTTCCGAACCCGCCGTTCACCTGCATCGCGATCTCCTGGAAAACGAGGAGGTCACAAGTGGCGAGCTTTCGAGGGGTGTCTTGGCTGCCCCCCCTGTCGAGCGTCCTGGGGGCTCGGGCATCAGCGCGGCCGGTGAGCAGGATAAGCCGCACTCCCCTGCTGTTGCTGCTGCCCCCCCACCCTGCCTCCATTCCCCATCCCTGCTTCCACCTGGGCAGCCGCCTCGGCTCAAGCCTTTTGGAGGCCACATGCTATTCGCGATGTCTGGAAACCCACTGGACAACCCCTTGCATACCGAGCAGGACAGCAACACATCCTGCCGATCAGCAGTTGCTTCGGGCGATGGGTGAGCACGGTCGTGGGGTCGATCACGGCGCACCACGGCCTGGAGGCCCCGACGGGGTCCAGAGCCGACGGCGTCGCGCTCGAGGTGGCCCAATCAAGGCGGCGGACCACGTGAGGGCGCAGCCGCTGCAGGATGGTTTATCCGCGTGGTGGAGCAGAGGGCGCGCACTCATCAAGCAGGCGCACCGACACCGCCAGTCGGCGGAACGGCGCGCTGCGGGTGGAGCACCTGGCAAGGGCTGATCAGAGCCTGGCCAACCAGCCCCTCGATGGCGCAGGAGCCGACTTAACGGGTGCGCAGGGCGCGTCGTGGGCTCTGTATCTGGACTCCCTTCGCCGGCTTCAGCATCATGGGGCTGATGAGTTGGAGCCTCTGGAGGAAGTAGCTGTCAGGTCGGCGAGGAGGGCGCAGCACCGCGCAGCTTCGGCTCCCCTTCGTGGCTTCCAGGGTTGGATCGGATCAGTCGACAGTCTGGGCGCCACCCACAGGTCCATCAAGGACAAGGAGCCCGAGCTGGACGAATATCACATGGGAGGTCAGAAGTTGGTACATCCTCTTGATACTGTAGACGCAGAGGTTGGGAGATGGCACGATTTGCGGTCGTCCAAAGTTTTAGATGCTGATGATATTTCGAAGGCGTGCGGAATGATCAGGAGTCCTGCTGAAGTCGAGGAGCTGGTGCCGCTTACCATCGGGGAGGTCAGGCCAGCCTTGGCCAACGTGAAACCGCGGGCGGGCCAGGATATGGGTAGGTTCTCGCCCCTGGACTTCGCTCGGCTCCCCGCCGAAGCGACGGGCGACCTCGTGCGGCTCTTCGCCATGCTCGAGCGGGGCTTCCTCTGGCCACGGCAGGTGCTCTGCGTGGCGGGGCGGCTCCTCGGCCAGAAGTCGGGAGGCGGCCGTTGCGTCGGCCTCTTGGGCACGCCGCGCCGGGTGCGACCCCCTGGCTCCGAGAGCCTCTCGCGCGAGGGCGGGCGGACCAGCGGGGCGACGACTGGGGTGCCGCCATCGCTGGCAGCGGCGCCCTCCGGGAGGCGCTCGTGGGGGCGCCAGGAGGACGAGGTCCAGGCTTGTCTTCGGCTGCCGCATGGGCAAGCGCTGCTCGACGTGAGGCCTTCTACGACGGGATGGCGCGGCCTATCCTTGCGGGGTGTGCGATCAGGGAAGGGTACCCTCCCGCGGTGCTCTTCTTGGAGATGCAGCTCTTCATGGCACCGCGTATGCCATCGCAGTTTGATTAATTTGTCTTGACCATTTCAAGCAACGAAGTCGGTCATCCAAGGGTCGAGGAGTGGCGCGAGGTTCGCCAAGTGCCTCACGGCAATTGCGTGCGAGAAGTTGGCCATCGCCCACTCGTTGGTGCCCGAGAGGATCAGGGCCGATGACTTGATGAAGAGAAGATCAGGTGGCAGAGCACATGCACGCAACGCGCTTGAGAAGGCGGTGGCGACGAGAGTGAACGAATTTCGGAAGTTGAAGCTGAGCATCGCGTCGAAGAGCGTGGCGGCCTGTTCGCTCCATCAGGGCCCAGGTAGCATCGCTCGGCGTTTGAAGAGGAGGGGTATTTGTGCCAAGCCGATGCTCCAGGCGTCGCATCTCGGTGCCAATCTCGCAGGGGGGCGGCGGCGCGGACGAGACACGGCGCGCGAGAGTGAAGACGTCAGGTAGTTATATCTCGTCAGCGGCTTCGGCGATTCGCGGCTGCTGCGATGAGGCGGGCTTCCACTCGTAAGATAAAGAGATCAGGGCCCCAATCAGCGGCCTCATGCGGCCAACAAGTTCTGGGATGCTTTGGACCGGTGATGCTCAGTCACAGGAGACGCCTGGGAGCTGCAGCGAGGTCGGCGAAAAGGGGGGGGCGGGGCTGACGTCGTTGCTTGCGCTCGGGCTCCCAGGCGCTGACCCAGGCGTTGTTCTACCACGTTGATGCCTCGCCCAGTGGTTTGATTCTTGGTTGGGGCAACCTCGCCTTCGCCCGTCGATACGTTTGGCGTGGGGCAGGACGGTGTCGGCTCTCAAGGACGTTCCCGTGAGTCAGCGCAGTCGCCATGTGCGTGGTCCGCTATCTTCTGTGGTGTTGTATGTATTGCAGGCTGGCTGGAATTTGAAATCTGCGGCAGAGTGGCAGGTGCCGAGCGACGGGGGCATCATGGAGCACACGTGGGAGTTCGCTTCCGATGCTTTTGATGGCCTGGACCAGGCGCAACCACCTCTCGAAGACACCCTGTACATGCAACTCTGGCAGGAGGCATCGGGCTTCTTCTGTGGAGGCGGCCTGGAACAGGGAGCAGACTGGCAGAGTTATCGCGCCCACATCGCATCGCTGCTGCACGCGAGAAAGGGCCGCCAGCTCTCGGAGCGCTGATGGTTGCCATCGCACCGGGCTGCTGCTGGACGGATCGGCGTGCGTCGGAGGCGGACGTGACGGAGCCAAGCACGTGCCTGCGGTGCGGAGAAGGGCCGGGCACGGCTCTGCACCGCAGGTCGTCATGTGGCCAAACATCGTGGCTCCGCAGAGCTTCTGGTCGGTCAGGGTGTCTTGTGACGGAGGCCATCGCCGAGCATGAGTCCTTCACCTTGTTTCTGGATGAGGGCGGCGGTCCCCGGTGAGTGGACCCGCATGCCCGCCCCTGCCTGTGGAGAAGCCTCCTTCGGAGGAGATCTTATCCAAGGGCGCCTGGGTCCTGGGTGCCTTGGCCAGGGGATTCGGGGCGCACCGGTTTTCGTCTTTGGAGACTCCTCCGGGGGCAAGGATACGCACGAGAGTAGGCTTCGGAGGGTCGGAAATGCTGTTGCTGTTGTCAGGAGCTTCTCCCCCGTGCGAGCTTGGTCCGTACCTGTTCGGCTCCTTGGTGGGACCTGCCCAAACGGTCCCTATGGGGGGGGAGCTCCAAGCCTTTCAATGGGCCCTCAGGTTCACGGTAGGTCCAATAGTGTATATGACTGACTGCGCCGAAGTGGCGCGAGGATGGTACGACGGAGCGGCCAGCGCTCCCGAGGGCCCTCAAGCAGACCTACGGCGCAGCATAGGCCTCAGCCTCCCCGAACACAATCGCAGTGCCAGTGACGTTGTCGTTATGCAGATCCCGTCAGACCTCACGGCGCGAGAAGTCGTCGAGCAGGGGTGGGATGGTTGGCTTCTCGTTAGCAATGCGTGCGTAGACCAGCTAGTTGGAGCTGCTGCCACGCAAGCCAGGATCCCAGATGCGGATAAGTTTAGGTTGCACACAACCGAACGTAAGGCACGGCCTGTTAGGAGAAGACTTCTTAGAGTAGGATTGGATTTTATACAAGCGTCTCTGGACCTCAAGGCCCCGTCTGGGGTTCCTGAGGCCCCGCCTGTTCCCCAGGCTCCGCGTCCTCCTCCCCCTCCTCCTCCTCCTCCTCCTCCTCCTCCTCCCAATGCCCTTGCACGCTTTGCGTCTGCCCACACCTTGACCGAGAATGGCAGAGCGTGTTCGGTGTGTTTCAATTCGGCCTCGAAAGCGACAGCGACCGAATGGTTAACAAGTGCTTGCGTTCCCCCTTCCACGTGAATGTCAGGTTATCCCGAGCCCCGGACGGAGTTTACATTTGGCAGGTGGCTGGACGCATCCCTCACACGCCCTTCGGTATCACAAAGACCTTGGAATTTGATGTTATGGGTAGTGCGGATTTTTCGGTCAGACCCAGCTCAGGGGTTTAGGTAATCCTTGTCACCCCCACTTACTTACCAAGGCCAGGCGCGAATATCTTGATAGGATCGATCGCGACCTGTTCCCCAAGCGCCGAGCACAGCCTTTTTATCACTACGTGATGGCGGAAACCCTGGAAACCCATCCTCCTCCTCCTCCTCCTCCTCCTCCTCCTCTTCCTCCTCCTCCTCCTCCTCCTCCTCCTGCTCCTCCTCCTCTACGTTTACATAATATGACAACTACTCTCCTCTCTCACCTCCGCGTATTGGTTTTCTACACACAAGATTCCCGGGAGCTTTTGTTTTGTTTTCGCTGCTGCTCGCGCTGAAACGCTGGCCTCATTTTCGGGCTACCGCTCATTCCGAATCGTGCTCCCGCTGCAGCGCTGGCCTCATTTCTGCGCTTCCGCTCGTTCCGAATCGTGCTCCCGCTGCAGCGCTGGCCTCATTTCTGCGCTTCCGCTCGTCCCGAATCGTGCTCCAACTGCAGCGTTGGTGTCATGATTTCCAGCGCCATGCCACGGCATGTTTTTCGGGCCCCAAAATATAGAAAATGCACCCCCCGAACAAAAAACATCGGAAGTGATTCCACATCCAGTGTCGATTCGTTAATTTTTTGGGCCGCAGAAGCCCCTGGGCGTCGCCACGCCATGCTATGTCGAGCTACGCGTCCTCATTTCCGCGGTTCTGCGCTTGTTGTTTGTCAAAAATGCTGCTCCCGCTGATGCGCTGGCCTCATTTCCGCGCTTCCACTCGTTCCGAATCGTGCTTCTGCTCGTCCCAAATCGTGCTCCCACTGCAGCGCTGGCGTCATTATTTCCAGTGCCATGCCACGGCATGGTTTTCGGTCCTTCCAAATAAGCCCCAACATCTAGAACATGCCCCCTCCCCGCCTCCCGACAAAAACATCGGAAGTGATTACACATTCGGTGCCGGTTCGTTGATTTTGGGGCCGCAGAAGCCCCCCCCCGCACTTTGGGGCGTCGCCACGTCATGCTGTGACATGCTACGCATTGATCGTCAACACCATGCTATGCCATGTTGCGACATCCGATTGTGCGGATGGAGAGGAGATCTACGCCATGGGGAGGGATGGGAGGACGGGGTAGGACATCAGATATCACTCGGGCGCACCCAGCTTGTCCTCCTCCTCCTCCTCCCCCTCCTCCTCCTCCTCCTCCACCTCCGAGTCCTCCTCCATCCTCCTCCCTCCTCCTCCCTCTTCCTCCCTCCTCCTCCCTCCTCCTCCCTCCTCCTCCTCCCTCCTCCTCCTCCTCCTCCTCCTCCTCCTCCTCCTCCTCCTCCTCCTCCTCCTCCTCCGCCTCCGCCTCCGCCTCCGCCTCCGCCTCCTCCTCCTCCTCCTTCTCCTCCTCCTCGTCCTCCTCCTCCTCCTCCTCCTCCTCCTCCTCCTCCTCCTCTCTCCTCCTCCTCCTCCTACTCCTCCTCTCTTCCTCCCCCCTCCTCCTCCTCCTACTCCTCTCCTCCTCCTTCTCCTCCTCCTCCTCCTCCTCCTCCTCGTCCCCCCTCCTCCTCCTCCTCCTCCCCCTCCTCCTCCGCCTCCTCCTCCTCCTCCTCCTCCTCCTCCTCCTCCTCCTCCTCCTCAGGGATGTTGACGACGATGACGACGACGACGACGAGGAAGAGCAGGAGGACGACGAGAAGGAGGAGGAGGAGGAGGAGGAGGAGGAGGAAGAAGAAGACGAGAAGGAGGTGGAAGAGGTGCACGAGGGGAAGGAGGAGGAGAAGGAAGAGGAGGAGGAGAAGGAAGAGGAGGAAGAGGAGAGGAGGAGGAGGAGGAGAGGAGGATAGGAGGAGGAGAGGTGCACGAGGAGGAGGAGGAGCGAGGAGGAGGAGGAGAGAGGAGTTCGAGGTGCACGAGGAGGAGGCGGAGGGAGGAGGAGGAGAGGAGGAGAAGGAGGAGGAGGAGGAGGAGGAGGACGACGACGGCCCACCGTCTGGGTGTAGAGGCGCTCGACCAGCGCCCGCGTGCCACGTGCCGCGCGGCGCAGGCCGCCCGCCTGGAGGCCCACGAGGACGAGCACGGGCAGCCACGACGACTCGGAGGAGGGCCCGCCCCCAGACTTCTGTTGCTCCCATCGTACTTCAGGGAGGAGGAGGAGGAGGAGGAGGAGGAGGAAGGGAGGAGGAGGAGGAGGAGGAGGAGGAGGAGGAGGAGCAGGAGGAGGGGGAGGAGGAGGAGGAGGAGAGGAGGAGGAGGAGGATGAGGAGGAGGGGAGGAGAGGAGGAGAGAGATGAGGAGGAGGAGGAGGAGGTTCCGCCAGAGGCCCCCCCCCCGAGTTGCGAAAACATCACGACGGGAGGCGTCGGCCTCTGGAAGCCCCCACCGAGGGCGCGTGGGGCACCGGGGGGGGCCCGTGGCCCCGCGCACGGAGAGCACCGGGGGCGTCGCCGCTCCGGGCTCGAGGGGGTCCGAGGGGCCCAGGGCCCACCCGAGGCATGACAAAAAATCACGACGGCGCTACCTGTAAGTCGGGCCTGTCCCCCTACAGGCCGATTTTGGACGAACAATGAAAAATACAAAAAAAATGCCCTAACAGTATTTGAGAATGGTCCAAAAATAGTCCCCAGGCTATTTCTTTACTATTTTTGCATATTCCTCCTGTAGAGGGACAAGCCCGACTTAAGGCTATCTTCGGCTACCCGCAGGAGTGAACCTGGGTAAGGGTGACCTTTGGTGCGCGTCTTTGGGTGGGCCGCGGGAGGCCCAAGCACAAGCGCGCAAGGCGCTACTATCGCTTCGCGCTCAGCGATCGGGGGGACTCCGGTGGGCCCGCACCTAAGGTCACTCCTGCGAAGAGTCACTCTTACGTGTAGTCGATACCTTCGGCCTCTTGGGGCCCTCACCGGCCCTCGGGACCGTCAAAAGGCGGCGCGGGACGAACCACCGGTCCAGGGCAGCGGGTCGAGACCTCTCGGGGGGTCCACATCATGAAGACATGATGACGTCGGGGGTCTAGCAGGGTGTTCCCTTCTTTTCCTCCTCGCGAGCGCAGGATCTCGATGCGCCAGGGCTGACGTTACAGTGCGGCCCTGGAAGTAAGCCAGGAGCGCCACACGAGCCGACCTGCAGTGGCCGACCAGCGATAACGTTAGGTCGGCCATGTCCTCCTACCGTCGGATATGGGACGAATAATGACAAACATATATAGATATAGATATACAGATGTGTGTATATACACATATATGTATATACATGTGTTCATCAGATCAGGAAACATGTAAAACAAATCGTCCCCATACTGCTTTTGAATTCTGTTTGAGCATCCCTCCTGTAGAGGGACATGCCCTACTTAACGATCGCGTTTTCCGCGCGTGCTGCGCCTGAGGCCGCCTGCGCGCTCGCGCCCCGCTGACGCGCTAGGCACCTCGGGCACTGCCCGCGGCCGCCCTCCTCTGTTCCACCTGCCTCGGTGTGCCCTGTGCCTGGAGGGTTTCTCCGAAGGGCTTAGGCGACCCCTCCTCCTCCTCCTCCTCCTCCTACTCCTCCTCCTCCTCCTCCTCCATATCCGCCGTCTCCTCCTCCTCCTCCACCTCCTCCTCCTGCTCCTCCTCCTCCATATCCTGCGTCTCCTCCTCCTCCTCCTCCTTCTCCTCCTCCTCCTCCTCCTCCTCCTCCATCCCCTTCTCCTCCTCCACCTCCACCTCCTCCTACTCCTCCTCCTCCTCCATATCCGCCGTCTCCTCCTCCTCCTCCACCTCCTCCTCCTCCTCCTCCTCCTCCTCCTCCTCCTCCATATCCTCCGTCTCCTCCTCCTCCTCCTCCTCCTCCATCCCCTTCTCCTCCTCCTCCTCCTCTCCTCCTCCTCCTCCTCCTCCTCTCCTCCGTTCTCCTCGGGGGAAACCGTGCACTTGTCCCCTCCGCGGCCGACATCCTCTTTCCAACGTGTTTTCCAAAAGAACAAAGAACCGCAGACACGTGAACTTTTGGACGTCCGCGCGGATTTCTTGGATCCGCGTCGGACCCCCCTCTCTAGCGCGCGGAGCGCGCCAGGGGCGGCGCTGGAGGCGCCGCCAGGGAGGCCCAGCGCCGATCCAAGAAATCCGCGCGGAGAGCAACAGCTTTGTGTTTGTGCGGTTATTGCTTCTTCGATGTTCGTGCTCCGCAGATGAGCTTGCGACCGCCAGCGCTGCCAACAAAAAAAGGTGTTTCCTCGATGCTGCTGTGGAGATCTGCCAAGGCCTCGCCTCCCTGGTCAAAGACTCTCCGACAACGGCCGCCGACGGCCTTGGCCACACTCAGACCGTTCGACCCTCACCCGGTGGATGGCGACATGCCTTGGGACGCACGTGGACATACTCGTACTGTGCGTCCTCCTTGGAGGCGTGCGCCCGACCCGAATATAGAGTATAACGTACAGTGAGCATGTTTTCTATTTGGCGTTTCGACATTGGGCGGAAGGGGGGGAGGGCGGGGGGTCTGGCTCCAGACCTCTGCGTAATGCGACGGTTTGCAGCGGTGCGTCCTGTGGGGGAGACTCCACCCGCTCGAAACAGGCGCCCCAAAAACAGCCAAGATCTACTCCATGAGGGGGGCAAGGTGGGGGTGCGAGGGCCCGCGCCGATCGGCAGAGCAATGCATAAAAAACGATCACCTGCGCGTCTTGTAGCACATCGTTTCCCGAGCGGTTTGGCCAGAGACCGCCCGCCACGGAGCTCGCACTGTGAGCTTTCTCGGCGCGCGCGGCGCGCGGGCCCGGGACGCGACACTGCCCCCTGCAGGCACCGGGAGGCGGCCGGCACCGACATCAAATTGCACCGTCGCTTGTCTGGGACTTAAACGGTTTCCCCCGTCAAAGGCGACAATGCAGGGCGAGTGCGGCAGCAGATGAGTTATTTGATTCTGATGGGCAAGGACCCACGTAATTAGGCGGAAGCCTCTGACACAAGGTTGAGGGAAAATGCTTGGGCAGCGTGCCCTATTGCTCCCTGGGCGCTCCTGGGCCGTAGGCGACCCGAGGAGGGGGAGGAGGAGAAGGAGGAGAGGAGGAGGAGGAGGAGGAGGAGGTGGAGGAGGGGGAGGGGGAGGAGGTGATGGAGGAGGAGGAGGAGGAGGAGGAGGAGGGACGAGGAGGGAGGAGGAGGGAGGAGGACGAGGACGAGGACGAGGAGGAGGAAGAGGAGGAGGAGGAGGAGGAGAAGGAGGAGGGGGACGGGTCGCCTAAGCCCTTCGTAGAAATCCTCCACTAGGGTTGAGATGACTAGAGAGCAGAAGTAATACACCCCGATAGTGATCAACCCGACACGCGAAGCCGTTTAGCAAACGCACCCAGACAAGGATGCGAACAGGGCAAGGCTGTTTCGTAAACGCCCAGGGCCGTTTGGTAAACGCCCTCGTTCTGCCCTCAATCCGCCTTGGCTGCGAAACGGGATCAAAACGACAAATATAAAGGGCAGATAATCCCCCCATAAGAATGATCCCGACACGCGAAGCCGTTTAGTTAACGCACCCAGGGAAAGAATCGAACAGGGCAGGGCTGTTTCTTAAACGCCCAGGGCCGCTTCGTAAACGCCAACTATTATCGGGTCCGGGTGGTCGTTCCTCCCTTGAGACGGCAGCGGCCCTCCCGCCCTGCCCATGGTCCGCTCCACATCGCTCCCCGGCCCGCGCTTCGGGACGGGGGTGCACAGGCGGCGAGACGCCTCCCAGAGGCCCCCCGCACCCAAAACAAAAACAGACCATACACGCCAGGGAGTGCGCCGCCGCTAACCTCGACCGGCCCCCCCTCCGAGGACGAGTACACCGGGGCCGACAGCAGGCGCACCACCTAGAGGGGCAGCGTCATAACGTATAGGGGGGAATGACCCGCTCAGGGGGGGGAAACATCGAGCTGGAAGCGGCGATACGCCGCGCCGAGAGATCGGCGGCAAGCCCCCGAGGGCGAATCCGCACGCTCCTGTGCGGACTGGGCCAGCAGGCCCCCGTCGGCGATGGATGGACGGTTGGGGCCCGATGCGTCCCCCCCCCCCTCGGAGGAGGAGGGGGAGGGGGAGGAGGGGGAGGAGGAGGAGGAGGAGGAGGAGGAGGAGGAGGAGGAGGAGGAGGGAGGAGGAGGGGGGAAGGAGCAGGACTATCGAGGACTATCGAACGAGGGGCTCGCGGTCGACTCGGCCGCCGCGGCCCCGGGGGAGGGGGAGGAGGAGGAGGAGGAGGGAGGAGAGAGGAGGAGGAGGAGGAGGAGGAGGAGGAGGGGGAGGAAGAGGAGGAGGAGGAGGGGAGGAGGAGGAGGAGGAGGGGGAGGAGGAAGAGGAGGAGGGGGAGGAGGAGGAGAGGAGGAGGAGGAGGAGAGGAGGAGGCCCCTGATCCCCCCCCTCCCCCCCCCCTCTACCTGACAAGAGCACCCTTCGGGCCACCCCTCGGCGCCCCGGCGGCCGCTCGGGGGACGACGACCTGGGCACCCCCCGAAGCGAACGCGCTCGGCGAGGCGCCGGCGCCGCCGCAGACCACACCTCGAGGCTATGGGGAGCCGCAGAGGGCCGACGAGCACGCCCGAAAGCCTCGAACTTCCCAGACATGCGACGTCTCGCTGTTGTTCTATTTGGACGCCCGAAATGGGTACGGAAAGGATTGGTACAATGCCCAACAACAAATGTTGTCCCAAACCAACAGCGGCCGCTGTTGGGCAGGCGGCCTTCTGTCTCGAATGGACACAGGCCGCGGTGGCGCGGACAGCGAGTCCTGTTCAAAATGAACAGGAACTGCTGTTGGGCATTGTAGCCATTCTTTCCTTACCCATTTCGTTCGTGCAGATTCTATGCGCGGTCCCCCGAAGTCCCGACCCCTCCTCCGGCACTGGCTTCTCGTCGCGAGTCGTTCCTCGCAGCCCCCGGGGCCCCCAGGCCGAGAGCGTTGAGAAACCGCCCGTCGTCCCAGACGTCCGCCGGCATGACTGCTTCAATCCGCGCCCCCAGGAGCCTTTTTTTTAGACTCTGGCAAGTTTACTTGCATGGACGGGGGGGGGGCTGAGCCTGAAGCAAGCCGCAAACGACTTGCACGTTCGGGGGGGCGCGGAAATCACGCAAGTCGAAAGGCACTTGCACGCTAGTATTCGCTTGAAGAGGGGCGAGGGGGGGGGGGGGGGGGGGGGGGGGGGCGAACGCCATGCAAGTAAACTTGCCTGAGTCCCAAAAAAAAACAGGCTCCAGACTGCCAGAGGTCCCGGCTCCGTCCCCCGGAGGTGGTGCTTCGTCCTGGATCCATTCCTGCTGCCCCCCGGGCCCGGCAAAGGGCCCGGGGGGCCAGCATCCAGGAAGCAGCGGGGGTTGCAAAACTCGGGTCCTCGGCTCTCTGGCGAGCGTCTTCTCATTCGGCGCCTCGGCATTGGGCGGAGGGGGAGGAGGGGGATGGGGGGTCTGGCTCCGGACCTCTGCTTGGGGCGACTGTTTGGAACCGTGCGTCCCCTGGGGGGAGGCTCCACCTGCTCGAAACAGGTGCCAAAGACAGCCAAGATCGAGTCTATGGGAGGGGGGGGGGGGCGGTGCGAGGGCCCGCGCCGACCGGCAAAACAACGAACAAGAAAACGATCGCCTGGGGTCGAGATTTGTCCAAGGCGCCGCGAGCATGCCTGGGCAGGGCTGAACCTAATCAGTGTTTTTCGTACTCGTTTTGTTTTTTCGTTTTCCGCCGTTCTGTCTCCAATCCGCCTCTGCCGCAGAACGAAGTCGAACCGAAAACGGCCCACGGAAACGCCAAAACACCGTTTAGCTTTAGGTCGGGCGAGTCCCCCCACAGGGGGATATTCGACGAAAAAAATAATATTCAAAACATGCGCCAAAAAGGTAAAACAAGTACCCAAATAATCGTCCCCAGACAATCTTCTGACAATTTTTGAATCTTCCCCCTGTAGAGGGACAAGCCCGACCTAAGTTTGGGTCCAGCCCTGTGCCTGGGCCCCAGCCTCGACAGACGGCTCGAGCCTGGCACCCGCACCTGCATCAGCGTCTCCTGCTCCGGCCTCGGCAGCTGCCTCGCGAGGGGCTCCACGAGGCCGATGCCCGCCGCCCCCGCGGGCGCCTCGGGGCCGCTGCTCACAATGGGGGGGGCACTACATTGAAAGTCGGGCGTGTCCCTCTGCAGGGGGATTTTGGGCGAAAAATAAAACAAATATTCAAAACAACTCCACCCCCAATGGGCAAACATAGTTCAACAATCGTCCCCGCACTATTTTCTGGCTATTTTTGAATATTCCCCCTCCGTAGAGGGACAGGCCCGACTTAACAATACATGCAGGCAACGGAGATGTCACCATGCAGCTCCTCCTCCTCCTCCTCCTCCTCCTCCTCCTCCTCCTCCTCCCCCTCCTCCTCCTCCTCCTCCTCCTCCTCCTCTTCTCCTCCTCCTCCTCCTCCTCCTCTTCCTCCTCCTCCCCCTCCTCCTCCTCCTCCTCTGACCGGCGCCCTCCTTCCTGGGGGAGGGTGCGGGAGGGAACGTGGTGGATCTGCAGCGTTGCCCTCCTCCGACGGTGGTGGGGCGGAGCAGCGCGAGCCTCTCGCGCCCCTCTTGGGCGCCAGAGGGCCCCACTTCGGGCCCCTGACGGTGCGCCCATATTCGTCCCCGCCACGCGGCCGCGTGGGAAAACCCTGAACCAAAGCACCCTGCCACCTCTTAGGGCGCCGGTAGTTACTTCCTCTCTTGTTGTTCTCGGCTGCGCCCGCAGGTTTCTGGGATGGGGCGTCCCGTGGCGGGCCTCGCAGAAAATTCCACCGGAAAGGGCGCGACGGAAACGCTCAAGATCCCGCCGGAGGGGGCTCATGAGGAAGCACGCGCGGGGACCGCTGCCTGGGCCGACAAAAATGGCAGATCTTCAAATTTCTCTTGCCAGCGCTACCCCCTCGAACAATCCACTGGATGTCTTGCGGCGGGCCCAACAAGAAACTGCCGATAACTCGGCGCAGCAGAATTCACGCGAACACGGATTGAACTGGGGTCTGAAAGGGGGGCGCGGAGGCAGGGGAGCAGAAAGAGCGTTGGCCTTCTGCCCGCACGGTCCTGCACTCGAGCACCCCCCCTCTGAGGGGATGTCACTACGAGAGCAGCCGCTGCAGAACCCTCTAGATCCCGCGGCGGGCCCTCGCCCCAAAAAGTGTTCCTCGCTCGCTGGATCCCCCTTCGTTCAAAGGGCCCAGACCAGGGCGTTAACAAATCGTCCCCCCCTCCCTCCGCCCGACCGAAGGCCGTTCAGGCTGGCGTTGGAGGCTGGCGGAGGTCCGTTCAGGCTGCTGCTCGCTGGGGCTCTCAGGTCCTCTTGGAGCGCTTGGGGCCCTTCTTCTTGCCGCCGCCTCCGCCGTTCTTGAACTCTAATTTTTCTCGGGCTCCTTCGCCGCCTTGCGCCGCTACGCGGTGTCTTCCTCTGGCATCGCGCTCGCCGACTTCAGGCCCCCGTTCTCCCTCAGGTAGTGCATGGCCTGCATGAGCGTTGGGTGCGCCATAGCTGCGGGTATCCATCTGGCCTCTTCCACGGTCTCGCCGTCGACCTCGTTCTTCACGGTCACGTCGAAGTAGCGGGTCGCCTTGAACTATGCGTCCTTGTTCTGCAGAGTCTTACCGAAGTCCACTACTAGCTTCAGCGTGCCTGCCGACTCCGTAGGGTTCGGCCCTCGGGCCACTGCGACCTTCGCATCCTCCTACTTGGCCTCGACCGCTTCGCTCCAGCGAAACATCAGCATGCGCGGGCAGGCGTCGGACATCTCCCCAAGCGGGTGGCCGCGGTACTCGCTGGGGCCGACCGCGTCGCAAGCCTCCTTGCCGACCTTCTGGTTGTTTTTGGTGCTCGCCGCCAGCGCCAGCTGCATCTGCGTGCCGATCTTCATCTTCGCGACCGCTTTCTCGCGCGGGCGCAAGCGTCGCTCCTGCCGCGGGGGGGCACCGATGCTGGGCTCTGGGCCCGGTCAGCCTTCGGACCCATGAGCCGAAGGCAACGTCGTAGCTGGATATGCCGGTGGAGTGTGTCCATGCGAGTGAGTGTGGCACTACGATAGGGGGCGCTGTCGGGCGTTCAGGTCACCCACGGGGATCTCAAAACGATCGGCGACAACCTGGTGGACAACGAACCTGTGATTCTCCAGCCCCTTCTTGCCATTGCGCGTTTTCCCGCACTCAGGACAAGCGAGACGGAGGGCTGCGTCTATTTCTCAGCTTCGCAGAGATGATCACTCTCAGCCTCATGTGAGAGAACGGCCTGGAGCTCTGCGTGTGCGAGCAGAGATAACCATTCCATCCAGGCTCGTGAAATGCTCGGCGAATCATGCGGGGTTCTCTCGGTGCTCTCAGCAGGCAAGCGAGAACGCGACTCTCGAAGATCTGTGAGTAGCTGTCGTAGGCGGCAACCAGGATTACGACTTTGGGGGTCCTCGAACGAGAGTTCGCCGAACACGGCTGCTCCAGGGGCGGTGACATGTCGCCACCGCTGCAGTCTACGACGCAATAGAGTAGAACTCACGCTGGAGACTTTGGCTCGAAAGCGTATGTCTGTGCACATAATATCCATGGTAGTGGTGGGCAGAACATGTCGAAGTTTCCAGGTCTGCCATCGTTCCAGCTTCTTCAGATCCTTACTGGTGAGAAAAGCCACTTCTAGCGCGCGTAGCGCCATCGGTCGCACTAGCGACTGCCGCATGCGCATCTTGCGAAACGCGCTGAGGTTACCCTTTCAGCACGCTCTGGGACAGCCGGCCGCGGGCCTGGTCGGCAGGCGCCAGGGGCTCTGACCTCGGCAGAGCACGAGCCCATTGCCGAGAACAGGCAGCCAAGGTACTTTACAGTCGGCGTCGTAGACCGAACGGGCCCGGCGATCTGGATGAGCAATGTCAATGCCAGTCTGCTGAACATGGCTTTTCTTCAAGGTTCTTCGACACCCCCCCCCGCCGCGCTCGCCAGCAGCTCGGTTTCCGGGGCGTTCCTGGTTAAGCTGCTGGCGTTCACGCTGGGCCTCAGGAGCTCCAGGAACGCGGAGGCTGTCTCTAGGTCGTCGACCACTGTCAGCGCGATTAAAGCATCTACAAACTTGGCCTGGCACGTGTCTAGCTCACTCAACTTGTTAGCCGTGAAGTTGGTTGAATTCCTCAAAACTGGAAGTTGGGGGTCGCACTCCACCTGGATGCCTGCGAAGCCCGCCTCTGTCGCCGTGAAGCCAACGTCAGTTGAAAAGGTCGTAAATTGCAATGGGTAGTCCAGCGCCCTCAACGCTGCCTTGGCGAACGCCATTGCAAAAAAGTAGTTGCCTACAGGGTCCGGGCGCGCTGGCATCTCGGAGGATATAGCAAGTCCCGTCGGGCGGGCGCCGCAGGGGAGCGCCGATTTCTCCAGGGCCGCCCTAACTTGGCCGCGGTCCAGAAGACCGAAGGCCTTCTCAATGATCGATCAGCGCTGCGACCGAGATTAGATGCGTGGCTTTGGCGCGACGAGGGCTGTCTCGGAATCGACGGCCAATCCCGTCGACCAAGGCGATGGCCTCTCGCGTCGACCCGCCTTGGAGGGCCCCGGACTGCGCGGTGGAAGTGCGGCCTGATATCGGCCTGAGCTCGGGCATGATGGCTGCATTCGCAGAAGCCTTCCCTACGTGGCCGATCAGGTTGATCGTCCTATAGCGGTCCTTAGCGTTCATTCCGCCCACCTTCCTTTTTCGCAGCGATGCCGTCTCGCCGTTTTTTAACCTCCGAGGAACTCGACGAAGGGCTTGAGCAGTCCGACATACACTAGTGGGAGGGCCCCCAACGAGGCTGCCACCTAGCATCCAAAACTCGGCGATAGCTCCTTCCGGGCCCTGACGGGGGCCAGTCGAGATCGATGGGGTCAGTCCACTTCAGCGCTGGGGCGCTCTTGAAATTGGGGAGCCTCTTGAGGGCCATGGTGGCATCATCTGGGCCGTGCTGGCCTATGAGCTCCTCGTCGGGCCCCCGCGGGTTGTCCCGGGGGCCTCCGTCCTCCTGCGTGGGCAACTCTGTGCCCTCAAAGATGGCGCATAAGGCGTTGGTGCGGACCTGCTGGTCCTCGGTATAAACCAAACACGGGTGGCATGTCTCAGGGTTTCTGACGGTCAGCAGGGGCATGCAGGGCGTGGGAGTAAGCCGCTTGACGATCGGGTAGCAGCGGCGCATGTCATGTGCAGCGTCGGCCCGTTCAGCGTCAGTCACGAGTGCGGCGATGCACTACCTCCTCTCCGATCTCACCGCCTGCTGAGCCCGCTTCGCCGCCATGCGGACCCGCGTCATGATGGACCTGTAAAGCCACGGCTGTTGACCCAAAACGTCGGTGGCACTATCTGGACGTATTGTTTGCGTCGTGCCAGCTCCAATGTAGCATCGGCCATGTTCTTCCGTGGGGCCGCATTCGCGTTGCCCACGTAGATCCGGTAAGCTGCGTCGACGGCGGCCCCCTCAATGGGAAATGAACGAACTGGATGTCGTCATGTATCTTCTGTCGGTGCCGCATTCCGCCGGCCAGTGTCCATGGTGCTCGCGAGCTTGAAACTCTCGACGAGGTCGATCTCGAAAACCTCGGACACGAGCTGGGGCGATGTCAGTGTGTCGAACGGCTTGAAGGTCGCGTAGCAAGCGGTCTCAATAAGTCTCGGCTCCATCTGACAGGCGGGTCCTGGCATAGTCTCCTGCGCCGACATCCAACTGAAATGCGGGCTTTGATCGGGCGATGGTCTTGAAAGCCTTCCATGCAGACAAAGAGAAAGTGAAGAATTTTTGCACCGTGTCTGCATCCTCCTTGGGGCCAAGTAAATACATAATCGATGCGTTCCCATGTCTTCCCATCCGTGCGAAGCCAAGTACCAACATATTCCTTGCGGCTGCCGTGAGTGTTCAACGCTGTCATACCTGTGTCCTGCAATCTTGAGATACAGTGGCCGCCGTTGTGATTGGTTGTGCGAGGGCTACGATCAACGCCAGCATCGCCGACGTGATGTAGCTCTGGGGCAAGTGTGCCATGGGCATCCAAACGCCAAATGAATGATGATTTCTGCGGCGCGCGTCTAATGGTAGCCTCGCGCGCGTGCCAGAAAATGTCCTGGACCTGACGATGCTCAGCTTGGACTCGTTCTCCGTCGGCCACCGCGACGTGATGTGTAGCTGCACTCGTGGGAGCGTAGCCTTTCAAGGTTCAGAGATCGCGTTCTCTGGCCCCCGTCTGTCGCTCACGAAGTCCCAGCAGGCGTCCTGGAAACAGTTTGTGGACGCAGCGGACCTGTAAGCGGGCCGAAGTAGGAAAGGTTGAGGGCCGTCAAGCACCCGCCTTTCGCACGAGCCGAAGTCTTCGGCGTAGGGATTATGCGAAAGCCAGCGCTGGTCCACGGCGTAATGCCTCCCATGAACGTTCCCAGGAACGCACGATGGCTACTTGCTGTTCCCTGGCGAGACGTAATATTTCGCCCATGCGGTCAATGAGATACTGTGTTCTCTCTCCATATTTTCATGATGGGTTTCTCCTCGATTTGCGTAGTCTGGGGGGTCTCGGTGCGTACGAGGAAACGTCGGTCACCTGCGGGAAGGTCGTCGCGTCGTGCTTAACCATGTAGGCAACCATGGGGCGCGCAAGCAAGTGGCCTCGATACCAGCTGTTGCCTGTCACCTCCGCTAGCCGCACCGCTCGTTTCCAAGCCCGTTTGCCGCCCATCAGCCCTTATCCCAGCTAGAAGGACGCGTGCACGATGTTTTGGTAGCTGTCCTCGGAGGTTGGGCGGCCTCCGAACGATCACCTCGCTGGCGCCGAAGCGACTACCATCGCCCCGCCACGTCATGGGCATCTCTCATGGCGAGTATGGCGGGGCGAGCGCGTGGGTCGTAGCCGGTGGGGGAATTGCGACCCCCCTCCTCTTCGGAGGCAAACGGATCCTTTGAGCCGCCGAGGCTTATCTTGAACGTCCGCCGGCTTCCGCGGGGAAGGTGCCAACTCCATCGATCCTCGAAGGCGAGCCGCTTCTGGAGCGCCTGAAATGGGGGGGGGCGGAGCGTGCACCTCTCGTGTTCCGTTGAGGCGCGGCAAAGAGCCCCTCAGGGTCCGTTTAGGGCCCCATGGGGTGCACGAGAGGTGCACCTTTCTTGCCCCCCTTTATGTGTCCCCCCCATTACGGCTGGCGCTGCGAAGAGATAGCGTGCGTCATCGAGCTCCGGAACCGAGGGCCCCTTCTGCGCACGCCATCCCCCTGCCATGGCTTCTTCGGCGCACGCTAATAATCCCCAAAGTGTGTACTTGAGACGGCGGAAACCCACCCCCACCCGCAGTCCCGACCCCATTTCCGAACCCGCGATCCAGGGGGTGGGGTCTGGGGGCAGGGGTGGTTTTTCGGGATGCAGGAATGGAGAAAACCCACCCCCATCCCCCAGTCCCGACCCCTTGAATCGCAGGCTCGGGGATGGGCGTCGGGACTGGGGGTGGGGGGGGGGTTTTCGCCTTCTCAATACTGGGCGGGCCGGTGGCGCCACATCGAATTACGCTATCTCCCCAGACTCCCGACGTCATGCTTTTTTCTACGACGTCGAGCCCCAGAAGTCTCGACCCATTCCCGGGACCGGCTCTTCATCCCGAGTCGTCTTTTTGGACGGTGTCACAGCCCGCCCCCAAAGGCCGAAAATGATGAAAACCCCTCCGTCGCGACTTTATTCGCGACTCGAGGAGGTCTGTGCCTCTTGCAAACCATTCCTCCCTTTTCTAGAGGAACAGAAATAGGCATGAACATAAAACTTTCGACAGTCCGCGCGGATGTCTTGGAGCTGCGCTGGGCCCCCCTCCCTGGCGCGCGGAGCGCGCCAGGGGCGGCGCCAGAGGCGCCGCCGAGGGGATCCCAGCGCATATCCAAGGCGTGGACCGCCGCAAGCTGATGTCTATGCCGTTTTTGGTTACTCGACTTTCGTCCGACGCGGAAGGCGAGGGGGGCAATCAAAATCGCGGCCCCAGAGGCCCCGGCCCCTACACCCGGGGTGTTTTCTCGTCGCGGATCCATTTTTCATGGCCCCTGGGCCCGATAGCGGGCCCTG
>CAUYUJ010002308.1:52500-91080 GCA_963575745.1 Prorocentrum cordatum
CCAAGCCGCTGGCCTCGCGAACAAAACCCAAGACCCCGACGTCATGATTAGCTCATGACGTGGCGGATTCCGGAAACCCGGACTCCAAAAAGATTGCCATATCTTGGGGCAACGACTTTTGTTTCTGCGGGCTTCCGCCGGCCTCCCTTTTTTTTCAACGCGACTCCCACCGCCTCGGAAGTTTAGCGGGGGCTCCAGCACAGCCGCGACAACGACGCGGCGCGTTTCCAATCCGAAACGAAGCCCTGAAAACGGACAGCGGGCGCGGAGCGGCAGGCCGACAGGCCTCAGCCCCGCGCCCCGCGCACCCCCGCGCTTGCGGGGGCGGCGCCTGCGAGGGCGCCGCCCCCCCCCCCTGGCGGGGGGGGGGGGCGCAAAAAGCCCCCCGCGCCGTTAGCGCGGCCCCCGTCTAAAATCTTTCTCGAGCTGCGTCTGCGAGGCGGGGGGGGGGGCGAAAGGAGAGGTGGAGGAAGAAGAGGGAAGGTTCTCGGCGGCAGCGGCAAACAGGCCTCAGCCCCGCGCCCCGCGCACCCCCGCGCTTGCGGGGGCGGCGCCTGCGAGGGCGCCGCCCCCCCCCCCTGGCGGGGGGGGGGGGCGCAAAAAGCCCCCCGCGCCGTTAGCGCGGCCCCCGTCTAAAATCTTTCTCGAGCTGCGTCTGCGAGGCGGGGGGGGGGGCGAAAGGAGAGGTGGAGGAAGAAGAGGGAAGGTTCTCGGCGGCAGCGGCAAAGCCTTGCAACTCACGGGTAGATGCTAGTTGCGGGTGCTGGCGCCCATTCTGTCGTCGGTGCTGGCGTAGGCGTCCTCCGCCCCACTTCTTCTTCAGTTTCTTGCTCTAGTTTGCCAGCGACTCCACCACTTTGGCCGCCTTCGACCTCATCGCCATGTCGTGCTGGGGGCTTGCGCCCACTGCGGCCGGCGCCCCCTTCAGCGCCTCCTTCAGCACCTCCTTCAGATTTCGGGTAGTGGTTCACCGCGAAGATCCACGTGAGCTCGCCCTCCACGGGGCCTCCCACCTCGTTCTTGCTCTTCTCCTTGAAGCACCTCGTCGCCGCGAACTTTTGCTGCTGGTCCTGCGCCATCGCCCCGTAGCGCAGGAGCTCGTCCATCGCGGCCTTGGATCCCGTCGGCTCGATGCCCTGCGCGGCGGCCGCCGGCGCCGCCTCCGTCGTGCCCTCTGCGGCCTCCGCCGCGCGGAACAGGACTGCTCGCGCCTGTGCGTCTGGCCGCTTGCCGAGCAGGTTGCCCAGGAAGACCTCCTTCTCCATCGCCTTCTCCTTGGCCTCGGCGCCCTCGCCCACGTAGTGCGCCAGAGCCTGGTCGAGTGCAATCGCCATTTTCTGCGACGGCTCGGGCGGAATCGCGAAGTTGTCGCGGAGTGCCGCCCTCGCCATGTCCTCGCGTTGCAGGGCCAGGCGGCCGAGCGCCGTGCCCAGGATGCCCACCGCGTCGGGCTGGTCGCCCTTGCCCTCGCCCCCGACCCCTGCCTCGACCGCCGTCCTCCTGTTGGCGCTGCTGCCCGCCGACGCCTGCACCTCGCTGTTCAGCTGGAACATCGCCGGCAGCAGCTGGGGCGGGCTCGACAGAGGAGGCCGCGGGCGCTGTTAGTTCTGCAGGTCTGGTTTGAGCCTCAACTTCACTAGAACGGGCCGTGCAGCGTTTTTCTTTAATGTGCCTCACCAGCGTGTCTTTTTCTCGTGAAGGTCTTCTGGCAATGGGGGCATCGCTCTTGTTTCAGGTCCGTGTCCGCGAGGGCTTCGGCTGCTGGGTTTGCATATACTTTATGAGCTGCATGTTCGTGGTTGGCTAACCCCTTTTCCCCATTGCATTTTTGACCACGCACGTCGCATTCCAGCCACGCGATGGCTGCAGCATCAGTCACAGCGTTCGCCTCGCCGCCATGCGTCAGCACGCGGCGAAGGCAGCGCGGCTCAAGGGCGGCGAGCCAGCGCAGCCGCGGCTCGGCCAGCTCGGGAAGGTCGCCGCGGAGCTGAAGGAGCCGACGGGCAGTGAGCTTCCCCTGCGCGTCCGCGGTCTGCCACATCTGCCGCATGTCGTCCAGTAGCAGAGTCAGCGTGCCCGACTGCCCCCTATGGCCGACCCTCTCAAACGAGAATCGGCCGAAGATGACCGCCCTGACCGCCAGCGTCGGGTCGTGCAAATCGTCGCTGGGCTCCTTGAAAGCAGGCCACAACACTTGTTGCCACCACCTCAACTTTCTCAGTAGCAGCGTGCTCGTAGCATTCGGAGCACGGGCCCACTTCCTGCTCTCTCGGCTGGTATTCTTATACAGGTGGGCTGGCAAATTCAACAACCCACGAAGCTTCTTCACCTGCCAGCTCTCCAACTTGTTCAAGCCCCGCTTGGCGAGGTGTGCGACCTCCACGCAGCGCAAGCACACCGAGCGGACAAGCACCTTCCACAATCTGATCTTCAACTTTGCACTGGGCCCACTCTTGAACGCACGGCGCAGCAGGCGAGCGTGAGTAGAGCTAGCTGCCCTGATGCGGTTCGCGACCTCCACGTGGCGGGTGCCCGTCGCCGCCAGTTGCACCCTTAAGTACTTGACCGTCGGCTGCGGGTGCAACGGGAAGTAGTCATCGTCTCCCCACGTCACTATGCCCGTAGTTTGTGCTCGAATATGCTTCAACCTTTTCTTGCTGCTGACCTCCGAAGGCGTGAGCAATATCTCGGTCTTCCCCCCGTTGACTCTCATGCCGCCCGCCTTGATCTCACCCGTCAGTACTTCCAGGATGATGGATGCATCGTCGTACTCCCCGATTCCAACGAATGTGAGCAGATCATCAAAGAACTTCAACTGAGAGCCGCCCAAAGCCTCGCACCCGTCCTCTTTCAAACTGTCGTTTCACCTGATCGTCTTGAGTGGGGGGTCGTAGTGCACCTTGATGGCTGGATGCTCCAACTGTTGTAGCTGGTCCGGTCCCCGATATACAATCCCATCATAGACCGCCACAAACAGGCCTAGACTTTCAACACCTCCTTGTCGCACGCCTTGCTTGGCCCAGATCCGAGCAACAGGCGCATGAATGGTGACATCGCGGAACAGGTTGCACATGCCCTCATGGAGCTCCTCCAGGGTCGCACGAGCATCCCATCGTAATTCAAGCGCCTCCAAGCTTTGCCAGATATCCTGGCGTACCACCGCGTCGAAAACCTTCTCGATGTCCGTGGGGACTGCCAACAACACAGGAGGTGGGGCTGAAGTGCTTCCTCGTCGCTTGGCTCGGTGCTCTCTCTGATGTCGAACAACCACTTCGACTGCCACTGCCACCGCATCTCGCGTACCCCGTCCAGGCACAGCTCCGAACTGCGTTGGTGAAATATTGTGTTCCACCTCCCGCATCGCGTCAAGCGTGGCGACCTTGGCGCACGCCTTGCCGACGTGGTTGATCAAGCTGATGGTACGGTAGCCCGTCGATGCCGTGCAGCCGTCGCCTTTCGGTTTCCTCAACTGCATGGTCTCACCATCCTTGAACCTCTGAGGTGCGTCGCCCAGCGCCTGCGCCGCATTAGAAACCTGCAAGAGTGGCGGCGCGAGCGTGTCACTCGCCAGCTTCCAAGGCTCAGCAACAGCTCCCCCAGGCGGCCCCCTCATAGGCCACTGCAGCATAAGTCCCCTCTTCAAATTGGGCAAATCCATGGTACTCTCCTTCACCTCCGCAAGACCATAGCTGCTGATCCTGTCATCATCGCGCTCCTTCCTGCCAGCTTGAAGGGACCGCTCGTCAACACTCATCGCCGCGCCGTCGCACACGTCGCAAATGCTCTGAATACGCACTCTCTGGTCGTCTTCAGCATCGAAACGCGGCAGCCCCGTGTGCAAGTCCTTCGCTGTCATGATTGGCGCCGCTGGTTTCGGGGCCAACTTATTCACGATGGTGTGGAGCCTCCGCAAGTTCCTCTGGCCTGCTGCTCGCTCCGCCTCGTCAGCCAGCGCCGCCGCCCGCTGCCGCTTCTCACTCCTGATCGCCGCCGTCGCCAGCTTCGCCGCCTCGTTGAAATGCAAGTGGAACTGTGCCCGCACCCACCGAGCACCGTCAGGAATAGTTGCAAGCTGATGTTGCCAGTAGTGCTTTGCTTTAATCAGTCGTACCGTCTGGTCGCTGAACACTGGCCCGTCCACTCTTCCCGTCGCTGGTGGCGAAATGTCGTCCTGCAGCGCCGCCTCGATCACCACGCCCTCCAGCCCATTGAAGTACTCAGTGGGGGACTCGTATCGCCTGCCATTGCCGCAAATGTCAGACCAGTCATCCTGGAACCCCTTCGCCTCGATCGCTTCAAGCACCTTCGCCCGAAAGTTGAGCAAGCGGCTGGGGAGCTGCACCTGCTTCCGCCGGCGGAACCGCCCTCGTTTTACTCCCGCCGCCTTCCGCCGACCTTTCGCGGCCTTCCGACGAGGAAGATATGACAACTCCTTCGATCCTCAAAGGGGAGGCCTGCTCCTTCTCTGGAACGCTCCACGTAGACCCCAAGCGGTCTGGACCCATTCCCCGGGACCGGCTCTTCATCCCGAGTCGGGTTCTGACGGCCCCATGGGGCCAGCATGAGGGCCCCCAGAGGCCTGAGTTGGCGATAACCTCCGGTTGTGACATTTTCATGACCCCATGGGGTCTGGGAAACCTTCGGTGGCAACTCGCGGGGGCCTCCCATACCATCTTGTCGGCTCTTGCGAATCGACGCTGATCGACGCTAAATCGACGCTGATCGACGCTGCATCGACGCCACAACGACGCTAGCCGGCGCTACATCAGCGCTAACCCTCGTCGGCTCCCAGACGCGAATCGACGCTGACCGACGCTGAAGACGGAATTGCGAGGGTACGCTGGGCTCCCATGATTAGAAAAAGAAAGCGGCAGAGTAAATATAAACTTTTGGCGCACCGCGCGGATTTCTTGGATCTGCGCTCGACCCCCTCGCTGGCGCGCGCAGGAGGCGCCGCTGAGGGGGGGCCCAGCGCGGATCCACGAAATCCCTTGGTGTGCCAACAAGTTTATGTTTGGAACATTTTCTTCGACGCCGGGCCCCCATGATTTGCTACCGAAGGAAGCCCGCCCCGCGCAAACTGCGCGCCCAGAGCTCCGACGTCGTGATTTTTTCCACGCGGGGCCCCCGGAAGTTTCGACCCCTTCCCCAGGGCCGGTGTTTCATCCCGAGCCGTGTCTTGACGGCCCTGGGGCCCAGCGAGGAGGCGAGGGCCGCTCGAGGTCCGAGGAGGAGGAGGAGGAGGAGGAGGAGGAGGAGGAGGAGGAGGGGGAGGAGGAGGATGAGCGAGGAGGAGGAGGAGGAGGAGGAGGAGGAGGAGGAGGAGGGAGAGGAGGATGAGGAGGAGGAGGAGGAGGAGGGGAGGGAGGGAGGAGGAGGAGGAGGAGGAGAAGAGGAGGAGGAGGAGGAGGGGGAGGAGGGAGGGGGGGAGGGGGGGAGGGAGGGAGGGGGGGGGGAGGGAGGGAGGGAGGGAGGGAGGGAGGGAGGAGGAGGAGCGTGAGCATTACCAAAGACGATGTCTTGAAGAGAAGCCCTCTCCCCTGCTCAGAAGACGGACGAAGCGAGGAAGCCCCACAGCGCGAACAATGCGAAACACATGAAATGACAAACTGAGAATCCGTCGCGATGTCAACTGGAACTGTGAAAAAGCCACTGCGCACCCAGGCCCGGAATGCACAGCTTGGCAGAGCTGACAGGATTGTGACTTCACCATTATTGCAGGTCCCTCGATACACAACACTAACTGCCAGACAAAACCATACCCACTGAATGCTGTGAGACGCCGCGCCCGACGGCTGCCGAACAAGAAAGAAGACGGTGAGCATGACAGTACTTTGAACACTCCATTGGTGAACAATACGCACCAGAACTGACAGCCCACCACAGAATTGAGAAAATTGGGCTCCAACCGCCAGAGATACAACATACCCTCCTCATGCGGAGATGGGGGATGCCAACATGGTAGCTGATGACGCCCGGGCACCGACACTTTCGCCCCGCCCTTAGCTGACCCACGTCCCGTCGGAAATTCCGTAGCTGCGGGTAGCCCCAAGCACGCCGCGAGGAGGCGACAAGGCAGGACCCATGGCGCGTTTGAGCCAAAAGGGATCAATGCGCCATGGAGGAGGAGAAAGAGGAGGAGGAGGAGGAGGAGGAGGAGGAGGAGGAGGAGGAGGAAGAGGAGGAGGAAGACGAGGATGAGGA
This sequence comes from Prorocentrum cordatum, assembly GCA_963575745.1. NCBI lineage: Eukaryota > Dinophyceae > Prorocentrales > Prorocentraceae > Prorocentrum > Prorocentrum cordatum. The sequence continues at coordinate 58,705 of CAUYUJ010002308.1, forward strand.
GGAGGGGGAGGGGGAGGAGGAAAAGGAGGAGGAGAGAAGGAGGAGAAGGAGGAGAAGCAGGAGAACCAGGAGGAGGAGGAGGAGGAGGAGGAGGAGGAGAGGAGGAGGAGGAGGAGGAGTCGAGAGAATGCGCGGGCGGTCTGGGCAAAAGCCGCGGCGCCGGGGCCGCGCGAGGGCGCCCGCGGCCTGCGCGGCCTCGGCGGCCTCGGCGGCCCGCGGCCGCGGCGCGCCGCCCGGGCGCGGGGCGCCGCCCGGGAGGCCGTCGAGCCACAGCGCGCCGGGCACCAGGGCCGCCGCGGAGGTGAGGGGCACCGTTTGGGGGGGCCCAGACCCCCTCGAGCTATGAAAAAAACACGGCGGGAGGTTTTTCATGATTTTTGGACTCTGGGGGCCCTTACTGGCCCTCGGGACCGTCAAAAAACGTGTCAGGAGGAAAACTGGTCCCTGGGAATGGGTCCTGACCGCTAGGGGTCGACGCCATGAAAAAAACATGACGTCGAAAAAAATCAAGACGCAGGTTTTTCGCCGTTTTCGGCCTCTAGAGGCCCTCGCTGGGCCTCAGGACCGTCAGGAAACAACTCAAGACGAAAGACCGCGCCTGGGGAATGGGTCGAGACTTCCGGGGGAGGTCGGGGTTTTATCTCCGCCCCCTCAAACAAGGCTCGCGTAAGGGTTTTCGAGGCGTGGGACTCCCGTGGACTGGACGTCCTCTTCGTCTTCTTCTTCCTCCTCCTCCGTTTGGGGTGGGGGCAAAACATCGCGACGAGATGTTTTGTTTTTGTTTGTTTGTCGCTATCTTCGGCCCCTATGGGGGCCCCTACCTGCCCTCGGGGTCGGCGAGAAACGGCGCAGGGTGAAGAAGTGGTCCAGGAGGTGAGGGGCACCGTTCGGGGATCACAGGCTCTCTCGGCGACGAGTTTTTTGAGAGTTGCCCGCGCCTCTCCCCCTTTTTGACGCTGGCCAGGCTCTGAGCAAGCATCGATGCTCGCAGCGTTGTACTCCTCCCTCCTCCTTCTTCTCCTCCTCCTTCTCGTCCTCCCTCCTCCACCTCAACCTCCCCCCCATCCTCCTCCTCCTCCTCCTCCTCCTCCTCCTCCTCCTCCTCCTCCTCGTCCTCCTCGCTGCTGCTCCTCGCTCCTGTGAGGAGCCGCTGGCGTCCCCCACACCGGACGGGGCGGCCCTCGGCGGCTGGCGAGGTCTACAGCTATGGAGGAAGCAGCCTGTGCATACGGTGGGGGCATTGGACATGGAACCCTTAGAGAAGGAATCCAGGGTCTGGAAGCCAGTGGCATTCCACTCGTGAATCGGCCATTGATGTCACCGCCGCCCTAATAAGATAACGAACCCTCCAGGGTCTGAAGCCTCCTGGGCACGTTCCTCAATGAGCGCCCCCACCGTATGTCTTGAAAGTGTGAAGCAAGCGCGGGCCACAGCAACACCCGTGCGGCCGCGCGCGCCTGGCCACGCAGCACACGCACCGGACCACACAAACACCCAACGGGCCACACAAACACGTGGTCGCCCAGCTCGGGTGTGTGTGTGTAATGGAGCCGAAATCAGCGACGCGTCGCCGATCTTGGCTGCCCCGATACGCAGCACGCGACACGCAGCATGTCGGCGCGGAGCTCAACACGCAGACTGAACATCTGGCGCGATACGTCCGCCAAGGCGTGGGCGAAGACGTGCCGAGCCAACACGCCGCGTGTCGACACGGACGTTTTGAGCACGGTGCGTGCTGCGATTCAAGACGGGCGTATCAGGGCAGCGACGTCGCCGATGGATCGGCGATAGGCCCCCGAGAGCAAATCGGCACTCTCCGGGGCAGGGTGGGCCTATGAAGGGCCCCAGCCTCGGGGGCGCGCCAACATGGACTAGCGATCTATGGACTTGGCGCGCGCTCGCCACATCCATCGATCGGGGCAGGTGCCCTCCCCCCAAATGCGGCCGGTGCCGCCTCGCTCGGCGGCGGAAAACTCCGCGCAGCTCTCATGGGAACGGGGCCCGTCGCCAACTGATCCATCCACGCCCCCGTGATCCAGGTGGTCCATGCCGTCGCCTGGCACATGCATCGGCAAAGGGAGGGACGAACGCTGGCCGATGCGCCCCCCCCCAACGAGCCTGCCCTGCCCCCCCCTAACGCTGCCCCCCTAACGACCCAGACCCCCGACGTCATGAATTTTTCATGACGTCGACCCCCAGCGGTCTGGACCCTTTCCCCGGGACCGGTTCTTCGTCCTGAGTTGTTTTTTGACGGTCCCGAGGGCCGGTAAGGGCCCCCAGAGGCCAAAAATAATGAAAAACCTCCCGTCGTGATTTTTTCATAACTCGAGGGGGTCTGGGGAGCCTGCCCTGCCCCCCCCCCCTAACGCTGCCCCTGCGGACGGGCACCTGGCGCGCCTCGCCCTGGCGCCGCGCCCGCGGCGCCGCCGCATCGGCGGCCGCCGTGCCCGCGGCCGCCGCCTACCGCGCCGGGGGCGCGCCGGCGCCCCGCGGAGGTCCGGGCGCCGCCTGCCGCATGCCGCACGCGGGCGGCCTCGCCCGCGCGGGGGGCCGCGGCCGGGGCCACGCGGAGATCCCAGAGGTCCACCGCACGGGAAAGGTCGAGGCCCCAGACCCCCTCGGGTCGTGGCAAAAATCACGGCGGGAGGTGTTTCTAGATTTACGGCTCCAGGGGCCCTTATACCGGCCCTCGGGGCCGTCAAAAAACGACTCGGGATGCGGAACTGGTCCCGGCGAATAGGTCCGGACCTCTGGGGGTCGCGTAATGAAAAAATCATGACGTCGGGGGTCTGGGACGGAGGTCTGTCGCCCTTCTCGGCCTCTATAGATCTGGGTGGCCCAAGAGGGGGTCCAGCTGCAAGGGGGTGGTGCAACAGATTTGAGGCAATGGTCTTGCAAATGTATTGCGCCAAAGAATTGTATTGCATTGCAGTGCAAGTAATGTATTGCGCGCGAAAGCCCAGCAATACATCTGCGCCCCGAAATGTATTGCACACCCCTAATGTATTGCAACCCCACAAATCTATTGCACCAACTCTGTTGCACCACCCCCTTGTCGCTGGACCCCCGGGTCAACCCGAATAGAAGCCCTCGCCGGGCCTCGGGACCGTCAGGAAAAGACTCGGGACGACTGGCCGGTCCTGGGGAATGGGTCGAGACTTCCGGGGGGCCCGTATGGAGAAAATCGCGACATCGGAGCTCTGGGATCGATCCGGCACGAAACATGCAGCAGCAGGCAGGGTCGGGGGTACTCGCAGTGACTTTTCGCGATGCTGCAGTTCTTCGCACTGTCGGATCCCATGGGTCTTCGCAATGTCGGATCCCAGGGGTCCGTGCACCACCACCACCGACCACCGTGCCTGGCCAGGGCCCCTTTGGGGGCCCCGGCATCGTGGACGCCCTCCTTCCCCAGGCGAGGTCTGTGTAATCACCGTCCTGGGGCCCTGGATGGCACTCTGGTCAGGCACGGCGGCGGTGGTGCAAGGCTGCTTCCTGCTGCAGTCTTGCCGCAGGGGGCCTCAGGCCCAGACCCCCTCGCGTTATGAAAAAATCACGGCGGGAGATTTTTGGCGATTTTCGGCCTCGAGGGGCCGTTACTTGCCCGTGGGACCTTCAAAAAACGACTCAGGATGAAAAACCGGTCCCGGGGAAGGGGTCGAGACCTCTGGGGGTCGACGTTATGAAAAAATCACGACGTCGGGGGTCTGGGGATGGGGACCGGTGCCCCCTGTTCCCCGATCTGCCAAGAAGCCGGAGACACGCACGCGGCCGGATTCATCACACGAAGAAGCACGTGGAGGCCACGCGCTGCGGAAGGCCCTCGTGCCCAGCATATGCCCAGAGATCCGGTGTCGTGATTTTTTCAGTACGGGGTCCCCAGAAGTCTCGACCCACTCCCCAGGACCGGCTTGTCGTGCTGAGTCGTTCTCTGACGGTCCTGAGGCCCAGCGAGGGCCTCTATGAGGCCGAAACCGGCGGAAAAAACCTCCGTCTTGATTTCTTCAAAACGCTGGATCTCTGGGTACACGGGGCTGGGCGCCGGAAGGACGTGTGACCACACGTGCGTTCGCCTGTCGCCCGGGCCAGCCGTGTCGTGTGCATCCAGCGTCCCAGACCCGCGACGTCATGAATTTTTCATGACGTCGACCCCCCGCGGTCTGGACCCATCCCCGGGACCGGTTCTTCGTCCTGAGCCGTTTTTTGACGGCCCCGAGGGCCGGTAAGGGCCCCCAGAGGCCAAAAATCATGAAAAACCTCCCGTCGTGATTTTTTCAGAACTCGAGGGGGTCTGGGGTCCTGGCAGGCCGAGGCTGGCTGGCGGTGCCCGGAGAGGGAACTTCGGGGTCGCCGCGGGCTCGCATGGCGCCGCCGCGCTTCGGCGCAGGGGCGCCGCGAGGCCTGGGCGAGATGACCACGGGTGGTGCGGAGCGTGGAGGTTCGGCCGGGCATGTCCTCCTACATTCGGATTGTGGACGAGCAATATATAAATATAGATAGATATCTCGGAAAAAAAACAGAAAGTATCCTACATGGTAGAATAATCGTCCACGGACTATTTTTCTTGGCTACTTTTGAAATGTCCTCCTGTAGAGGGACATGCCTGATTTAGCATGGAGGGGGACGATGGCTCTCGAAGCGGTCGGGCGAGGGGGATAGCCTGAGCGAAGGTGGGGGGAGCGACGCAGCCTCCTCCTGTTCCTCCTTCTCCTCCTCCTCCTCCTCCTCCTCCTCCTCCTCCTCCTCCTCTTGTTCATCTTCTTCTTCTTCTTCCTCCTCCCTGTCCCTCTCCTCCTCCTCCTCCTCCTCCTCCTCCTGTTCCTGTTTCTCCTCCTGCTGCTCCTCCTCCTCCTCCTCCTCCTCCTCCTCCTCCTGTTCCTGTTTCTCCTCCTGCTGCTCCTCCTCCTCCTCCTCCGCCTCATCCCTTCTCGGGCGCCCCCCTGCGCCAGAAGCGCTGGCGTGCTCGAAGGCAGCGCCCGGCGGCGGGGCCGACGCCGGCTGCGCGCCACAGACTCCCCCCCCCCCCTCCGACCGCCGACATGACATCGACCGAGGAGGAGGAGAAGGAGGAGGAGGAGGAGGAGGAGGAGGAGGAGGAGGAGGAGGAGGAGGGAGGAGGAGGAGGGAGGGAGGGAGGGAGGGAGGGAGGAGGGAGGGAGGGAGGGAGGGAGGAGGGAGGAGGAGGAGGAGGAGGAGGAGGAGGAGGGAGGAGGAGGAGGAGGAGGAGGAGGAGGAGGAGGGAGGAGGAGGAGGAGGAGGAGGAGGGAGGAGGAGGAGGAGGAGGGAGGACGAGGAGAAGGAGGAGGAGGAGGAAAGAGGAGGAGGAGGAGGAGGGAGGGAGGTTGGCGTGTTCTTAGAAGGAGGCTGCTTCTTAGAAGGCGCCGGCCTTACATCTATAGAGAAGGCCCGCGCCTTCTAAGAAGCAGGGGTGCTTCTGAGAAGCCCTCCCCCCTCCACTCACCCCCCTTCTGCGCGTGGCTGACAAGAGGTCTCGACCCATTCCCCGGGACCCGCCTCCCGTCTCGAGCTGGTGTTTGACGGTCCCGAGGCCCGGGTAGGCCTCCAAGGGCAGGAACGGAGGAGAACACTTCCGTCGCGATTTTTGTTTCACGGCTCCAGGGGTCTGGGCCCCTTGCAAATGAATCGCCAGCATTCGTCCGACGCGGAGGGCGCGAGGAGGAGGAGGAGGAGTAGGAGGAGTAGGAGGAGGAGGAGGAGGAGGAGGAGGAGGAGGAGGAGGAGGAGGAGGAGGGGGGCGGTGGCCCTGAGGCTCGGAAGGGCCTCCACGCCACGAACCTATATATATATATAGAGTGTATGTATATATGTATGTGTATATATATATATATATATATGTGTGTGTGTGTGTGTGCACACAGGCGCCCTCCGACGAACTGTGCGTGCAGCCTCAGGGAGGGTGGCGGTGTGGAAAGCCGCTGGCTCTTCGTGGTGATTCCCCAATCAATGCTTGCACTGAATGGAGCAGGGACCGACCGTCCCGGCATTCCTATAGTCCTACCACGAAATGTCCTTAGACCCTACAAATGTTCTAATAATAAAAACAAGGTTCTTAGAACATGAGCCCGATGTGATAAAACAATCCAGCCCCAACCAGAAATGTTCTAAGAACATCGTGGAAACCACAAAAGGTTCTTAGAACACTGTTTGGCAGGGCTATAGGAACGCCAGGACGCTTCGCCACTGCTTGGCTGAAGGGGTCCTAGCGGAAATCGAAAGATTTGGCGAAAGTGTGCCGCCGACTTTTGTGGCCGGCTGGGTTCCCGGGTTCCTGGGTTCCCGGCTATTGGTTCCGAGCCGATTTCGGTGGGCTCTTGCTCCCCGGTTCCCGGTCGATCTCCTTATATCAATCAAACCATCCACTGATGGGGGGTTGTCTCTTGCGTGCTTCATGCACCGCCACCGTCCCCTGCTGCCCAGGAGCTGTCCATGGGAATGTGTGTGTGTGTGCGTGTGTGTGTGTGTGTGTGTGTGTTGCCTCGTGGCGGAGCCACGGGCCATGGACTCCGTCAGAACTGGCCTCCGTCCTGGACCCCCTTCGGAAGGCACAGTCGGGGCGTTGACCTAAGGAACCCTAAATAAGGAACGAGGCCGCTTTTTTTCCAGAAGTTCAACTGCGATTTCCTATCGAGAACATCGGAAAACCTGAGGCAAGCTGTGAAACACTTAAAGAACACGGAGCCCCTCCCCAACGAAAAGGGTTCCTTCTTCAGGGCCCCGACTGTACCGGGCCAGGAGAGGGCCCCCCCCCCCGGGGGGCGACGTCGACACAAGGCCCCACGGCAAGCCTACCCCAGCAGAGCACCCTGCGAGCCGCAAAGGCGAAGAAGCGAATCGAGGAGGAGGAGGTCGGCTAGTCAGAAGACGCGCACTCTTTTGTACTCCTCAGGGTTCCCAGGGCGAGACAGGGGTGAGGGCACGGCCATGTGCACCCTGGCGGAGGTTTCGCGAGGGGGTCGTGGCCGCGTGACCGGGGCGAGAGCACGGCCACGGGCACCGCGGTGGCTGCTTTCGCGAGGGGGTCGTGGCCGCGGGACAGGGGCGAGGGCACCGCCACGTGCACCCGTCGTGCGTGTGTTGCGAGGGGTCGTGGCCGCGCGGCAGGGGTAAGGGTCGCGCCGTCCGGGCCACAACGTGCTCCTCCTCCTCCTCCTCCTCCTCCTCCTCCTCCTCCTCCTCCTCCTCCGTCTCCTCCGTCTCCTCCTCCTCCTCCTCCTCCTCCTCCTCCTCCTCCTCCTGGCGGGCCATGTGCACCATGGCGGGCGTTGTGCCAAAGGGGCCGCGGCCGTCCGGGCCACAAAGTCAACCGGCGCGGCCGAGGCGAGAGCACGACGCCTGCGTGAACGGTGAGGCAAGAAGGCAGCCTCGGGCACGACGGCCGTCCGCGAACGGCGAGCTCTCTCTCCCTCCTCCTCCTCCTCCTCCTCCTCCTCCTCCTCCTCCTCCTCCTCCTCCTCCTCCTCCTCCTCGGTCCGTGTGAGTGCGGGCGCACGGATCGCGGCCGTCCGGACCCAAACGCAGCCGACGCTTCGGCGAGAGCAAGATTCCTAAAATGAAGAGCGAAGACGTCTCAAGCAAGACGGCCGCCTGCGAACGGCGAGCTCCCTCCCCCCGTTCCTCCTGTGGGTCTTCTGTGTGGTCCTTCCTGACCATTGTTGGACACCCTGCCACTTCGCCACTCGGAGAAAGGAGAATCCTGCTGAAGCCCTGGAATGAGAAGGCGGAGAAGGAGGAGGAGAAGTCTTATCCTGCATATCCTTGTCTCGGGCGGGCGACTGATGATGATGATGCTGATGATGATGGTGGTGATGATGATGATGATGATGATGATGATGATGATGCCATTGCACATCAAACTGCTCCCAACCCTCCTATGGAAATTGGATCCGCTTTTTGTTTGAGTTCGCAGAGCCACGCGCCTCCTTCCTCACTTCCTCATTCCTCCGCCTCCTGCCTCCTCTGCGCTCGGCATGCCACTTCCGGTGCAATCTCACACGCCTCGGGGCCCCAAAGGGGCGCCACCAACGGCCCAATGAGGGCGGCCACGGCACCGCCTTCCTCAGTGTGGCACACCTCTCATACCGTTCGGGGCCCCACAGGGAGTCCCACCTGTGGCTCCAGTGGGGGCGCCCGTGTGTCACCGCCGCCCATGCCGGCGCACCCTTCACATTTTCCGTGGCCCGTTGGGGGGGCCATGACGCTCACCGCCACCACTTCGGCAGACCCCTCCCGCGCTTCGTGGCCTCCTGGGCGACTCCGTTTGGTGAGTCGGGTGTTGCTAGAAGTACCCCTGGCCCAAGGTGCCCCCAGCTTTTCGCTCCATCTTGGAGCCCCTGGGGCCCTCTGGGCCTCGTGAGGGGTGCTTTGGAAGCCGCTTGGGCTACCCCGAGAATCCTGGGGGCACCTTGGCCCAGGGGCACTTCTAGCAACACCCGAGTGAGGGCGCCCGGATAGCGGCATCGTGCTCATTCCGGCACGCCCCTCGCACATTCGCTGCCGTGCTCAGGGGGCTCCGCCAACCGCCGCGGGGAGGGCGCCCGAGGGCCCCCCCACCCAAACTTGAACACATCCATCGCGCGTTTCGTGCCCCCTCTGGGGACATCCACCCCTATGGCCCTGGTGATGGGTGCCCGTGTAAGGGCACCGCGCCCACTTCTGCACACCCTTCACGCGCTTCGTGGACCCGTTTGGAGCAACGCACGGCGCCAGTGGGCCTGTCCGCATGGCGGGCGGCTGCACTTCGGGATACCGCTCGCACATTTCGTGGACCCGCTTGGAGCTCAACCGAAGGCTTACGTGAGTATGTCCGCATGCTGGTGGGCTCAATTTCGGCACGCCCCTCAAAGCTTCGTGGCCCCAGACGGAGCCCCACGTATCACCCCAGTGACGATGCCTGCATGCTGGGCGGCACCATTTCGGCGCACCCTTCGCGCGTTTCGTGGCCCCCAATTGAGCTCCACCTACGGCCCCAGTGGGCATGTCAGCATAGAGTCGCCCAGTCGATTCTTGCACCTTTCAAACGCATTGCGGCCCCATTGGGAGCTTCACCTACGGTCCCCTTGTACATCTGCCCGTCTCGGCACACGCCTCACGCGCTGCGTGGCTTCATCCACATCCTACTCCCTTTACTCGTTTCACTTCTCTTCTCATCTGCTTCGGGGCACTCACACTTGCACAGCTGTGGGTCCGTCGCCAGGATAATGACCATATGTTCTTGGTAAGATATATACTGACATGCTTGAAAACGAAAGGTCGCTGAATGCTTTCGGCTTGGGCGCTCGAGCCGGCGTGACCACGTTGTATTGTTTGACAAGGCCGAATGTGTGTTTACATACACATATAATCTATTATGAAATAGGATATGTATATATATATATATATGTCACTACAGAATCATACATACATCCGCCGGCCCCCTCCAGCGGCGCAAGGCTGCGAAGGTGTGTGCGGTCTGCTGTCATGTGTTATGGATTGTCATGTGTTGTTTGGCTTTTCGTCTCTCCAGTCCTGTTTCCTGCCTCCTGTTTACTGTCTTCCAAGGGGCCCCGCCGCGCCACCAAACAGCCAGCGAGGGGGTGAACCTCAAGTCCAGGCTGCTCGGGGCCACTCCAGGATTCTCATGGTGACGCCACCGCGCGGCCAGAAAGGCCCGAGAGGCCTCCAAGATTACCCGACGAGGCTCCGAGGAGAGCCTCAGGAGGCCATGACGGTCCAAGAAAGCCCCAAGATGTCCCACGATGGCCCCAAGACGGCCCAAGATGCTCCCAAGACGGTCCAAGAGGCCTCCAAAACCTTCCAAGAGGGCCCCACGAAGCAAACATCAACGATGTTCCTAACCTTTTTGAAGGTTTTTGACCTTCTCGCCTTTTCGGCTTCATACGCTCCGAGACGTACCAAGAGGTCCCCAAGATCGCCCCACGACAGCCCTAGAAGCCCCCACGACGGCCAGAGAGGCCCCCAAGACGACCCCGAGACGGTCGAAGAGGGCCCCAAGACGGTCCAAGAGGCGTCCCAGACGCCCTAAGAGACGGTCTCAAGAGAGGCCCAAGAGGGAATCCACGAACCGAAATCTCTACCTTTCCGCCCCAAGGTGGCCCCAGGAGGCCCCAAGAAGGCCCCCAGAGGCCCCAAGAGGCCCCCAAGAGGCCCCCCAAAGGCCCCAAGGAGACCCCGAAGAGACCCCATATAGTGTATCCGAGAGGCCCCGAGGATACCCCCCAGAGGCCCCAAGGACACCCTAAGAGGCCCCCAAGAGGCCCTAAGGAGGCCCCCAAGAGGCCCCAAGGAGACCACCGCGCAGCCGCCCGTTCTGGCAATAGGGGACCGGCGGCAGAGGGCGAAGGCCTGAAGATATACATACGAATTCTATGAATATTGACATATGTAGATAGGTGTATATACACATGTATGCATGCATGTATGTACGTATGTATGCATGTACGTATGTATGTAGGCATGTATGCATGCATGCATGCATGCATGTATGCATGCATGCATGTATGTATGTATGCATGTATGCGTACGCACACGTGTGTATATATATATATATATATATATATATATATATACATATATACTAGAACCACGCGCGCGCTTCGCGCGCGCTTAAGTTCTAGCTAGGATCATTCTCGCTGGGAGTTTGACGTAGCTTCTCGGGAGCCTCTGAACCTGTCGGGGGCCTCCTGGAAGCAGGTTCGAAGCATCTTGGGGGCCGATTTGGGGCTTCTCGGGGCCTCCTTTGGGCCTCTTGGGGGTCTCCTGGGGCCTCTTGAGGGGCCTCCTTGGGGCCTCCTGGCGGCCTCTTGGGGCGGAAGGCTCGAGCTTGCGGTTCGTGGTCCCCCTCTGGGCCCCCTCTTGGGCCCGTCTTGGGGCCCTCTTGGGCCATCTTGGGCGCCTCTTGGGCCGTCTTGGGGCCCTCTTGGGCTGTCCTTGGGCCCTCTTGGAAGCTTCTTGGGCCGTCTTGGGGCGGTCTTGGGCGCCTCGTGGGCCGTCCTGTAACGTCGGAAAGCCCAAAAAACAACTTTGTGAAAAATGTACGTTTTACGAAGGGAATGGGCCAATGTTTGCGTCTAGGGGCCCTCTTGGGACGCATGTTGGAGGCTTCTTGGGGCGTCTTGGGGGCGTCCTTGGACGTCTGGAGGCCATCTTCAGCATCTTGGAGCCCTCTTGGAGGCCTCTTGGAAGTTTCTTGGGCCGTCTTGGGCGCTTCTTGGGCCGTCTTGTCTGACTGGGGAGGCCTCCGGCAAGCCCCGACGAGCCTCCGGGCCCCCCGGGGCCCACATTTGTGGTCGGGGTCCCGGCCCCGGGCCCCCGGACCCGGTGCGCCGTTATATGTATATATTATCATACGCACCTCTCCGAGGGAGTAGAGCTCAGAGGCGATTAATGCGCACGCGTCCGCGATTTTTCTGGGCGTTTCGCTCGGGACATCCTCGAAATTCTGAAAATCGGTGGCACCCCTCACGCAGACCGCGACGTCAGGGTCCAAAAACACATGGGAAATTCACAATTTTAACATAAAACCTTCAAAAACACATGGTAATTTCAATAATTGTGATCCCGATTCTCAGTAAATGGCGGTTTCGCTCGAAAAATCCTTCCAAAATCGAGCCCCAGACCCCGCCTCGGAGCCTCCTGGGGGCCTCTGAACCTTCTGGCACCCCAGACCCCGCCTGGGAGCCTCCTGGGGGTGTCCTGAAACCTCCTGGGGCCTCCTGGGGCCTCCTGCGGCCTCCTGGAGCCTCTTGGGGCCTCCTGAAGCCTCCTGGGGTCTCCTGGGGCCTCCTGAGGCCGCCTGGGGCCTCCTGGGGCCTCCTGGGGCTTCAGAACTACATGCACACAGAGACACAAATCACGCCCAACACATCACACGCTAGACAAACATAACACACACACAACACCTACAACACACAAAAAGCACGCACCACACGAAGCATACATCACAAACACACACACACACACGCACACGCACACGCACACGCACACACACACACACACACTCACACACACACACACACACACACGCACAACACTCACAATCCTGGGGCCTCCTGGAGCCTCTTCTGGTATCCAAGTCGGGCCTCCTAAGGCTTCCCGGGGGCCCTGGTACACACATCGCAAGGTGTGGCAACCCCACTTGCGCTCGAGTGCGACTTCGATGTTGCATTTCACTCCTGCTTCAAACGCCCCTTCAGTTTGTTGTATGAGCCTGGGCACACACGTGCCACTTGTATATACATCAGCAAGTGTGCACTGCCTTTGGCCATAATTGTCTTTCCCGGCAGGGATTCCAGGGAACCGATGCTTTTTCAGTACTTTAGAAGGTGCGCGCTCGTAGAAAGCCTAACATGTCTTGCTATTGCGAGTCATGTGCGTCTCACATGCGCTAGAAGAGTTCCATCGGAAAATGCGAAATAACGAGCCTATCGTTTGGGAGTGATTTCGACATCCACGCACTAGGGTCGCGCGCGCGTGGCCAACATGGTATTACGTTCGAAGAAAATCAACGTACAACGCACTTGTTACATCAACGCTAGTGCACCGTATGTTGTAGCTTGACAGGGATGGCGGGGGAATCGATACTGGCCAAACTGGGACGGTCTGATTTCAAATATAAGATGAGGGATCCAGACGAACGTAGGATGAGATTAATACGCGGAGGGTACAATTAACTCTGGCCGAGACATGGGGATATAGTCTGATACATGTTAGGGAAGGCATATGTACAACAAGCTGTTGGGGGAATGAAGCTCTCGCTCGAGATATCCTCGATCATTTGAAATGCACAGGGAGCTCGCGGATTCGTAGTCTTCTCAAACATCTACGTTTCGCCCGAGACATCCTCGAAAGCTGCGATTGCGAAAAAGCTGGTTTAAGACTCATGTACCTCTCGCAAACTACGTCCTCAAAAAAGGAGGTGTTCGGGGAGCTTGCGAAGTCGTCGAATTTTCCAAATTGCAACTATCGCCTGAGACATCCTCCCCAGGCAATCTTGAACCCCTCTTGGCCTTGTTGTGGCCGTCTTGGGCACCTCTTGGGCCGTCTTGGGGCTCTCTGGGGCCGTCTTGGAACTCTCTTGTGGGCCTCTTGGGCCATCTTGGGGCGGTGTTGGGGGCCGCTTGGGTCGTCGACGACGCTGTGGAAACCCGAAAATCGTACATGCTGAAAATGTACGTTTTCCTCTGGAATGGGGCGGTGTTCGCCTCTTGGGGCCCTCTGGAGGGGCCTCATGGAGCCTTCTTTGGGCGACTTGGGGGGCTCTTGGCTCTTCTTGATGCCATCTTGGCGCGTCTTGGAGCGCTCGCGGGGTGTCTGGGACGGTCTCGAGTCGTTCCTGCTCGTTTTGTGTTGCTTCTCCTGCGCAGCACCTGCAAAACGGTCAGCACCTGCAGACCTCCTTGAAAAATCAAAAGGGATACGAGAGAGGAGGGCGGAACAGAGAGGATCACGAGACACCAGCTTCTGATATAAAATGCTGAGCTGTCCGCAAGCGGAGCTCACCTGCAAGACGGCCCAGCAATCTGACACGCCTAGGCGCGAGTGTGCGTAACATCAACTGCCGTAACCAAACATATTATAATTATAACGAATGCTTCGCATTGAAAAATTGATTGAACGGAAACCAGCACTCAGCATTGCCAGCGCGTCAGACTTCTGGAGACCCTGTTCGCGCTCAGGTTCCTCCACTTGTGAGAAGGCACTGCGAGCGCCTTTGCATCCTGCAGGCTCTTTAACACTGGTAAGGCGTGTTTCTGCTCATGTTCCGTCGGCACATGAAGCACATGGGCCCTCTGGAGGGGCCTCATGGAGCCTTCTTTGGGCGACTTGGGGGGCTCTTGGCTCTTCTTGATGCCATCTTGGCGCATCTTGGAGCGCTCGCGGGGGCGTCTGGGACGGTCTCGAGTCGGTCCTGTTGTTTTGTTCCCAACCATCCTGTGGTGTTGAGTCCTCGTTCTGAAGAGACAGCGCCCCGCGTTCCTCCTTCCTTCCTCCTCACCCTCCTCCTTCTCCCCCTCCTCCTCCTTTTCCCTCCTCCCCTCCCTGCCTCTGCTCTCCGCATGCCCATCCCATTTCGGCACACCCCTCACACGCTTCGTGGCCCCATGGGGATCTCCCCCTAAGGCCCCAATGTGACAATTTGCATGGCACGGTAGCCCCATTTCGGCATACCCCTCACACGTTTCGTGGCCCCATAGGGGGCCCCACCGAATGCCCCAGTGGAACAATTTGCATTGCACCGCCGCCCCATTTCGGCGCACCACTCGCACGTTTCGTGGCACCATAAGGAACTCCACCGAAGGCCCCAGCGGGAAAGTTCGCATGGCACCGCCGCCCCATTTCGGCACATCCCTCACACGTTTCGTGGCCCCACAGGGAGCTCCACCGAAGGCCCTTGTGGGCAAGCTCGCATGGCACCGCCTTCCGATCCCGCCACACCCCTCACACGTTTCGCGGTCCCAAAGCGAGCCCCACCGAAGGCCCCAGTGGGAAAGTTCGCATGGCACCGCCGCCCCATTTCGGCGCACCCCTTCACACGTTTCGTGGCCCCACAGGGAGCTCCACCGAAGGCCCCAATAAGAAAATTTGCATGGCACCGCCGCCCCGTTTCGGCACACCCCTCACACGTTTCGTGGCCCCACAGGGAGCTCCACCGAAGGCCCTTATGGGCAAGTTCGCATGGCACCGCCTTCCGATTCCGGCACACCCATCACACGCTTCGTGGCCTCATAGGGAGCCCCACCTAAGCCCCAGTGGGAAAGTTCGCATGGCACCGCCGCCCCATTTCGGCACACCCCTCAAACGCTTCGTGGCCCAATAGCAAGCCCCACTGAAGGCCGCAGTGGGACAATTTGCATGGCACCGCCGCCCCATTCCGGCACACCCCTCACACGTTTCGTGGCCCCACAGGGAGCTCCACCGAAGGCCCTTATGGGCAAGTTCGCATGGCACCGCCTTCCGATTCCGGCACACCCATCACACGCTTCGTGGCCTCATAGGGAGCCCCACCTAAGCCCCAGTGGGAAAGTTCGCATGGCACCGCCGCCCCATTTCGGCACACCCCTCAAACGCTTCGTGGCCCCATAAGGAGCTCCACCGAAAACCCAGTGGGAAAGTTCGCATGGCACCGCCGCCCCATTTCGGCACACCCCTCACACGCTTCGTGGCCCCATAAGAAGCTCCACCGAAGGCCCCAGTGGGAAAGTTAGCATGACACCGCCGCCCCATTCATGGCACACCCCTCACAAGTTTCGTGGCCCCACAGGGAGCTCCGCCGAAGGCCCTTGTGGGCAAGTTCGCATGGCACCGCCTTCCGATTCCGGCAGACCCCTCACACGTTTAGCGGTCCCGTGGCACCACCGCCCCATTTCGGCACCCCCCTCACACGCTTCGTGGCCCCATGAGGAGCTCCACCGAAGGCCCCAGTGGGAACGTTCGCATGGCATCGCCGCCCAATTTCGGCACATCCCTCGCACGTTTGGTGGCTTCACAGGAAGCTCCACGGAAGGCCCCAATGGCGACGTTCGCAGGCATCCTCCCGACTCATGTCGGCACACCCTTCACACGCTTCGTGGCAGACGGCTACGCCGCGTGCGCTACTCGGAGTTTGCGCGCCCCCCTCCTTCGTCTCATCTCCCTCGCGGCACTCGCAGCTGCATATGGTTGGGTCCTTCGTCAGGCGAATGTTGTTTCTCCTGCGCAGCACCTGCAAAACGGTCAGCACCTGCAGACCTCCTTGAAAAATCAAAAGGGATACGAGAGAGGAGGGCGGAACAGAGAGGATCACGAGACACCAGCTTCTGATATAAAATGCTGAGCTGTCCGCAAGCAGAGCTCACCTGCAAGACGGCCCAGCAATCTGACACGCCTAGGCGCGAGTGTGCTTAACATCAACTGCCGTAACCAAACATATTATAATTATAACGAATGCTTCGCATTGAAAAATTGATTGAACGGAAACCAGCACTCAGCATTGCCAGCGCGTCAGACTTCTGGAGACCCTGTTCGCGCTCAGGTTCCTCCACTTGTGAGAAGGCACTGCGAGCGCCTTTGCATCCTGCAAGCTCTTTAACACTGGTAAGGCGTGTTTCTGCTCATGTTCCGTCGGCGCATGAAGCCCATCCTCCTTAAGCATATCGAAGGACAGCTGCTTCATATACTCGTAGAACTCAATGCCCAGCTCGTTCCGCTTGAAGAGCTGCTTCCAGGACTCCTCATCGAGTTGGTCCAAAATATCGGAAGCATACGTCTCATTAAATTGAATGTCGAGCCCGTTTGTTTGGCAATTACTCCACCCAAGACGCGAACATGCAAGCTTAATCGTGGAAGGCCAGTGTTCGAGGATGAAAATGGCATCCATTTTTCGCACGCGGGCCTTGGCAATTTCCAGGTCGGCACGCGTCAGCTTCGGGCATGATTTCGCAAACTCGCTGTGGCAAATCTTCCCTGCGAATACTCGGAGTGCAATGTTATCAGATTCGCAAGACTGCATCAGACCGAACTCATGGATGTTTGCTTGGTTATAAGCTTCGCGAGTAAGCAAATTTTCAACAGGGTGTCTTGCGGACGTGACAAAAATCCGGGGCGTTCTGGTCCCGCCGCAGTTAAGGTCGTCCAAAGTGTGCCCGTCGAAAGAGTCCTCGAGGTCAGTCCAAGATTTGTCCTGAAACATGTCATATCCTTCGGGTAACTGTGTCCGTACCCCACTCTTAAAAGAATCAACATCACCCCATCGTCCGAAAAATCTTACATGGTATCCCCCTAGTACTCGAGCATGTTCTGCAATATTCCTTCCGTTGTGATGGTTGACATGAAAAAAGAAAACTGGCCCTTTGAGGCGTCGACGGTCGACCTCTGTGATCCACTGTTGGGTCTTCCATTTGCACTCCTGGAGGGTATGATTCGTGGCACGCTCGCGCTGACGGCCACGCAGAAGACAACTAGCGCTCGAAATGAATAGGAACGCGACGAGGGTTTGCAACATGGCCAACTTCGCTGCGCACAAAGGAGTCAGAGAATGATGCGTGGAATCTAAAGTCGAGGGGATGTAATGTAAGAGAGGGGCTGTCCCGACGGATCGACTATGCTCAGACGGTTTCGGGCTTGACTTTGAGCCAAAAGGGTGACGGAATGGTCTCGAGCCTTTCCTGGCGGCCTCTGGAGCCGCCCGAGAATTCTCGGGGCCCCGCCCCCCGGGAGCCCTTAGGCGGCCCGGGGCCCCCATGCCACGCCAGGGCCGTGGTTCCAGGCTCGCCCCCGGCCTACCCCGGTATAAGTTGATGTGTATATACAAATATACATGTATACACAATTGCACCGCCGCCCCATTTCGGCGCACCACTCGCACGTTTCGTGGCACCATAAGGAACTCCACCGAAGGCCCCAGCGGGAAAGTTCGCATGGCACCGCCGCCCCATTTCGGCACATCCCTCACACGTTTCGTGGCCCCACAGGGAGCTCCACCGAAGGCCCTTGTGGGCAAGCTCGCATGGCACCGCCTTCCGATCCCGCCACACCCCTCACACGTTTCGCGGTCCCAAAACGAGCCCCACCGAAGGCCCCAGTGGGAAAATTCGCATGGCACCGCCGCCCCATTTCGGCGCACCCCTTCACACGTTTCGTGGCCCCACAGGGAGCTCCACCGAAGGCCCCAGTAAGAAAATTTGCATGGCACCGCCGCCCCGTTTCGGCACACCCCTCACACGTTTCGTGGCCCCACAGGGAGCTCCACCGAAGGCCCTTATGGGCAAGTTCGCATGGCACCGCCTTCCGATTCCGGCACACCCATCACACGCTTCGTGGCCTCATAGGGAGCCCCACCTAAGCCCCAGTGGGAAAGTTCGCATGGCACCGCCGCCCCATTTCGGCACACCCCTCAAACGCTTCGTGGCCCAATAGCAAGCCCCACTGAAGGCCGCAGTGGGACAATTTGCATGGCACCGCCGCCCCATTCCGGCACACCCCTCACACGTTTCGTGGCCCCACAGGGAGCTCCACCGAAGGCCCTTATGGGCAAGTTCGCATGGCACCGCCTTCCGATTCCGGCACACCCATCACACGCTTCGTGGCCTCATAGGAAGCCCCACCTAAGCCCCAGTGGGAAAGTTCGCATGGCACCGCCGCCCCATTTCGGCACACCCCTCAAACGCTTCGTGGCCCCATAAGGAGCTCCACCGAAAACCCAGTGGGAAAGTTCGCATGGCACCGCCGCCCCATTTCGGCACACCCCTCACACGCTTCGTGGCCCCATAAGAAGCTCCACCGAAGGCCCCAGTGGGAAAGTTAGCATGACACCGCCGCCCCATTCATGGCACACCCCTCACAAGTTTCGTGGCCCCACAGGGAGCTCCGCCGAAGGCCCTTGTGGGCAAGTTCGCATGGCACCGCCTTCCGATTCCGGCACACCCCTCACACGTTTAGCGGTCCCGTGGCACCACCGCCCCATTTCGGCACCCCCCTCACACGCTTCGTGGCCCCATGAGGAGCTCCACCGAAGGCCCCAGTGGGAACGTTCGCATGGCATCGCCGCCCAATTTCGGCACATCCCTCGCACGTTTGGTGGCTTCACAGGAAGCTCCACGGAAGGCCCCAATGGCGACGTTCGCAGGCATCCTCCCGACTCATGTCGGCACACCCTTCACACGCTTCGTGGCAGACGGCTACGCCGCGTGCGCTACTCGGAGTTTGCGCGCCCCCCTCCTTCGTCTCATCTCCCTCGCGGCACTCGCAGCTGCATATGGTTGGGTCCTTCGTCAGGCGAATGTTGTTTCTCCTGCGCAGCACCTGCAAAACGGTCAGCACCTGCAGACCTCCTTGAAAAATCAAAAGGGATACGAGAGAGGAGGGCGGAACAGAGAGGATCACGAGACACCAGCTTCTGATATAAAATGCTGAGCTGTCCGCAAGCGGAGCTCACCTGCAAGACGGCCCAGCAATCTGACACGCCTAGGCGCGAGTGTGCTTAACATCAACTGCCGTAACCAAACATATTATAATTATAACGAATGCTTCGCATTGAAAAATTGATTGAACGGAAACCAGCACTCAGCATTGCCAGCGCGTCAGACTTCTGGAGACCCTGTTCGCGCTCAGGTTCCTCCACTTGTGAGAAGGCACTGCGAGCGCCTTTGCATCCTGCAGGCTCTTTAACACTGGTAAGGCGTGTTTCTGCTCATGTTCCGTCGGCGCATGAAGCCCATCCTCCTTAAGCATATCGAAGGACAGCTGCTTCATATACTCGTAGAACTCAATGCCCAGCTCGTTCCGCTTGAAGAGCTGCTTCCAGGACTCCTCATCGAGTTGGTCCAAAATATCGGAAGCATACGTCTCATTAAATTGAATGTCGAGCCCGTTTGTTTGGCAATTACTCCACCCAAGACGCGAACATGCAAGCTTAATCGTGGAAGGCCAGTGTTCGAGGATGAAAATGGCATCCATTTTTCGCACGCGGGCCTTGGCAATTTCCAGGTCGGCACGCGTCAGCTTCGGGCATGATTTCGCAAACTCGCTGTGGCAAATCTTCCCTGCGAATACTCGGAGTGCAATGTTATCAGATTCGCAAGACTGCATCAGACCGAACTCATGGATGTTTGCTTGGTTATAAGCTTCGCGAGTAAGCAAATTTTCAACAGGGTGTCTTGCGGACGTGACAAAAATCCGGGGCGTTCTGGTCCCGCCGCAGTTAAGGTCGTCCAAAGTGTGCCCGTCGAAAGAGTCCTCGAGGTCAGTCCAAGATTTGTCCTGAAACATGTCATATCCTTCGGGTAACTGTGTCCGTACCCCACTCTTAAAAGAATCAACATCACCCCATCGTCCGAAAAATCTTACATGGTATCCCCCTAGTACTCGAGCATGTTCTGCAATATTCCTTCCGTTGTGATGGTTGACATGAAAAAAGAAAACTGGCCCTTTGAGGCGCCGACGGTCGACCTCTGTGATCCACTGTTGGGTCTTCTATTTGCACTCCTGGAGGGTATGATTCGTGGCACGCTCGCGCTGACGGCCACGCAGAAGACAACTAGCGCTCGAAATGAATAGGAACGCGACGAGGGTTTGCAACATGGCCAACTTCGCTGCGCACAAAGGAGTCAGAGAATGATGCGTGGAATCTAAGGTCGAGGGGATGTAATGTAAGAGAGGGGCTGTCCCGACGGATCGACTATGCTCAGACGGTTTCGGGCTTGACTTTGAGCCAAAAGGGTGACGGAATGGTCTCGAGCCTTTCCTGGCGGCCTCTGGAGCCGCCCGAGAATTCTCGGGGCCCCGCCCCCCGGGAGCCCTTAGGCGGCCCGGGGCCCCCATGCCACGCCAGGGCCGTGGTTCCAGGCTCGCCCCCGGCCTACCCCGGTATAAGTTGATGTGTATATACAAATATACATGTATACACAAGCATGCGTGTGTGTGTGTGACTATGAGGCCCATTCGAGGGTTCACCCCCCCCCCCCCCCCAGATGGGACGGGTCCAAGGGTTTCGCGGCTCCCCCCCAGTTGGGATGGGGTGCGACGACGACGGCGTCGACGGCGCCACGCCCACAGGGCCACGACCACAAGTGGGGGGGGGCGGGGGGGGGGGGGGCGATCCCATTCGCAAGGCCTGCGCGGGACTCACGGGCGTACCCGTCCGGTCAGGGAGCGGGGGGCGGTGGGCCGATCCCGGCAGCACTGGGGGTGGGGGGGGGCGGAGCCCTGGATGCTCAGTGTCCTGTGTATCCTATGGGTGCGAGCTGTGTGGTGCAACCGGTTGAGTGCAACGTATGGGAGGCAACGTCTGTGGTGGAGGCTTTGTGGTGCAAGCTGTGCGGCGCAAGCTCTGAGGTGCACTATCTGTGGTGCAACCTGTTGGGTGCAACTCACTGCGGGCCACGCATCGCAGCGGTGGCGATGATGACGAGGGCAACGGCAACGACGGTGACGGTTACGGCGAGGATGACGACGGTGGTGAGGATGACGAGGACGTTGGAGATGGTGGTGGAGATGGTGAAGATGACGATGACGCTGGCTATAATGATGACGATGCTGCCGATCTCATGATTCGAGTTAGGGAGCCATCCGTTTTCAGATGTTTTGAACACCTCGTGAAATGCTTAGAAGGCGACCGGTGTGGCAACGGCTTCGCCCTGCGCGCTTGGGGACACGCGCGTGTGGCCTGCGCTTCGTAACTTTGACGGAGCCGACGACTGCGGCAGGGCTGCCGAAAGGTTTCGGCACGCGCGCGCGCGTTCTGCCCGTCCCCTCTCGCCCATCAGAGGGGCGCATCGCATATGGTTACCAGGTCACTTCAACGAATGCTCGCACAGACAACCTGCAAGTCTCCATTGGCAGCAGGTTATTGCCATAGCCTCATGATGTTCCAGCCTACTTTCATCCTGATCAACAGAAAACATCGAGCACCAGGAAAATACCGAAATTAGAATGCTTCATGTGTCGGGCCCTGCGAGGGCGATACTCGTTCGACACTGTCTCGACACTTTTCTGGGCGTTCGAAATTACTTATGGGATGTGGTCCTTAGTACGATGGGAGCAACATGACCATAGCTGTTGTTCACAGATATGTGGAACACACATTGTTCGTAATGCTTCAGATTCGTGCGCGGGCGTGTGGCCTGGATGGTACCGTTTGATGGGGGTTAATTCAGCATCCACTTGCAAGATCAAAGTGAGTGCTCCACATCCGCTAACTTTAGGTCAGACATGTTTCTCTACAGGCGGATCTAGGAGGAAAACAACAGTCAAACAATATTCAATAATAGTCAAAAACATTCAAAACATCGCCCGCAGACTAATGTTTACAACTTTTTTTGAATATTCCTCCTGTAGAGGGACACGCCCGACTTAACACTAACTTCACGAGGATGAGGGAGGAGGGTCGATAAAGAGGACCGGCTGGGGCTGTATTCGGTTGCGTTTTCATGTGGACGACCGTGGAGACAGAAGCGATGGAAAGCCAAAGGACGGGTGAGTGGGGGGAAAATAAGTGCGACCTCGCGATGGAACAGGGTCTGGTAATTATGTCGCCGCGATGCGTCGCCGCGCAATTTTCTTGGATAGACGGCACCGCAGCAAACCCACGGCGAACCCACCGTGCTCGAGGCGGCGTCTGCCCTGCTGCCCGCGGCACCTCCCCAAGGCGCAAGGCCGCGCGTCGGAACAAACGGCGCGGCGACACACTCTTAGAGGAAGGAAAAACAACGAAATAACGCCATACACATAAACTTGTGGCGCTCCGCGCGGATTCCTTGGATCTGCGCTGGGTCCTCCTCCCTGTCGCGCGGAGCGCGCCAGGGGCGGCGCCGGAGGCGCCGCTGGGGGGGCCCAGCGCGGATCCAAGAAATCCGCGCGGCGGAGCGCCAAAAGTTTCTGTTTATGGCGTTCTTCCTTCTTTGGGTTCTTTCGAGAAGACACTCTGATGCGGTGCAGACTGCGCGGGGACAAAGCGGCGCCGCCGGCGAGCGTCCGGGGGAGGCAAGAGGTGGACACGGGCATCCCCTCCTGGTCGTCGTCGTCGTCGTCGTCCTCCTCGTCGTCGTCGTCGTCGTCGTCCTCCTCGTCGTCCTCGTCGTCGTCGTCGTCGTCGTCCTCGTCGTCGTCGTCGTCGCCGTCGTCGTCGTCGTCGTCGTCCTCGTCCTCGTTGTCGTCGTCGCCGTCGTCGTCGTAACCGTCGTCCTCGTCGTCCTCGTCGCCGTCGTCCTCGTCGTCCTCGTCGTCGTCGTCGTCGTCGTCGTCGTCGACGTCGTCGTCGTCGTCGTCGTCGTCGTCGTCCTCGTCGTCGTCGTCGTCGTCGTCGTCCTCGTCGTCGTCGTCGCTGCCGAACGCTCGCAAGTGCAAGCCAGGGCCCGAGGCGGGCGCGGGCGCCCAGGGGCCGAGGGCCCAGAGGCGCCGGGCGCGGCAAGAGGCGGGCGCGGGGGCGCCCCCCCGAAGATCATCCGGCAGCGCAAGCAGTACCTCCTCCCCCTCCTCCCCCCCTCCGCCCCCTCTCCCCCTCCTTCCCCCTCCTCCTCTCCTCCTCCTCCTCCTCCTCCTCCTCCTCTACCTCCTCCTCCTCCTCCTCCTCCTCCTCCTCCTCCTCCTTTCCTCCTCCTCCTCCTCTCCTCCTCCTCCCTCCTCCCCTCCTCCTCCTCCTCTCCTCCTCCTCCTCCCCCCTCCTCCTTCCCCTCCTCCTCCCCCTCCTCCTTCCTCCCCCTCCTCCCCCTCCCCCTCCCTCCTCCTCCTCCCCTCCTCCCCCTCCTCCCCCTCCTCCCCTTCCTCCTCCCCTCCTCCCCCTCCTCCTCCTCCTCCTCCTCCTCCTCCTCCTCCTCCCCCTCCTCCTCCTCCTCCTCCTCCTCCTCCTCCTCCTCCTCCTCCTCCTCCTGCTCCTCCTTCTCCTCCTCCTTCTCCTCTCCTCCTCCTCCTCCTCTCCTCCTCCTCCTCCTCCTCCTCTCCTCCTCTCCTCCTCCTCCTCCTCCTCCTCCTCCTCCTCCTCCTCCTCCTCCTCCTGTCCTCCTCGCCGGACATCGTAAAGTAACTACCGTGGGGGCCCGTCCACAAGAAACCTTCCACAAGAAACCCAACCCTGAGACCCCAGGGCGTCCATCGAGTTTTGGTGTGGGAACGCCACGCTTTCCACAGCAGAGCCATCGAGGCCCAAGGAACCCGGGGCACCCTGGAGGCAAGCAGGGCGTTCCTTGGCATGGGCCTCCACTGTAAGGTTAGGTCGGGCCTGTTCCCCTAGTGGCGGATTTGGGGCGAAAAACAACACATAGTAGAATACTATTCGAACCATGTTCAAAGATACTAGAAACATCGTCCCCAGATTGACTGTAAAACTGTTTTTGAATATTCCTCCTGCAAAGGGGCACGCCCGACTCAACTGGAAGGGCACTTTTGCCGACACAGCCATGAAGGAACTACAACCCGAGAGAGAGAGAGGGGGAAATAAGGGACCGGACTCTATACACCGACCTTTTCTACGGCCCCGCATTGACACTCGCACAAGATAGCGGATCCTGGTGTATACGGGATCCTGGCGTATACATGTTTCGTCGTGTCCACGGGAAAACGGGGGAAAAAAGTATACACCACACCACCTCGACGTCGTCCCCGACCCTCGAAAAGTTCTGGGGCGGAAACACAGCCCGCCACTGGTAGTGCATATGTTCCAGTTTCCGAGGACACGCCCGACTTAAAGTAGAAGGGCACTTTTGCCGACACAGCCATGAAGGAACTACAACCCGAGAGAGAAAGGGAGGGGGAGAGGGCAAGCTAGGTGCGCTCGCGTCATATCTGACATCCTACCCCTCCCTCCCATCCCTTACCATGGCGCAGATCCCCTTTTCTACTCGCACAGTCGGATGTCGAGCAGGGCAATGATTCCGAAAGGGCACGCGATGCAGTGTAGAGCACGGCATGGCATGGCGTAGAAGAGCACCGCAAAACGTAGTATCCACCTAGCATTGCATTGCACGCCGTGGCATGGCACGGGAAATGACGCCAGCGCTGCAGCGGGAGCGCGAGTCGAAACGAGCGGAAGCGCGGAAATGAGGCCAGCGCTGCAGCGGGAGCACGATTCGGAACGAGCGGAAGCACGGAAATGAGGCCAGCGCTGCAGCGGGAGCACGATTCGGAACGAGCGGGGCCCGAAAATGAGGCCGGCGCCTCAGCGAGAGCAGCATTTTTACAAAATGCAAGCGCAAACCCAACTCCGGGGAAACCTGTGTAAATTATCCAGGCGAAGGACCCAACCATACGCAAGTGTGAAAACCGCAGGGCAGGTGGGACGAAGCAAGGGGAAGTCCTCATGGGGCCACGAACCGTGTGAGGGGTGCACCAAACTGGTGCGGGGCCGCCATGCGAACCCTGCCACTGGGGCCTTCGGTGGAGCTCCCTATGGGGCCACGAGCCGCGTGAGGGGTGCGCCACAATGGTGCGGGGCCGCCACGCGAACCCTGCCTCTGGGGCCTCCGGTGGAGCTCCCTATGGGGCCACGAACCGTGTGAGGGGTGCGCCAAAATGGTGCGGGGCCGCCATGCGAACCCTGCCACTGGGGCGTTCCCGTGCGAGGGGTGCACCAAACTGGCGCGGGGCCGCCGTGCGAACCCTGCCACTGGGGCCTTCGGTGGAGCTCCCTATGGGGCCACGAACCGTGTGAGGGGTGCGCCAAAATGGTGCGGGGCCGCCATGCGAACCCTGCCACGGGGGCCTTCGGTGGAGCTCCCTATGGGGCCACGACCCGTGTGAGGGGTGCACCAAACTGGCGCGGGGCCGCCATGCGAACCCTGCCTCTGGGGCCTTCGGTGGAGCCCCCTATGGGGCCAAGAACCGTGTGAGGGGTGCGCCAAAATGGCGCGGGGCCGCCATGCGAACCCTGCCACGGGCCTTTCGGTGGAGCTCCCTATGGGGCCACGACCCGTGTGAGGGATGCACCAAACTGGCGCGGGGCCGCCATGCGAACCCTGCCTCTGGGGCCTTCGGTGGCGCCCCCTATGGGGCCAAGAACCGTGTGAGGGGTGCGCCAAAATGGCGCGGGGCCGCCATGCGAACCCTGCCACGGGGGCCTTTCGGTGGAGCTCCCTATGGGGCCACGAGCCGTGTGAGGGGTGCACCAAACTGGCGCGGGGCCGCCATGCGAACCCTGCCTCTAGGGCCTTCGGTGGAGCTCCCTATGGGGCCACGAACCGTGAGGGGTGCGCCAAAATGGCGCGGGGCAGCCATGCGAACCCTGCCACTGGGGCGCTCGGTGGAAACCCCTGGGGGGCCACGAACCGTGTGAGGGGTGCGCCAAAATGGTGCGGGGCCGCCATGCGAACCCTGCCACCGGGGCCTTTCGGTGGAGCTCCCTATGGGGCTACGAACCGTGTGAGGGGAGCGCCAAAACGCGGGGCCGCCATGCGAACCCTGCCACTGGGGCCTTCGGTGGAGCTCCCTATGGGGCCACGAAACGCTGTACTGGGTGGGTGAAACGCAGGGAGGAGGGAGGAGGGGGAGGAGAGGGCAACGGGAGGAGACGCGGGGCACCGTCTCTTAAAAACGAAGACCCAACACCACAGGATGGTTGGGAAAAACAGTGCGGGGGGGGGGTCGGCCACCTTCGAACCGTCATCAGGGGAAGAGGGAGAGTAGTATTCATATTGAGTAATTGTAGAAGGAGAGAGAGGGAGAGAGAGAGAGAGAGAGAAGGATGGGGGGAGAGAGAGAGGGAGGGGGGAGAGAGGGGGAGGGGGGGGAGAGAGGGGAGAGAGAGAGAGAGAGGGAGGGAGGGGGAGAGAGTGGGAGAGGGGGAGAGAGAGAGAGAGAGAGAGAGGGGCCGTGCCGATGGAGCCTGCACGCCGGAGAGCAGGCCGGAGGGCCCAGCCGGCACGCCCAGCGTGCACAGCGAGAGAGAGCCCCCGAGGCGACGCGGGGGAGGCGCCCAGCGCGGCTGCGGCGGCGCAGCGCCTCGAGAAAACTGGGAGCACTGGACAAGTGACCCGCCCCCGGGGGGGGGGGGGGGCAGGGGGAAGTCCTTTTCCTCCTCCTCCGCCTCCTCCTCCTCCTCATCTACGCCTCCTCCTCCTCCTCCTCCTCCTCCTCCTCCTCCTTGTCTCCGCCTCCTCCTCCTCCTCCTCCTCCTCCTCCGCCTCCTCCTCCTCCTCCTCCTCGTCCTCCCCCTCCTGGTCGTCGTCGGTGTCTTTCAGGGTCGGCGGCACTGGCTGGCAGGCCTTCACAATGAGGGCATTGGATAAGTAACTCTTGGATCAGGAGTCCAAGGTCTGGAAGCCACTGGAACCCCAACCGAGACTCGGCCATGGATGTCACCGCCGCCCTGGATAAGGAATCCTCCAGGGTCTGGCGCCTCATGGGCACGTTCCTTATCCAACGCCCCACCGCACCTTGACAAGCCCTGTTGGGGAAAGCGTCAAAAATCCTTCCTCCTCCTCCTCCTCCTCCTCTTCCTCCTCCTCGTCCTCGACTACACGCGAGAGCGACCCTGGGCAATAGAGACCTTTGGTGCGCGGTTTTAGGGGACCGCGAAGGGCCCAAATCCAAGCGCGCGGTCCAGTGCTGGGGCCACCCCTGTGAGCCCGCGCCAAAGGTCACCCCGGCGAACTGCCAGTCTTACGCGAAGCCAATGATCCTCCATCACTTGATCAGGGACCGACCGTCCCGGCATTCCTGTAGGCCTACCACGAAATTTTCTCATAACGAAAGAACGCTCTTATAACAAAAGCAATGTCCCAAGAACAGAAAGCCGATGAATTACAACAAGACCGTCCCAGCCGGAAACGTTCAAAGAGCATTTCGCACACAGTGCAACAAATTCTTGGAACATTCTCTTCGGTGGGCCTGTGCGCAAGCCAGGACCCTTCCCCACTGTTCGAAGCATCCTGCCCCCCCGGGTCCTCGCCGCTCAGCGCCCAGTCGAAGATGTCGAGGTTCTGCCTCGAGGGAGCGCCGCGGCGGGGCGGGGGTGTTCGGGTCTTGACCCAGCCGCTTGGCGTTCTCTTCGGGGGGCGGCGACGGGTGGTACCCAACGGGGCGCGCGTGGGGGTGGCAGTACTCCCAGAAATCCGACGCTCCGAGGCAATTGGAGCGGCGCTGTTTTGAAGGGGCCCTGGGACACACAAATGAATACACACATATAAAAGGATTCCCCATATTTTCCCCATATTTTCTGGCTTCTTGTCTTCCCCCCCACTTCCCATATTTTCCTGGGAATCGACGATTAATTGTGTCTGTGTGTTTCTTTCCCTCCTGATGTTTGCTGTGGTCGGCCTCCAGGTGGCCTCGTCAGGCCTCGTCGGGACCGTCAAAGCGACGCGGGGCGAAACACTGGGCCTCGGGGAGTGATCCAGGACTCTGGGGCCCACGCATCGAAAACATGGGAGCAGCCGGGTGTCTGGGTTGGTGCCGTGGTTGCGATGCTGGCGAGGGTCGGAACAGGTCAGGTCGTCGGCAGAGGCGGCATTTGGGGAGGGCAAAACGTCTGGAGCTCAGCTAAGCGACAACAACGTGAGCAGCCGCTGAACTGATATGATCCTTTAACACGCGCATCACGGCAGCTAAATACACATGGAGCACTGTGACACTATCAGCCTTTGTCAGGAGAGCCCCCACGCAGACTCTCGACATGAGACAAGGAAAGACAATGATCGCCGAACGGCCGACAATGAAGCCGTGATCGTGATAAGGCGGTCGGGGCGATCCCGAGCAGTACGCCAAAATCTGATGATGCGGTGGCCAGACAACCACCACGTCCGTGGAACCACAAAGAGACCCAAACAGCAGGAGGAAAGGGATGACAGGAAGAGAGGACAAGCGAGAGGGGAAGGCCGTGCATCCAAGAAGAAGGACAGCCAACAGTGGGGTTCATCGAACTGCTTCGACTTCAGACGGTCGCTACAACCGCTCCGACCCAAGCAGGTCGTCAACGTGATTCGGCCCGAGCGGGTTGTCAAACTGTTTCAGCCCGCGCAGGTCGTCGAACTGCCTCGGCCGGAGCAGGCTGCTCAGCTGCTCCGTCCTCAGACGGTCCTCACGTTGCTCCGACCCGAGACGGTCGTTCAACCAATCGCTCTGGCCTGCACAGGCCGTTCCACCGCTCCAGCCTGAGACGGCCCTGCAGCCGCTCCGGCCCGACACGGTCGTTCCGCTGCTCTGGGTCCGAGACGGTCGTGGATCTCTGCTCCGGCCCGAGCAGGTCGTGGTTCCGTGTCGGCCCGAGCATGTCGTGGGCCTGCTTCGGCCCGACGCGGTGGTTCAGCCGCGTGTCCGAGCTTGGGCTGGCGGCGTGGGCCACGAGCCAAGAGATGGGTCGGGCATGTCCCCCTGAAGGCGGATTTCGAACGACACAATAAATCAAAAAACACTCACGGAATCGTCCCCAGACTATTTTTTGACTACTTTTGAATACTCCTCCTGTAGAGGGACAGGCCCGACTTAAGCTTAGGCTGGCGGCGTGGGCCACGAGCCAAGAGGCACAGCTTGAGCGGCACCAGGCTGGGTGCCTGCTG
The DNA here is from genome assembly GCA_963575745.1 of Prorocentrum cordatum. Lineage (NCBI taxonomy): Eukaryota > Dinophyceae > Prorocentrales > Prorocentraceae > Prorocentrum > Prorocentrum cordatum. Next base: position 87,681 of record CAUYUJ010002308.1, read on the forward strand.
CGGCGTGCCGCCTCCCCCGCGGCCGGGAAGGCCGCGGCCAAGACAAATGTCAACGGCTCTCGGGCGCGTGCTCCCGTCAGCGCTCGGCGGCTTTCTGCAGCCTCGGGGTGCGCCCCAGCAACTGCGAGTCGCTGGGCGACGAGCGAAAAACACACTCACGCGCACACCCACACCCAGAAAGGAGGGGCACAGAGGGTGCTATGGGTGCGTCTGTCGGATGGGGCCCCCCGCTCGAAGGGGATCCTCCCCTGGGGTCCGACAGCCCGCACCCATAGCCACATCGGGGATCCACTGACCCAGGCCGATCCAGACCCGTGGTCACTCAGGCTTTGCAGGATCCTGCGCCCAAGCCTGGGTCAATGCAACCCTGGCTCTGCAGGATCCAGCAGAATCCGGTGCTCTGACTGACCCCTGTTTGCATTGACCCCCGTCCCGTGAGCTCCGACCACAGCCAATCCCCCTCTCCACCCAGACCCCCGACGTCACATTTTTCTCATGACGTCGACCCCCAGCGGTCTGTACCCATTCCCCTGGACCGGTTTTTCGTCCCGAGTCGTTTTTTGACGGTCCCGAGGGCCGGTGGGGGCACCTGGAGGCCGAAAATAACGAAACACCTCCCGTCGTGTGTTTTTCCCAGCTCGAGGTGGTCTGGGTCCATGGACCCCCCTCGCGTGCTGCTCGCCTGAGCTCGGGCATGTCCCCTACGGGCGGATGTTGGGCGAAACATGTCACAGACCCCACACCAATACACAAAGCATCAAACACATACCCCCAAAAAACGTCCCCAGACTACTTTTGGACCGTTTCTGAAGACTCCTCCTGTAGAGGGACATGCCCGACTTGATGCTCGCCCGCCACTGAAGGGGCCCGAGGACACACAAAAAAATACACAAATGGCAGGATTCCGCATATTTGCAAATATTTTCTGGTTTTTTTGTCTCCCCACACCCACTTCCCATATCTTCCCCTATTTTCCGGGGAGTCGACGACTCATTGTGTCTCTGTATTTTTTTCCTCCTGAGCCACCGAGGGCGCTCCTCGACGCCCCTCGTCGGCTCGGGCCGGCGATAGGGGGGGATAGCAAAGGGGGGGTTTGAGAATCAGCTCACGCAGCTGATCCTCCCGGCGCCTCCTGGCGCCGGGAGGCGCCCGTGTATCGAGGAATGGGCCCGGCGGCGGGGCCGAAACCAGCTGCACGCAGCAGATTTCGTCCCCCTCCCCTTTCCCTTATCCCCCCCTCTCGTCCGGCCCGAAGGGCGCTCCTCGAAGCTCGGAGGCCTGGAAATGGGCACCAACACCAAGACAGGGGGCTGCCCCCACAGGGGGGAGATGATCCTAGATTTCGGTGTTGGTGGTAATGCTTCGGTCCCCTTGGAAGCCAGAACATTACCACCATCGCCGAGATCGGGATCTTCTTCTCTCGCTGGAGGAACACCGCCGATATTGGTGCTGGTGGTAACCTGTATAGGCCTGCGACGAAGCCCCTCGTCGGCCCCGGGAGGCCGCGGGGGGGCCGCCTCGTCGGCCCCAGGCGGCGGCGGCGGGGCCGAAACCAGCTGCACGCAGCAGATTTCGTACCCCCCCCCTTCCCTTATCCCCCCATTTCGTCTGGCCCGAAGGGCGCTCCTCGAAGCCCCTCGTCGGCCCCGGGCGGCCGCGGGGGGGGCCGCCAAGAAGGCCGCGGCCGTGGCCGCACAGCCCCGTGGGGGGGCCCGCGCGGCCGGGGGGCGGGGCGCGGCCGCAGGCCCCGCGCCGACGCCCGAGGGCCGCCGCGCACGGGCCTGCGCAGCGCGGCCGGGGCTCCTCCGCCGGGGCTGCCTCGCCGCACCCTGGCATGGCGAGGCGAGAGGGACCCAGACCACCAACGCATTGAAAGACATCAGGACGGAGGCTTTTCTCGATTTGCGGCCTCTCGCGGCCCTCGCCGGGCCCTGGGGCCGTCAAGAAACGACTCAGGATGAAAAACGGGTCCTGGGGAATGGGTCGAGACTTCCGGGGACCCCGTTATTGAACAAAATCACGATATCGGATCTCTGGGGAGGGAGAAGGGCGAGGAGGAGGAGGATGGGGCACCTCTAAGGTGCCTTTCCGAGGCGCCCGCAAGCACCTCCCAAGTGCCTTTCCTGGGCTCCTGGGCCGCAAGTGCCTTCCCCAGGCGCCCGCAGGCACCTCCAAAGTGCTTTCCTGGGCTCCCCGCTGGCACCTCCCAAGTGCATTTCCTGGGTTCCTGGGCCACACGCAGGCACCTCGCAAGTGCCTTTCCAGGGCTGGCCGCAGGCACCACCAAGGTCCCCTTTCCGGACCACGCTTTCCAGCGAGCACGGCGGCAGCCGCGGCTGGCTACGACAAGGCGCTGCTCGCTGCCTGCAGGCAACTGACTGCTGCGGCACGACCCCGCAGCGAGGACTTTGCAGGCTACCGCTGCGCCTCGGAGGCAGAGGCCTCCGCGGCCAGGAGCAGCTGCCAGGAGCAGCTGGTGCCCGCGGCCTGGGCGGGGGCCTGGGCCCAGAACCTCGCTGAGTTACGGGCGCGCATCGGCTTGGCAGTACTCGACGACCTGAGGCAGGCCGAGCAGCCCCTCGCCGCAGCTTGCCGAGCCGCCCGCTTCTTGCTGGAACCGCAGCTGCAGGCTGGCGCCGGGCTGGCCGCAGACCGGCCGGGAGAGGCCAGCGCCCTGCCCGCTTGGGCCACACTCGCCCACGAACCTCGCACCAAGTTGCAAAAAGCGCCCAAGCGCAGGCTTGACCAGAAAAACGACGCAGCCTTGCGGAGCGCCTGCACCAGCGAGGAAAAGGTGAGACTGGGCTCCTGCGGCGGACCGCACGCAGCCGCTTGGCAGCAGGCCGCTCCGGGGGCGGCCGGGCAGAGACTGAGCGACGTTGAGCTCTGCCTGACAGCACGCACTTTCTTAGGCCAAGACCTAGCGCCGCCTCGCGCTCTCTGCGCGAACCGCCCCTGCACTGGCCACGCACAGGCCGGGTCTGTGAAGAGCGCTTTAGCTGCAAAACGCACCCCTCTGTTCGATGTTCCTGTGGCGGCGGCGGCGGCGTCAAGTCGCGCAGCAGGGACGTCGAGGGCGTGCGGCAGCGCATTCACAACGAAGGTGGCTACCACACGGCCCAGAAAGTCCCCGTCCCCAGCTGGGATCGGTGGGCGTGAAGCTGCCAGAGCTGCGGCGCCCGGGGCGCGGGTCACCAGCAGCCCGCCGGCCCGGCGGTTGCGGCCAGCCCGTCGTCTCCCACAGAGAGGAAGCCATCCTTGACATAGAGGCCCCAGGAGCCCAATTCCACGTGGAATTGGGCTCCTCCTCCTCCTCCTCCTCCTACTGGTCCTCCTCTTGATCCTCCTCCTCCTCTTCCTCCTCTTCCTCCTCCTCCTCCTCCTCCTCCTCCTCCTCCTC
>CAUYUJ010002309.1:0-12342 GCA_963575745.1 Prorocentrum cordatum
CCCGCTTGAGACTTCCTCGCAACTTAGTCAGGGCCCCCGCTTCCGCCTGAGATTTCATCACAATGTACTCAGGACTGCGCTCTCGCGTGCGACGTCCTCACAAATTATTCTGGAATTGCGTTTCGGCGCTCAGGAACCACGCGCGCGCCAAGGACGCCTTCACAACGTGGTATCTTCCCTCTTCCTTCGTCCTTCCCCGTCCCCTTCCTCCCACTCTCCCTCGTTCTTCCCCTCCTCCTCTTGCAGGGCCCGCGCCAATTCTAATGGCGGGCAGAGAGATGTACGCCCCCGAAGGATTGTCCGCCCGTTCCGGTTTGCCCGTACGTCTAAGCCCGCCGGCCCCAGCAAAGAGAAATAATTCCCCCGAAAGGGGTGTGATCGAAGACGAAGGGGGCGGGCATCGAGGGTGTAGGGTATACGTGTTGAATGACTCGCGGGCAAGTAAGAGCGCACAGCCTTAAAGTGGTTGTTGTTGTTGTTGTTGTTGTTGTTGTTGTTGTTGAATAATCATTTCTTAGAGCTAAGTATTGTTGACCCCCTCCGATAACCATTGCACTATTTCAATGAAGTGCCCCCCTCTGGGCTCGCATCGTGTTGCTCATCAGGGAAAGCCTGGTGTCACCAAACTGCGATGTTGGGCCCCGAACTACAACAACCACGTTTCCCGCCTGATATATATATATATATATATATATATATATATATATATATCCTCACAATTCATTCCGACATCGCGCTCTCGCGTAGGATCGTCCCCACTCATACAGGAATGGCGCTCCCGCTCGGGACTTCTTCGGGATTCATTCCGACGCCTCGCCCTCGACACTCAGGACTCACGCTCTCGCTTTGGCCGTTCTCACGATGCATTTGGGAATCGCGCTGTTGCTCGGGCTGTCCTCGCGATTCATGAAGCACTCACGCCTCAGCAACACGCCTTCTCGACCTGGCCACTTGGGCTCGCTTCCCCGGCCCGCCCAGTTAGGGTCTACCCGCCCGATGGGCCCGTCGAGTCTTGCCACGTCTTCTTTGTGCTCCTACCCCCCTGTCCTTGGCATCGTTCGGACGTGTGCATTTTTCCTTCGGCGAGGACCATCGAGGAGCATCCTTGATCATTTGGCGATAAACCCACGCACGAAACCGACAAAAAACACAGGGAATGGACGTCCGAGCGATGGCCAGTGTCCTGCTAATACCGTGGTCCATCTTTCTCACTCCCCCTTCCGTCCGTCCTCTCTTCCCCTGTTTCAGGGGCTGCGCACCTCACACGCAGCAGGTAAGGGCGATATACCCCAGGGGGGGGTACGCTCGAGGACGAAGAGGGCGGGCACCGAGGGTTTGGGTATACGTGCTGAATGGCACGCGAGCAGGTAAGAGCGAGCAGTCTTAAGATGAGTGTTGCTGTTGTTGCTGTTGTTGATATTAGTGTCGTTTTCGTTGGTGTTGTTGCTGTTGCTGTTGCCGTTGCTGTTGTTGGTGTTGTTATTGGTTGTTGTCTTGTTGGTGTTGTTGTGATTGTTGTTGTGTTTGTCGCTGTCGTTGTTGTTGTTGTTGTTGTTGTTGTTGGTGGTGGTGGTGGTGCTGGTGGTGTTGTTGTTGGTGTTGTTGTTAGTGCTAGTGCTAGTGTTAGTGTTAGTGTTAGTGTTAGCCTTGTTGTTGCTGTTGTTGTTGTTGCTGTTGTTGTTGTTGTGGTTGTTGTTCGTGTTGTTGTTGTTGTTGAACTCTGAAGTCTGAAGAATAAGTATTGCTGATCTCCCCCACCAGTGCATACGGTTTTTCTCAATCAAAGTGTGCCGCTCGACGCTCGCACCTTGTTTTTTGACAGGGAACGTCTTGATGCTCAAACTGTGCCCCTGGCCCCCGGGTTACGACAACAACGGCTCCCGCTTTAGACTTCCTCACACTTTAGCCAGAACCACCGCTCCCGCCCGAGACTTCCTCGCATTTGATTCAGGAATCGCGCTCTCGCTTGGGACTTCCTTACAATGTATTTAGGAATCGCTCTCCCGGCGCTCTGGAGTCGCGCTCTCGCTGGAGATTTGCTGGCAATTTACTGACGACTAGCGCCCTTGCGTCGGAATATTTTGCAATTTACTCAAGCGCCGCGCTCCCGACACCCAGGCACCCAGGAGTCGCGCTCACGCTCAGGACTCCCTCACATATTACCTAGGAATCGGGATCTCGGTGCCCGTCGTGGCCCCGTTGCAGCCCTTCGTGGCCCCCTCGCTTTGCTTCGTGGCCCCGTTGCAGCCCTTCGTGGCCCCCTCGCTTTGTTTCGTGGCCCCGTTGCAGCCCCTCATGCCCCCCTCGCTTTGTTTCGTGGCCCCGTTGTAGCCCTTCGTGGCCCCCTCGCTGCCCTCCGTGGCCCCGTTGCAGCCCTTCGTGGTCCCGTTGCAGCCCTTCTTGGACCCCTCGCTCCCCTTCGTGGCCCCGTTGCAGCCCTTTGTGGCCTCATCGCTGCCCTTCGTGGCCCCATATATGTATGCCCTTCGTGGCCCCCGCTCGTTCGCGCCCGTGGTGGTCCCATATGCATGCCCTTCGTGGCCCCACTGTCGCCCTTCGTGGCCTCCTCGCTGCCCTTCGTGGCCCCGTTGCTGCCCTCAGTGGCCCCGTCATTGCCTTTCGCGCCCCAACATGCGTATGCCCTTCGTGACCCCCGCTCGTTCGCGCCCGTTGTGGCCCCATGTGCATGTCCTTCGTGGCCCCGCTGTCGCCGTTTGTGGCCCTCTCACTGTCCTACGTGGCCCAGTTGCTACCCTCAGTGGCCCCATCGTTGCCTTCTGTGGCCCCGCATTATCTGCCCTTCGTGGCCCCCGCTCGTTCGCGCTCTTCGTGGCCCCATACCAATTTTCTTCGTGTCCCCGATGTTGCCCTTCGTGGCCTACTTCGTGTCCTTCGTTGCCCTGCTGTCGTTCTCTCTCGCTCTCGCTTTCGCTTGTCGTCGTCGTCGCCGTCGTCGTCGTCATCGCCGTCGTCGTCGACGTCGTCGTCGTCGTCGTGGTCGGTCCTCTGTCCGTCCCTCTTGGGGTCGGGTCGACGGTCCGCGGCCGCCCCGCCGATCAGCGCTGCCGCTGGCCAGGCCGACGGTCCGTGGCCGCCCCGCCGCTTGCCGGCGCCCGGCCTGCAGGGAAGAAAGGTACCCCCCCAAAAGGGGCTCGATCGAAGACGAAGAGGGCAGGTATCGAGGGTTTGGGAAATACGCTATATTGGACACTCGAGCAGATAAAGGCGAACAGTCTTAACATGGTTGTTGTTGTTGGCGGTGTTGTTGTCGTTGGTGTTATGTGTTGTTGTTGATGTTGTTGTTGTTGGTGGTGTTGTTGGTGTTGTTGTTGTTATTGTTGTTGTTGCTGTTGTTGCTGTTGTTGTTGTTGCTGCTGCTGTTGTTGTTTTTTGTTGTTGATAATGTTGTTGTTGTTGGTGTTGTTGTTGCTGATGTTGTTGTTGTTGTTGTTATTGTTGTTATTGTTGTTATTGGTGTTGTTGTTGTTGTTGTTGTGGTTGTTGTTGTTGTTGTTGTTGTTATTATGTGCCTGTTGTTGTTCTGATTGATGTTGGTGTTATTGATGGTGATTGTTAGTTGTTGTTTTTTGTTTGTTGCTTGTTGTTTGTTGTCGTCGTCCCGCTGGCGACCCTGATCTCGACCCACTCGCGACCCATCCACATTGCTTTCACGAAAATGTGCCTGGCGCGACCCCAATTAGGGGAAAGCTCCATGTTGCATGGGCGAAGTGCTTGGCATTGCTTGGGATTGCTTGGCATTGCTTGGCATTGCTAAGACACCGAGGCACCGGGGGCGGGGAACCCGAGAAACCCAGAAGCCCCCGAGGAATACGCAACCCATCAATATGAGGACTTGGGGGGGGGGAACCCGAGGAACACAGGGATCACGAGGAACCTCCGGGAAACGGGCAACGTAACAATAGGAGGCACCAGGGGCGGGAACCCGAGGAACTTGAGGAACCCGAGGAACCCGCGGAACCTCGGGGCAACGGGCAAAGTAACAATAGGAGGCACCAACTTTTAACCAAGTAAGAACCCCTCAGGCAAGACTAATTGGGGAAAGCGGCGCCTGCGGCGGGCCCGTTGTATGATTTGTGCGAATCTGGCGCTTGTGGCGGGCTTCTTCAGAGCCTCGCAGACTGCCGACGTCCCCGCCGCCCCCTCACTCTTTGCCAGCCCGAAACATATCCTCCCTATCCCCATGATTGGCATCACCTTGTCCCGATGCCGATCTTAAGGGTTCCCTCAGTTCTTGAGGGCGCATTCCTAAGATGGTCATCGCCTCTGGGCTTGCCAATCTTGGGGATAGGGATAAGTTCGAGGCTGGCCAGCTCTCTCAGCCGCAACTGCGGGGTGCTACGCATTCATACCGTTTGCTTGTGGCTGGGGGGGCCGGAGAGCTGGCCCTGCCTTTTTTGTCGTGGCTCGCGGGCAGATGGCCAAACGGCGCGGCCGCCGGCTCCCCAGGTCGTCGTTTTCGTATTCCTTGTTTTGCCGATCGGCGCGGGCCCTCGCCCCCCCCCCCCCCCCTCCAGCCCCCATGGAGCAGATCTTGGCTGTTTGGGGCGCCTGTTTCGAGCAGGCGGAGCCTCTCCCCCATTGGACGCACTGCTGCAAATAGTCGCATTAAGCTGGGGTCTGGAGCCAGACACCGCCCCCCCTCCCCCCCTTTTCCGCCCAATGTCGAAACGCCGAATAAGAACACGCTCACCAGCACGGTGCCGGCGAACCCCGCCCGAACTGGCCCTGCACCTGCGTCGCGTGGTGGGCCCACGAGACATTTGGGCGCTTGCGTTGGTGCTCGGCGGCTTTCCAGTCTCGGGATGCCTTCCAGCAGCTGCGCCTCGTCGAGAGCGTTCCGGGGTGGCAAGGGCGGCTGGGGCGCGCCGGAGTGGGGAGGGGTTGATGAGATGGAGGAGGATGGGGGGAGGAGGAGGGAGGGAAGGGGCATTTGGGATGAGAAGGGGGGCAGGCTGAGGGGGAGGGAGGGGGAACGAGAAGGGGGGAGGATGAGAGGGGAGGGAGGAGAAGGGAAGAGGAAGAGTTCGGAGAATGAGGGTGACTACCTTGCACACGAACGGGAAGAGAAGGGTGGCGAGCAGGAGCAGAAGGCTCAAGAGAGCCAGGTCGAACGAGCGAGTGGGCCCCCGCCCGTTGCCACCCTCCTCGCCCGCCCGCAACATCGCAGCCAATCGCGGCACAGCTGGCACCTGGATTTGAGCGCGCCGCCGCCCAGCGAGCGGACGGCGCTCGTGCGCGGCCCCGCTCCCGACGACCTGGCCGAGGGAACACCTCGCTGGCAGCGCGGGGGCGGGAGCGGCAACGCCTCGAAGCGCGGCGAGGGCGATGCAGGCGCCGCGCCAGGGCAAACCCAGACCCCCTCGCGCTATGAACAAAAATCACGACGGGAGGTTCTTCGCCATGTCCGGCCTCCAGGGGCCCTCACTGGGCCTCGGGGCTGTCAAGAAACGGTTCAGGTTGAAAAACCTGTCCCGGGGAAGGGGTCCAGACCTCTGGGGGTCGGCGTTGCGAACAAAAACGACGCTGGGGATTTGGGATTGTGTTGCTTCAACACAGTATGCGTAGCTCCTGGGCGAGAATCTCATTTCGCCCGCTCTCGCGCGGCCCCGCTGCCGCTGCCGCTTCCATGCGGCCCAGCAGATGAAGCATGCGCCGCGCCCGCGCGGCAACGCCATTTCCAAACGACTTGTGCACGGTGCTTTGGCGAGGGCGACAAGCCGTCGCCCGCTCGCGCGGGGGCCCAGAACTCGGTGAGTGACCGAAGTGCGCCGCGCAGAGGCGAGAGCGACTTCTGCCGCCCGCGCGTCGACGAACTGGCGGGCGACAGATGTGCGCCGCGCCAGAGCGTGAACTAAGCTCTCTTGAACGAATGGGCGCGGCCCCGAGGCGAACGCGTCATTTCGCCATTTCGCGCGGACGTATGCGTGTGTGTGTGTGTGTTGGTGTGCGTGCGTGTGTGTGTGTGTGTGTGTGTGTGTGTGTGCGTGTGTGTGTGTGTGTGTGTGCGTGTGTGTGTGTGTGTGTGTGTGCGTGCGTGCGCGCGCGCGTGCGTGCGTGCGTGCGTGTGTGCGTGTGTGAAAGTGTGCGTGTGTGCGTGTGTGCGTGTGTGCGTGTGTGCGTGTGTGGGTGTGTGCGTGTGTGCGTGTGTGGGTGTGTGCGTGTGTGTGCGTGTGTGTGTGTGTGTGCGCGCGTGTGCGTGTGTGCAGGTGTGCGTGTGTGCGTGTGAGTGTGCATGTGCGCTTGCGTGTGTGCGGGTGTGCGTGTGTGCGTGTGCGTGTGCGTGTGTGCGTGTGTGCGTGTGTGCGTGTGTGTGTGCGCGTGTGCGTGTGCGTGAATGCGTGTGCGCGTGTGCGTGTGCGTGTTTGCGTGTGTGTGTGTCTGTGTGTGTGTGTGAGAGACAGTGTGTGTGTGTGCGTGTGTGTGTGTGTGTGCTGTGTGCGTGTGTGCGTCTGTGTGTGCGTGTGCGTGCGCGCGTGCGCGTGCGCGTGCGCGTGCGCGTGAGCGTGCGCGTGTGCGCGTGTGCGCGTGTGCGCGTGTGCGCGTGTGCGCGTGTGCGCGTGTGCGTGCGCGCGCGTGCGCGTGGTGTTGTGTGTGTGTGTGTGTGTGTGTGTGTGTGTGTGTGTGTGTGTGTGTGTGTGTGTGTGTGTGTTTGTGTGTTGTGTGCGTGTTTGTGTGTATGCGCCCCGCCCCATTCTCGCCGCGCATGTGGCGACGTGGACGACGAAACGTCCATGCTGGAAGCAGACCTGTGGGCCGTGCTTCTGCGTGACACGTCGCTGTGTGCGCCTAGGGTTGAGCATCGGCGCTCCTCCTCCTCCTCCTCGTCCTCCTATTCCTCCTCCTCCTCCTCCTCCTCCTCCTTCTCCTCGCCCTCCTTCTCCTCCTCCCCCGTCCCCTCCTCCTCCCATTAGCTCAGGATGTTTAAAACAAAGTAGGGGCAGCGAGCCAGGAGGAAGCCAGGCGGATATACCTTCCGTGCGAGCACGCCGCTCGCACGGATCGGCCCCAGCCAGGAGTATGGGGCGCCGACTGGGCCCTTCCCGACAGACATCCAGCTTGGACCAGGGCCATCCCCATCCCAGACTTATCCGCCGTCCAAGAGCTGCAAGAGGCGGAGGGAGGTAGGATGGTGAGGAGGGCCGATGCTTTCGTATGGCTTCGCTGGGTGTACGCGGGGGGGGGGGGGGCGGCAGCGGATGTGGAGGAGGAGACGAGGATGAGGAGAAGCAAGCGGAGAGGAGGTGAAGGAAGGAGGGCGATAACTTGAGGGAGGGAAGCCGACGGGGGGAGAATGAGGAGGAGGAGGAGGAGGAGGAGGAGGAGGAGGAGCAGGAGGGGGGGGGGAATGATGAGTTCTGCGGGCAGGCAGTTGTTGCCTGTCCTCCTCCCCCTTTTTTACCTGTACCTGTTCCTCCATATCCTCCTCTTCCTCGTGTTTTTCTTCTTCTGAGCACATGCTTCCACGCGGGAATCCCCATAAGGTTCTTCTCACGGTGCATCTGAAATTATAAGGTCTGAGTGTGAATGGGATCGAGTTCGGCTGACTAAGTATTAATTGGTCTGAGTGTAAGTAGGCCTGGGCATGATTGAAGTGGTTTGCCTGCTACATCTCGGGCCTCACTGAGGTTCAAAACTGAGTAGTCGTGAGAACCGAAACCCAGATTTCGCTAGAGAGGTCCCCACACTGGGCGCGACCTTGGGATGCGCAAGTGCCATTCCTGCTATATCGCGCTGATGATGACGCTCTCGTCGGGTGAGCCAACACCAGTATTTTGCCGGAGAGGTTCCAGCAATCTGGGCGCCAACGGGCCCGTATAAAACCCGCAGGCGGCTTCCCCTTGATATGTCTAAGCGACGTGCCTGCTACATCGCGGCGATCATGGGTTTGTCAACAGACGCGAGCCAGAGAAGCCAACACCAGTGTTTCGCCTGAGAGGTCCACACATTTTGGACACACAACGAGCCCGTTTAGCACTCCCGGGCGGCTTTCCCTTGGGCTGCGTACATGTTTTACCGGATACGTCGCGGTAATCACGGGGTGACCCCCAACGAGGAGCCGGGGAAGCAAACGCCAACGCTCCGCAGGAGAGTTCCCCACAATCTGGGCGCGAGCGAACCCGCGTAGCCCTCCCCAGCGGCTCCACCTTTGGATGCCCAAGTTTGATGCTGGCAGTTGAGGCTTGGTGTCCGCCCCTCCCTTCCCCCACAAAAACAAACTTTGCATGCCTAGGTGTCATGTCTGCTGCACCGTTCTGGCCGTGAGCCAGCGTGTCTGAGTATGAACGGCGACTCTGATTATGGATGGATCTGAGTGTGACTGCTTTATGGTGGCGGGTGTGAGGCGAAGACGCGGAGGCGTGGCACTACAAACAATAGCTCAAACATTAGGCATGGGGCAAAGGAAAGAGCGCAACACGATTTAGAACAGCTCGTGTTTCCTCATTCGCACTCCCGTCCTCCTCCAGCTAATTACTCACATTCCTCCTTTTCCGAATCCTCTTCCGACAATGACTTGAGAGCGTAGCGTGGTTCTGCAAGCTATGTGAGGATGCATGGGACTCCCATTAGCCACCCTCTACAACTCTAGACGCTTCGCGTAACCCAGCCGGCCAATCTAGGCATGACGCCCAGACGAGTTGCCCTGATCAGGGATCAGGGACCTGAAGGGTTGTGTAAGACGTCATGCCCCAAGAGGAGGAGGATGAAGGGAATCGGAGGAACCTGAATAGCTAGAGGGGGAGGGGGGAAGCGGGAGGAGGGAGGAGGGAGGAGGAGGAGGAGGAGGAATAGGCGGATGAGGAAGAGGATGTGGAGGAGAAGGGCGAGCAGAAAGGCCCGAGGCCTCTTGGATGCCTCTCGCAGTCTCTTCGGACGTATCTTGAGAGCGTCTTGAGTCCTCTTGGGGCCTCTTGGGGGCCTCTTGGCGGCCTCAGGGGCCTCTTGGAGCGTCCTGGGTGCCTCAGAGGAGTCTTTCGGGGCCTCTTAAAGGTGTATTGGGGGCCTCCTGGGGAAATCTTGGGGGCCTCTACCTCCTGTGCACCTCTTGGGGCCCTCTTGGGGCACTGTTGGGGCGCTGTTGGGAGCCTGGGGGGGGCAATCTTGGGACCATCTTGGATGAGATCGATCAAAGAAGTGGGAAATAGTAAATTGCACCCCCGCCCCCCGCCAAGGAAGCCAAATCCATGATGTCTGCCTTCACGCCGAGGCCGTCTTGGACGCTCTAACGCCTCGCGGAACCTCCCGTTCAGGTCCAGATGGACGGGGTCGGGGGAGGGGTACCCTTTTCCCCGAAGGGAAAGACAGGGGATTGGAAGATGAAGCTCCCTAAACCACTCACGCCCAGAGGGCTGGTGGGCTTGCTCAACAATGACGTAATATGAGTACTCACCTCTCTCCCCTGACTGTCTTGAAGATGCTCCACCCTCTCATCGTGCTATTGCTTACACACAGGATTTGGCAGCAGTGGTTCCTTCTTCTGTTTTTTACCACGCTTGTTCTTCGGTGGTTTTGGCTAGTGCTCCCACTTCAGCGTGGGCCTTATTTTCGGATCGCGGCTTTGCCCCCGTCGTTCAGAATCGCATTCTCGCCTCATCGCGGGCCACTTTTCTGTATGCGAGTCCTTTTCATCGTCGTCGCCCCCTCCGCCTTCCCCTGGTCCCCAAGCTCCTCCCGCTTCTTCCACTCCAGCTCCTGCTGCTGCTGCTCGTCCTCCTCCTCCTTCCCATCCTTCTCCTGTTCCTCCTGCTCGTCCGCCACCTCCTTCGCCTCCTCCTCCTGCTTCTCCTACTGCTCCTTCCCCTCTTCCGCCTCCTGCTCCTTCGCCTCCTCCCCCATCCTCCTGTGTACGCAGCACCCTTTTTCTCTGTTCCGGTTCCTCATGGCACGACGAAGTATTTTTGGGGGAGTTCCAGGTCGGTTATGAAGGAGGAGGAGGAGGAGGACGAATGCGTTCGCGGATATCGAAGCAAACAGCGCAACTGGCAAGGCTTGGAGGGAAGGCTCGGGTGCCAGGTGTGCGCGGGCGCGCCCAGCTCGCTACGACTACGACGCTCCCTTCTCGCTCCCCCGAGGGTTGCCGGGCAGTAGCCTCTTTCTCCCGCGTACGGCCGACGCCTTGGGTTCACAAGCTTGGTGCTCCTTTTGTGTTTCCTTGGTGTCGCTCGGACGTTTTTTTTTCTCGGCGGGGATTGTTGAGGAGCAGCCTTGATCATTTGTCGAAAAAACCGAAGGCTGCCGGGCAGTAGCCTTTTCCTTCCGCGCATTGCCCACACGTTGGGTTCATGAGTTTGGTGTTCCTTTTTGTCAATATGAACTTTTACGGTGTCGGCCTCATGCTGGGATCGGTGCTGTGCGCCCGTCGTGAAGGGAAGCGCTCTCGCCGCAGCGCGCGCCACGTTTCTGGACCCGAGTCCTGCCTCGTCGTCGTCGCCCCCCTGCTCTCCCCCTCCGCCTTCCCCCGGTCCTCCTGCTCCTCCCGCTTCTTCCACTCCAGCTCCTGCTGCTGCTGTTCGTCCTCCTCCTCCTCCTCCTCCTCCTCCTCCTCCTCCTCCTCCTCCTCCTCCCCCTCCTCCTCCACCTCCTCCTCCTCCTCCTCCTCCTCCTCCTCCTCCTCCTCCTCCAACTCCCCCTCCTCCTCCTCCTCCTCCCCCTATTTTCGCAGCTCCGCTTTTTTTTTTCCGATTGCGCACAGCACGATGGGTACGTTTGGGAGTCCCAGGTCGGCTACGACGCGCGTCCGCAGATAGGCGCGAGCGGGCCTGGCTTGCCTCCGCCCCGCCCGCTCCCTGGCCCGACGTTCTCGGTTTGCCTCCTCACCTCCTCGCTGCTTGCACCTTGGCCTGGCTCGGACGTGTGCACTTTTTTCCTGGCGAGGGCCATCGAGGAGCATCTCGGGCCATCTTGCGGAAACATGCGCGCACGAGGCCGACACATGCACGGGGAATGGACGACGTCCGAGCGATGGCGAGGCACCGCCCGACCTCTGCTGCCCAGCGGTCGACCACGTTGGGCGTCTCCTAGGGCGTCAGCGCTGGCAACGCATCCACAAAAAAAAGGATTGCTTTCTTTGCCAACCCAACCCGTTGCCATGCTCAGCCGGTGCTTGCAGTCAATCGTCTCTTCAGAGAGCAAGCGTGTGTTTGTGTGTATGTTTGCGTGCGCGCGTGCGTGCGTGTGTGTGTGTGTGTGTGTGTGTGCATGTGTGTGTGTGACCGTGCTGCGTGAACCGTCGATTGCATCCGATCTGCGCTCCGGAGGAAAAAGTGTGTGCGTGTGTGCGTGTGTGCGTGTGCTATAGCCTTTCAGGCACCCCCGCTCCACCCCAGAGGAGAATATGGCGAAAGATGCTGACTACGGCACGTTCAGCGGCAACCACTTCCGCGCCACCCTCAGGTGGCTGCATCTGCAGGGGAGTTCCTCGCCAGGGGGGACTGAGGTTGGTACGCACTCCCACTTGCTGTTCTTCTTTCCCACCTGCTCAGCAGCCGCTCGCGCTTCAAGGGAGGACGAGTTGGAGGAGGAGGAGGAAGAGGAGGAGGCGGAGGAGGAACAGCAGGAGGACGAAGAGAAGGGGAGAAGGAAGGTGAGGGGGAGGAAAAGTAGGGGGACAATGATGGGGGCGGGAAACGTGAGGAGGATGACAAAGAGGAGAAGGACGGGAATGAGAAGGAAGAGAGGGGAGGATTATGAACAGGATGAGAGGAGGAGAAAGAGAATGAGGAGGGGCATGAGAAGGATGGGAGTATTGAAGGGGAGGGTAATCATGAAGGTGGACGAGGCGGCGGCGGAGAAAGCGGATGGCGAGGAGACGGGATGATAGTCATGAAGGCGGGCGAACCGGCGGCGGAGAAGTTGGATGTCGAAAGCGAGAGGGACGAGTAGGAGGGAGGATGAATGTGAGGACAATGAAATGTTGAGGAAGAGGAACTTGGAGGAGGAAGGATAATTCGAGGCTGTGTCAGGAGGAGGACTCATGAGGAGGAAGAGGAGGAGGGGGAGAAATGATGAATGGGGAGGCAGGAGATCGGTGGGGAATAGGGAAGGGGGGATGCATCGACCCCCAATCGCCCATTGATCGCCGATAGGCCGATAGTGGCCCGATATCCCCTAATCAGACACGTGCAGATTCACTATCGGGGGCCTATCACCGATCTATCGGCGATGTATCGCCAATTCTAGGTCGATGTTCCCTCCCCATGTGCCAGTCTCCCCTTATCGCTGAAACCTGGGGAAAGGATGAGGAGGAGGCGGAGGCGGAGGCGGAGGCGGAGGAGGAGGAGGAGGAGGAGAAGGAGTTGGAGGAGGAGGAGGAGGAGGATGATG
>CAUYUJ010002309.1:12442-79942 GCA_963575745.1 Prorocentrum cordatum
AAAAACGCAAGCGAAAACCCAATTCTGGGGAATCGTGTGTAAAAAACAATACGCGGGGGGGGGGAGCGGGGCGGGGGGGCGAATACGCAAAAGACGTCATCAGGGGAAGAGGGAGAGTAGTATTCATATTGAGTCATTGTGGAGGAGGAGGAGGAGGAGGAGGAGGAGGAGGAGGAGGAGGAGGAGGAGGAGGAGGGAGAGGGAGGAGTAGGAGGAGGGCGGCGGAGGGCGGAGGAGGAGGAGGAGGATGAGGAGGAAGAGGAGGAGAGATGGAGGAGGAGGAGGAGGAGGAGGAGGAGGAGGAGGCGGAGGACCGGAAGGGCGGGAGGGAGGGAGGGGAGGAGGGAGGGGGGGAGGAGGGAGGGAGGGAGGGAGGGAGGGGAGGGAGGGGGGAGGGAGGGAGGGGAGGGAGGGATTGGAGCGAGGGAGGGAGGGACGAGGAGGAGGAGAGGAGGAGGAGGGAGGAGGAGGAGGAGGAGAACTGGAGAGGAGGAGGAGAACTGGAGAGGAGGAGGAGGAGGAGGAGGAGGAGGAGGAGGAGGGATAGGCAGGAGGTACGAGGGGGCGCGGGGAGCAGAGATGAGGGACGAGGGGGTGGGCGGCTGGCTCGAAGAGGGGGGCGGGGCGAGGACTGAGCGGGGAGTGTTCAGGCCCAGTAGTAGAAGTGCCAAAGTGGCCCCCTGCGAGTGCGACGTGCACGCTCGCGAGGACGGCCGGCCTTCTCGGCGGCCGGCGCACGGGCGACGGATGCGCGACGCACTCCTTGTCGCGGGGGGGGGGGGGTCAGCACGCCGGTCGCACACTGGGCCTTAACAGCGGGGAGGACGGATGGAGGAGGAGAGGCCGAGGGTGCAGGAAGATTTAGACTCCCAGCGTCGACAACAAAACACAAGGGGGGGTGCAGCCTCGAGGGGCAAACACTCTTGCATATTGCATAAAAGTGTAAGCCTTCGAAGGTCTGCGTGTATCGTCCCCTGGCGGCACCTCCAGTGCCGCCCCTGGCACGCTTGGTGGTCCATGGAAGGGGGGCTCAGCGCCAGCCCAGGGAAGCCGTGCGGACCTTCGAGAGTACACCTCGGTCCTTGGAGGTGGGTATTTTCGGTTTCCCATATCCCAGTCGACCTCAAGCGCCTTCCTACTTCAAGAACCAATATGATTTTGCTGCGGCTCCTTATTACTGGGGGGGGCCTGAATTTAGTATACTTGATTCGCCTTCTTACGTCATGCTTTTCCCTGCTTCCTCCGACTGACGCGTATATGTGCTTATGCAGCTTGTTGGTACTGCAGTCGCGCCACGATAAATCTTGACGCGGGGAGGCTATGTTCGGCCTCCTGGACAAGTAAATGATTCGGGAAAACGGGGGTCCGAGATTTCTTGGGGTCCACAGTGCTATAGGACCGCGGTATCGGATGATTGGGGAGCGGAATGGAGGACGTACGAGAGGGGAAGGCCGAGGATGGAGGATTAATGGATTGGGCACGTCGGAAGATCATAACATCAACGACAAACGGTAGCCACCAGCTGTAGGCATCTGCGCGCGACCACCCCTAACGCTTTAGCAAGCATCCCCCCCTACACACACACGCGCAATTTGATGGCAAACTCAACAGGCCGTGAGTCCTGCTACCCAGCGGAACTTACCCGCACATGTCAACAGGCGCAAAGACGCGGGCACCCTGCGTATGCAGATGCCTGACTCGATCGGGTGATTGATGACGGCGGCGGCGAACTCAGCGACAACAGTGGCGATGATGATTATGTTCATGGTGGTGGCGATGATGACGAGAACGACGACTATGACTATGACGGTGTTGATGAGGTGAAGAGGAAGTGCGCTCGCACAAGTTATGCCATGTGTTTGTTGAAGCGCACTGTCATTCCACATGTGATTGAACACGTGTAGTTGAAATCGGTGGGAAGCATGGGGGTAACCTTCCCAAGGGTACCCTTGCATCCGTGCCTCGTTAGTCCATCCTTGACTGCGTTCGATGGCACGTCGCGGTCGCAGAAGCTTCAACACGGGCGTCCAAGGGGCGTGCATCCGTATCGCGCATCCGGGCTGTCAGCTTCGATTGTATGCATCGATATGCATCGCAAACATCCCGCTTTCGCACACAATCCGACATACGGCGGAGGAGAGAGGGAAAACCAACGCGCAAAGGGGACCACCACTGGTGACAAACACAGTCAGAACCGATGATCACGATAGGTCGCTTTCCCAAGGGTGCCCTTGCATCCATGTCTCCTCTGCCCATCCTTAAGCACTTTCGATGGACAGCCCCTCTTGAAAAACTTCGACGTGCGCGTCCCGTGGACTTGCATCCTTATCGCTCATCCTCACTATAAGTTTTAGTTGTGATCCCGCACACGCGTACGTACGTTTTCTCTGCCGAGGCGCTGATCCAGTTGCGAGGATTCACGGCGCCGGTAGGGGAAATAAGTATGCTATGTAGGTGGTGCTGGGGGGGGGGGGGAGGGCAGAATTAATCCACCCCATTGGATGGAGAGTGGTGGTGAGGGTGATGTGTCCATTTGCCGGCCAGCGCTGCCAGGTGGAACGCGAGTGTAGACCTCGACCTTCGTATGGTGGTCAAGGGGCAGAGCCTTTTCAGAACCGACAAGGTGATGCGCATCAACTGGGGCGAAGAGAAAGACAGCGTCTTCAACTTGGAGGCAGACGAGCGCGGTGGAAACGACGGCCTCAAATCAGAGGTGATCTCTTTCAGGGATGATTGGCAGATGACGGCACGGAAGTTTTTGGGTGGGACGTGGGACCATCCTCCCGACGGCCAGTACTGGATCTCTGCGCAATATTTCTCAAGCCAGATTGGCAGCCAGCAGCCCGTTGAGCCTCCAGCTGACAAGCTCCAAGACGAAATCCTGTACGATGCCGACCTCTTCCTGGGCGAGGAACTTGACTCGGGTAAGCCTCGACAAGCTGGTGCCGTGCGAGGGAAACTGAAGTGGGATTCGAACATGGATAAGCGGACCGTTCTGCTGTTCGGCTTCGAGAAATCGGGCAACAGCATCAGTGGCTTCAGCCCGACGGAGGTGCCCGAAGACCACTGGCGGCAGCCGAGGAACGGCTGGTGGTGACGCCGAGCGGCCAAATTATTGTGCCTGCTAGCGGCAGCTCCTTGCCGTATGCCGCTATGTCCTTTTTGGTTGTTCCTTCTAGCAATATCCGCCCTCCTATCTTGATCGTTTGCCCATACGTTCGTACTTTTTCAGCCTCGTCGCGCCAGGAAAGGCAGAGGCGACAGGGATGCTCACACATGAAGAAAGAGGGCAGCAAATCCAGCGTCGTTCGTCGTGGAGGGGGGGGCGCTTAAAGTGGGGATCTCTTATCTGTCTTGTCCCAAGCACTGCAGTCCACATTCTCGAGGGCCCTCGTTTTCCACGCCGCCTCAGGTCGTTCGACCTGGCCCCCGCCAATCATCAGAGTGAGGGGGCCGAACGGTCATTCACTGTCCCTGGGTGCGTGGCTGAAGTAGGATTCCGCGGTGCGGATTCGTGTTGTTGCTGTTGTTGTTGTTGGTGTTGTTGTTGTTGGTGTTGTTGCTGTTGTTGTTGTTGAACATTATTAATTCTAAAGAATAATTATTGTTGGGACCCCTGGTGCACGGCCCCCCTGCGCCGCCTAGGCCGCAGCTACATGTTCATCATTTTCGTGAGGAAGCCTCAGGTAACTCGATGTGATCAAGATCCGGTTGTTTTGTTCCCCCCCGCTTTCCCTTGCAAAAAACACTATAAAATGACATTTCTTGTTCTAATATAATCAAATTTCAAGAATCCCTTTGCAAAAAATAAGGTAAAGTGGACATTCGCGCGCGCAAGACGAAATCCTTCCAAAAGCTTAGTGTTCGGAGCGATTTCAACATAAAAACATCAAAAAACTAATGGTTTTTCAACAAAAAAAAATGTCAAAATCTCATCCCGCGCGCTCTTGCGGATTCGTAGGAAACCCAACACTTTTTAAACATTTCTGTCAAACGGGCTTTTGCGAGCAACTTTTTCGAACTTCTGCGACAACGGTTGCGCACCTGCCAGGGCCATCATCACTGTCAAATAATACCATGCGGGACACATTCGTTTTTTCTTCGCGCGCGCACGCCGAAATCTCCAAAAACCATTGGGTTTCTTAAGAATTTTAGCACCGCGCATCATAAAATCACACGAATCGCACCGTAGGTCCTCGAAAAACACCTGCACGACTTTTCAAAATTTCCACCCGCGCGCGCTGTCCGAATCCTAAAAAAAAAACAATGGTTTCCCAACATTTATGTTACATGAGCTCGCGCGAGCTACTTTCGCACGCTCTTGCAAAGGGGTTCGCGCGCCTGCCAGGGGCCATAATCCCTTGCGGTTGCGCCATAGGTTGCGCCCTCGGCCGCCGAGAATAAAACGCCCTCCTATTGGTTGCGCCATAGGTTGCGCCCTCGGCCGCCGAGAATAAAACGCTCCCTACTGGTTGCGCCATGTCTCTCTCTCTGTCTGCTCTCTGTCTCTCTCTCTGTCTCTCTGTATTATGTATGGTATGGCACAATTGCACCATGCTGGGCACATGCGCGCCCCGAATAAGTGACCAAGTTCTGTGGGTGTGTACCCCACGCCAGTGTAGTAGCCACGGTCGTCCGCACGCCACGAAGTGAAGTGTCCCAACGTCATAGGGCTGGAAGCTGGGTTTGGGTGGTCGCGAAGAGTCGTTTGGATATTTGGTAGAGCTTGTAATGCCCCCCCACGAAGTGGGGGTTTTGCCTGGTGTCGTATGAAAACCCTGGCACTGGGGAGAACACCACGCGTTCGGGTAAAATGATTGTTGTTGTTGTTGTTGTTGTTGTTGTTGTTGTTGTTGTTGTTGTTGTTGTTGTTGTTGTTGTTGTTGTTGTTGTTTTTGTTGAACACTATTACTTCTAAAGAATTATTATTGTTGGACCCCCTGGTGCACGCCCCCCGCCCAAAACCTAGGCCGCAGCTACATTTTCTTCATTTTTCTGCGAAAGCTTCAGAAAAGTGGATTACCCCCGGATCCGGTTTTTTGTTGACGCTCGTTTTCCCTTGCAAAAAAACAATAGAAAATGAAAATTCTTGTTCTTAGTTGATCAAATTGCAAGAATCCCTTGCAAAAAATAAGGTAAAGTGGACATTCGCGCTCGCAAGACGAAATCCTTCCAAAACCTTAGGTTTCGTAGCGATTTTAACATAAAAACATCAAAAACCCAATGGTTTTTCAAGAAAAAATTGTCAAAATGTCCTTCCGCGCGCTCTTGCGGATTCATAGGAAACACACCACTTTTTAAACATTTCTGTCAAAAGGGTCTTTGCGTGCTACTTCTTAAGGTGCTTTGAACTTCTCCAACAACGGTTGCGCGCCTGCGAGGGCCACCATCCCTTGCAAAAAATGAGACGAAGTGCACATGCGCGCGGCCGCCGCGCGCGCATGTCGAAATCCTGACAAACACAATGGGTTTTCAATAATTTCAAGATGCGATGTTCAGAAAACATATGAAAACGCACTACTTTATCATCCGAAAAATCTCGAAATCCATTCGCGGTCTCTTGATGAATCTTTAAAACCCAAGATGGCCCCAACAGGAGCGCAAGATGGCCCCAAGAGGCGTCCATGAGGCCCAAAGAGGCGCCCAAGATGGTCCCAAGAGGCTTCAAGAGGACTCCAAGAGGCCCCCAAGAGGTTCCAGAGAGGATCCAAGGTGGCTCCAAGAGACCCCCAAGATGGCCCCAGGAGGCGTTCTAGAGGCCCCAAGAGTCCGCCGTGAGGGTCCAATAAGCCCCCAAGAGGCCCCAAGATGGTTCCAAGGAGCCCCCCAAAGGCTCTCAAGTGGACCCCAAACCGCGCCAGGAGGCTTCCCCCCTTCCCCAAGAGGACCCCCAGCGGCCCCAGGAAGGCCCCCGACTGCTGACGCACATATCCGTAGCCATCTCGGATCAAGGTATCGCCTGTGTTCTTGGATCATGGCTTTGACGGCGAAAGACCTTCACGAGCAGTATGGCCCTGAGCTGTCGCGGCCTCCCTTGGCCGACTGCGAGAGTGCGTATTATTTGCATCAGGCGCTCCGGGCAAAGGGTATCAATGCTAGTCACCAGGCGTGCAAGACTTGGTGGGACAAGTATCGGGTTGTGACTGGCACGGTCAGTATTTCTAGCGCCAAGGAGCTGGAGGAGCAGCACGGCTCTGCCATCCGCCACCTGGGCATTGAGTATAATACCGCTTTCAAATTATGCCGGGCGCTCCGACAGTTGGATCCACCACTGTATGTGCCAGATAGGGTCGCAGTGAGCTCGAGTATGGATCGCTGGCATACGCCACCCGGCCACGAGGCGTATGCACGCCGCTGGTTGAAGCAGTGTGGCTCGGAAAGGTGGTTCGCGTGCGGTTTCTTCTTCCCTCTTCTATGGGAGGGTGTTACGGGCGTGTGCCTCGCCGTATCGAGCGGTATGTCCACGGGGCAGTCGAAGATCAACAACGACCCGGAGTACCAGCACAGTATGGGGGGCATCGCCGAGCCCGAATGGCTGTGCTTCGACGCGTACTTTTACGCGAACGCGGTATTCGGGAACTTCTCGGTATTCCAGGATGAGAGGCTTGGGAAGCCCATTGGCTACCTTGTGCACGTATTCGACACGCTGTGCACCGCAGCAGGTATCGTCGCCTGGAAAGCCAACCTCTACGTCCACCCGGGCCAGTGGGTGTATCGCAGTATGCGGTATTTGCTCGGTCAGCTCGCTATTCCCATTCATGCGGAGATCGTATCCGGCCTCTCCTACAGGGCCCTGCCACCTTGGACGTATTCATTGCGTACCACGCGGCCTTCATGGGTACGGACCCGCAGAAAATGGCCCTTTGGAACGTATCCCCTGAGGTCGGCACAGAGATCACGTATCCGCGTCAAGACCAGTGGTGGTGGTTGCCCGTATGGCGGTCGTATGGTCAGAGCGACGAGCTTCCGAACATGCTCGATTTCCAGGCCTTGCCACCGCAGGTCCACAACGTGCTCGCGGTAGCACTGCCGTATGCAAGCACCGGCCTTCCCGCCAGCAGGCGCATCGGCAATCTCATTGGGCATCTGGGACCGCACGGGTATCAGCCAGGCCCGCGCGTGTACCAGCCAGGCAGCCGGGCACCCACGCGCCCGCTCCGCGCCATCGCAGACGACGATGCGTCGCGCCTTTAGTATGCTTCTGGATGCGAAGACCATTCGGTTGAGTATACCCCTACGTGTGACTGGACCTGTTTGCGAAAGCAGGAGAAAGTATGGCACCCCTTTGTGTCCAGAGCCGCGCCGTCTGCGTTCTTCCTTTCTCGCTTCTCTCCTTTCCTCATTGTCCTGCTCCTCCTCCCCCTCTTCCGCCTTGGAGCCGTATTGGAACTGTCGATGGCCATCTCCCTTTCTCCCTCGCATGTCTGCTTGTACATGCGTATAATTTCAGAACTTACCGTGCATGCGATCGTTTACAACATGGTGGACCGTGCGTATGCCACGAACCTTGTATACATGTGTTTCTCTCCCTCCGTCTGGCTGTGCACGCGCGCGTTGGGCACTGAGAGTTAGGATCATAGCGCCATGAGTCTATGAGCAATGCATGCGTCATCCTTGGGACTGTATAACATCAGTGTACACATGTACTTCTGTAATCGCATCCCCACGAATTTGCCCCAAAAATGTGACCAACTATCTTGGCACTGCGTACCATCTCACGTGTACCGTGTACCACATCATATGTAACAGATTTGATCAACCTCTGTGGGTGTGTACCCCACGCCAGTGTAGTAGCCAGGGTCGTCCGCACGCCACGAAGTGAAGTGTCCCAACGTCATAGGGCGGGAAGCTGGGTGTGGGTGGTCTCGACGAGTCGTTTGGATATTTGGTAGAGCTTGAACGGCCCCCCCACGAAGTGGGGGTATTGGCTGGTGTCGCAAGAAAACCCTGGCACTGGGGAGAACACTGAGCGTTCGGGTAAAATGATTGTTGTTGTTGTTGTTGTTGCTGTTGCTGTTGCTGTTGCTGTTGCTGTTGTTTTTGTTTGTGCTGCTGTTTGTGGTGTTTTTTTTGTTTGTGTTCGTGTTGCGGTTGTTGTTCATGTTGTTGTTGTTGTTGTTGTTGTTGTTGTTGTTGTTGTTGTTGTTGTTGTTGTTGTTGTTGTTGTTGTTGTTGTTGTTGTTGTTGTTGTTGTTGTTGTTGTGTTGTTGTTGTTGTTGTTGTTGTTGTTGTTGTTGTTGTTGTTGTTGTTGTTGTTGTTGTTTGTTGAACATTATTTATTCTAAAGAATAATTATTGTTGGGCCCCCTGGTGCGCGCCCCCCCTGCGCCGCCTAGGCCGCAGCTACATTTTCATCATTTTCGTGAGGAAGCCTCAGGTAAAACGATGTGATCCAGATCCGGTTGTTTTGTTGTAATCCGTTTTCCCTTGCAAAAAACACTATAAAATGACATTTCTTGTTCTAATATAATCAAATTTCAAGAATCCCTTGCAAAAAATAAGGTAAAGTGGACATTCGCGCGCGCAAGACGAAATCCTTCCAAAAGCTTAGTGTTCGGAACGATTTTAACATAAAAACATCAAAAAAACCAATGGTTTTCAAAAAAAAAATGCCAAAATTTCATCCAGCGCGCTCTTGCGGATTCGTAGGAAACCCAACACTTTTTAAACATTTCTGTCAAACGGGCTTTTGCGAGCAACTTTTTCGAACTTCTGCGACAACGGTTGCGCACCTGCCAGGGCCATCATCCCTGTCAAATAATACCATGCGGGACACATTCGTTTTTTCTTCGCGCGCGCACGCCGTCGTCGTCGGCCGCGGGGCCCTGAATAGTAGCCACGGTCGTCCGCATGCCACGAAGTGAAGTGTCCGAACGTCATAGGGCGGGAAGCTGGGTGGGGGTGGTGGCGAAGAGTCGTTTGGAAATTTGGTAGAGCTTGAACCGGCCCCCCCACAAAGTGGGGGCATTGCCCGCCTCCTATGAAAACCCTGGCACTGGTGAGAACGGAGTGTCCCCACGTGCTAATAATTGTTGTTGTTGTTGTTGTTGTTTGTTGTCGTCGTCCCACCCGCAACCCGCCCCGCGACCCACCCGCGACCCACCCCGCGACCCACCCGCGACCCACCCCGCGACCCACCCCGCGACCCACCCCGCGACCCACCCCGCGACCCAACCCGCGACCCACCCCGCGACCCCCCCGCGGCCCACCCCGCGACCCACCCGCGACCCACCCGCGACCCACCCGCGACCCACCCCGCGACCCACCCCGCGACCCACCCCGCGACCCACCCTGCGACCCACCCTGCGACCCGCCCGCGGCCCACCCCGCGACCCACCCGCGACCCGCCCGCGACCCACCCGCGACCCACCCGCGATCCACCCGCGACTCACCCCGCGACCCACCCGCGACCCACCTTCGACCCAAACCACGTTCAAGGTACAAACCAACATTTTCGGCGCCTGCGGCGGGCTTTTTTTGCATTCCTTCCAGGTGGAGAGCCCGCGACCCACCCCGCGATCAACTCGCGACCAACCCGCGACCCAAACCACGTTCAGGGTACAAACCGCATTTTTCGGCGCCTGCGGCGGGCATCTTTTGCATTCGTTCCAGGTGGAGAGACCGCGGCCCACCCGCGACCACGTTCAGGGTACAAACCGCATTTTTCGGCGCCTGCGGCGGGCATCTTTTGCATTCGTTCCCGGTGGAGAACCCGCGGCCCACCCGCGACCCAAACCACGTTCAGTGTACAAACCAATTTTTTCGGCGCCTGCGGCGGGCTGCTTTTGCAGGAGGACGAGGAGGAGGAGGAGGAGGAGCAGCAGGAGGAGGAGCAGCAGGAGGAGGAGCAGCAGGAGGAGGAGGGAGGGGACGACGACGATGACGACGACGACGACGACGACGAAAAGGAGGAGGGTGGAGGATCGGGAGGGGGGGAAGAGGAGGAGGACGACGAGGAGGAACATGACGACAATGGGAGGACGATGATGGAAGGACGAGGGGGGGAGAGGGAGGACGAGGAAGAAGAGGAGGAGGAGAATGAGGACGAGGTGGAGGAGGAGGACGACGATGACGATGAGGACGAGGACGAGGACGAGGAAGAGGAGGAAGGCGGAGGGGAGAGGAGGAGGAGGAGGAGGAGGAGGAGGAAGAGAGCGCCATCGACAGGCAAGGTGGGGGCCACGAGGTCCGCCGGCTTGACGACGCCCGCGTCGCCCGCGCCCGCCCCCTCACTCTTATGCGCAATTGCGGGGTGCTACGTATCGAGTGGCTCTCGAAGGGGCCGCACGTTTTACTCCCCGTACCGCTCACTCCAGGAGAATGCTCGGGGGAGGGGGAGGAAGAGGAGGAGGGGGAGGAGGAGGGGGAGGAGGAGGAGGAGAGGAGGAGGAGGAGGAGGAGGAGGAGGAGGAGGAGAAGAGGAGGAGGAGAAGGAGGAGAGAGGAGGAGGAGGAGGTGGAGGAGGAGGACAAACACGAGGAGGAGGAGGAGGAGCCGCAGGAGGAGGAGAGGAGGAGGAGGAGGAGGAGGAGGAGGAGGGGGAGGAGGGGGGAGGAGGGGGAGAGGAGGGGGAGGAGGAGGAGAGGAGGAGGAGGAGGAGGAGGAGAGGAGGAGGAGGAGGAGGAGGAGGAGGAGGAGGAGGAGGACAAGGACGAAGACGAGGAGGAGGAGGAGGAGGAGGAGCGGAGGAGGAGGGGTGGGAGGAGTGGAGGATGGGGAGGGAGGAGGAGGAGGAGGATAGGAGGAGGAGGAGGAGGAGAGGTGGAGGAGGAGGAGGAGGAGGAGGAAGAGGAGTAGGAGGAAGGAGGAGGAGGAGGGGGTGGGAGGAGTGGGAGGATGAGGAGGAGGAGGAGGAGGAGGAGGAGGAGAGGAGAGGAGGAGGAGGAGGAGGAAGAGGAGGAGGAGGAAGGAGGGAGGAGGAGGAGGAGGAGAAGGGAGAGAAGGAGGTTGAGGAGGAGAAGGAACCACCTGTGCCCAGCGGAGGCTCCCTGGGCATCCAGCTGCCCTCCGTGCCCGAGCACCCCCCCCCGGGGTTGCTCGGGGGTCAAGGCTCGGTGCGTCGAGGCCGCTGGCTCCCACTCCCGGGCAACGGCCAGTGGCCCCACATGTCTTGGCATGCTGCGCGGCTCGTGTCCGTCCTGCTGCGCGATGGGAGGGCGGTCCGCCTGGCCTCCACGCGCCCGTGTGTCGTCGAGGCAGTTCGTCATGGTGTGCTCGTGGTTCTCGCTCCTGGCGGAGGAGGAGGAGGAGGAGGAGGAGGAGGAGGAGGAGCAGGAGGAGCAGGAGGAGGAGCAGGAGGAGGAGGAGGAGGAGGAGGAGGAGGAGGAGGAGGAGGGAGGGCGGGAGGAAGGGATGGAGGGAGGGAGGGGGGAGGCAGGGATGGAGGGAGGGAGGGAGGGAGGGAGGGTGGGAGGAGGAGGAGGAGGAGGAGGAGGCGGAGGAGTTGGATGATGATGATGATGATGATGAGGAGGAGGAGGAGGAGGAGCAGCAGCAGCAGGAGCAGGAGGAGCAGCAGGAGGGAGGCAGCCGTTCGGTTGGTGGGGATGGGGGTCCAGGCTCACCAGGCACCACAGTTGCCACAAACAATCTTCTTCACAGTTTCTAGAGCTGGGTGGGCGTCTCTAATGTCGGTGCGAACGATGCGGAGATGTAGACCTGCATTTTCTGACGCTTCGATACCTCAACGATTGGTCTCAATCCGCACTCTCTTGGGGATGGACGTGCGGCCAGCTCTCGGATCGGAGATTCGCCCCCCAATTTGGGCTTCAGCCCGTGTGCGATCGCCGTCCTGCTAATTTGCGCGTGTCCACGTGTGCGCCGTGATGCCAGTTTGGCACGTGCCGTCGCTACCGCTGGCACGTTCGACATCCGAATCGTCATTGAGCCCCGTGTTCAGGGATGCGGTCTCCCGAAGTCTTGGACGGTTTCGGCTCTCGTTTTAAGGATGGCATCCGTTCGGTTGCCGGGAGCCTCCCCCGTGCCGAATCTTGAGGGGATCCCTTTTTGGTTTCGGAGCCATCCATGCGGCCGTCGGGGCTCGCAGCGAACAAGGTGTAGAGTCCGATTCCGGCGCTTGCCTCCTGTCCCTCTGCTCCTCCTTCCTAGCGTCAAGTCGGGTATGTCCCTGTACAGGAGGGATACGCAAAAAATAACCATGCAAACATATGGGAGCGATGGTATTCTTGTTTGGGGGGACTACTTTCGAGTTCTGTTTTTCTTGATCCAATTTCACTCTTCTTCAAAAACCCGCCTGTAGAAGGACATGCCCGACCTAATCCTAGCTCCTCCTGGCCCTCACTTCGGGACGGGCGATCCTGTCAGCCCGTGGCCATCCGAGCTCAGCGACAGGGCGGGCCATTCTCAGGGAGCCCAGGGGCAGCGATGGCGGAGCAATACATCGTCGGATTCGACATCGTGGATGCCAGGAACCTCGTCACGCAGGACGGCAACCCGTGCGATCCCTTCGTGGTGGTCACCTGCTGCGGCAGGCGGGTCGAGACGAAGACGAAAGAGGAGAAGTTGTCGCAGGTGCTGTGGAACGAGAGCCACAAGTGGGCCGACCTGGAGCTGACGGAGGACTCGCCTTGGAAGCAGCTGCACAGAGCACACCGTGTCGGAGCTCCGTGCGGCTTCCCCGGACCTGCGCTGGACTCTCCCGGGCGGAGCCTCGGGCGCCGCTCCTGGCCCGCTCCGCGCGCCCCGGGTGTCCAGCGCAGGGGAAAGAAATCCGCGCGGAGCTCCGGCAGTGTGTGCCGATGCCGTCCTGCCTTCTTCCAGAGGATGAGTTCCGATCCGCCACCATCGAGTTTTCCGTCTACGCCCGGCACTTCTTCTGGAGGAACCACCTGATAGGGAAGGCTCGGGTGTATAGCCAAGACCCCAGGTAAGGGGACCCGGTCAGTGGTAGGGCCCCCGAGCCCCTCAATCCACCAGAATCACTACACCAGGTTTGCCGTAAGTTGTGTGTTTTTGTTGCGGGGGGCAGCAGTTTCTGTTACTTCATTCGTGAATTTAATAGGTATTAGGGTTTTAACAAATGATCGCAGCCACGCAGAGGGCGTGCGTAGCGACGCCCCAAGTGCTCGGCCTCCAGTATTTCTACGTGGCGGCGCCCCCGCAGGCACGCAGAGGAGAGGGCACGCGTGGCGACGGGGGCGTCGCCACGCAGAGCTTCTAAAGACCAAACATGTTGGAACCCAATTGCTTCCACTACTAAAGTAGTGGAGCGGGGCGGGGTGGGCGCCCCCCTGTGCACATCACTAAGCCACAGCCACTAAGCCAGGTCCCACTGCAGCCCAGTTCTGCCAACGCCCGGAAGGCGACGCTGCAGCTGCAGCAGATCAACAGCCGCAGGGGCCACGTGCTGGCGAACCGCGCGGTGCCGCTGCGCAGGGAGGACGCCGCCAGGGCGACCGGCGTGCTGAACCTCACCGTCTTCTGCCTCCGGTCCGGTGCCACAAAGTTGTGCTCATATTCAAATCGAATGGCGGACGAGCAGCACACACCCATACCCATGGGGGGGTCGTTGGAAGGAGGACTGGCTATGGGTATGGGTGCGGGTTGTCGGACCCTGGGGAACGCTCCCGTTTGAGCGAGGACCCCCATCCGACAACACGCACCCATAGCCCTCTCCGACCCCTCTATGGGTATGGGTGTGTGATGTTGGTTCGTCATCGAAGAAGAAAGAACACATAAGCATAGTCTTTATTGGCGCTCCGCGCGGACGTCTTGGATCCGCGCCTGGGCCCCACCGGCGGCGCCTCCAGCGCCGCCCCATGGCGCGCTCCGCGCGCCAGGGAGGGGGGTCCAGCGCGGATGCAGGAAATCCGCGCGGAGCGCCACATGTTTATGTTTATGTGGTTTTTCC
The DNA here is from genome assembly GCA_963575745.1 of Prorocentrum cordatum. NCBI lineage: Eukaryota > Dinophyceae > Prorocentrales > Prorocentraceae > Prorocentrum > Prorocentrum cordatum. The sequence goes on from CAUYUJ010002309.1 coordinate 26,313, forward strand.
TTCTTTTATCAAAGGTTCACTTTGGTTCCTGAAGGGGCAAGGAAGTTCCTTGGGTCCTTCAGCAGTGCCCCTGTGGCGTTGATACTGCATCTGTGCGACGCTGAGGCCAAACAGTGACTTCGTTCCTTATCCAAGGTCCAGGTCGAAACTTCGACTGTCTTTCCATGCCATTCTGCGCTCGCTCCCGGGGGAGAGGAACAGGGAGGGCTCTGCAAGACCCGATGCCCGAGCAGGGGTCCCATTTCATCGCTGCTTGGTTTCAAACAGATTCCTTTGCAGGGTCAAACGGGCGTTCCGTTCCCCCACCCTGGATGAGGTTGCGCATCGTGAGCGCCCCTTCTATGCGGTTGCAGGAAGCCGCGCATTTCGAAAGGCTCACGTAGCTCTGTGAAGCCATTGCCCTGGGGGATCGCGGCGGGCGATGGCGTATAGAGTATACTTGTTGGGCCCGCAGCAAGCAGGCCCGGGGAGTCCGTACCGAGCTGGAGCGCCGAGGAGGTGCCTGACGAGCACGACGAGCGGGAGCTCGCCGACATCTCCCGCGCCGTGCTGGGGGCCCAGGACGCCGTGGCCGAGGCGGAGGGCGGCAGCCCCTTCCACTTGCTGGTCTCGATGGGCATGTTTTCCACCACCACCACCATAAGTTGGAGGGGGAAGGAGGTGTCGGACGAGGAGGAGGAGGAGGAGGACGAGGAGAAGGAGAAGGAGGTGGAGGAGGAGGTGGAGGAGGAGGAGGAGGAGGAGGAGGAGGACCACTTGCTGGTCATCGAAGAAGAACAAACCACATAAACATGAACTTTTGGCGCTCCGCGCTGATTTCTTGGATCCGCGCCGGGCCCCCCCGGCGGCGCCTCCGGCGCCGCCCCTGGCGCGCTCCGCGCGCCAGGGAGGGGAGTCCAGCGCGAATCCAGGAATCCGCGCGGAGCGCCACAAGTTTATGTTAATGTTCTTTTTCTTATTCTAGGTCAGCGTCTTCAGAGTCGAGGGCCTCGCCAAGATCTTCGGGAGCTATCCCAACCCCTTTGTGACCGTGGAGTTCGCCGGCACAGTGGTGAAGACTCCGAGTGCGTGGGAGGTGGTCTAGGCCTCCCAGATGGGGTCCGAGCAGATGTGGTCGGAGGGTCCCGCCGCATCGCCGATGTATCGGCGATGCGGCGAGATCGCCCGACCTCATCTGCTCCGACCCCATCTGGGAGGCCTCGAGGTGGAGCACTGGACGTGGAACGCTTGCGCCCGCTTCCCCGTGGTGCCGCCCATCTACGAGGACACCGTGGTCCTGAAGCTCTGGAGCGCGGGCAGTGGCCTCGCGGCCGACCTCCTGCTGGCTCAGGGCTTCCTGTCCTTCAGCGAGCTGCGCAGCAGCGCCATGGCCGCGCGCTGGTTCAACCTCTACGGCTGGAGCCCAGAGGATCGAAGACGTAAGCAATGCGCAGACAGCATGCTTCGGACCTCCGCGCGGATTGCGGTGCGGGCGCTCCCCTGGCGGCGCCTCGAGCGCCGCCCTTGGTGCGCGATCCAAGAAATCCGAGAGGATCTCTTTAAAAAGTGTACGGTCATACCGCTTCTGGCTCCTCTAGAGGAGGTCCCGGATGCTGCAGGCCTCCGAGGGTCAGGCGAGGGCCTGAAGGCTAACTTCTTCATCGGCCGGCTACTCGTTGGAGCCCGCGTTGCGCCAGTGGAGGCCGTCGACGAATTGCAGCCTGCTGGCCTGGACCCCAGCAGGGCGACCGCCGCAATCGAGCCCGCAGTGGACAGCGCCGTGCTCTTCGTGGACGTCTACGAGGTGGCAGGCGCCGTGGGGCGTGAGTGTCGCGTCGAGGTGCAGTTTGGCCGTCACATCAGCAGCACGCCAGAGTGGGTGACGCCCACCGAGGGTCCCCGGACGTCTAACAACGACGCTGAGCGGGATGCCCATCCGCACGAGTTGGAGGATTTGACCACGTTTGCGTTCGCCGAGGTAGAAGGAAGGATGGAGCCGCTGCTGGCCATGTGTCCGACGGATCCCGAGTCGCAACCTGACGTGATGATCAATGTGTACACTCGTGGCGTTTTGTCTGGCGACAGGAGGATTGCCTACGCGAGGCTGCGCATGTCCGACTTCCAGGAGCTGCAGCTCGTGCCCGATGGCAAGGGTAATCTAGTTCACGCGCCAGCGAGGCCAAGGTACGTGCCCCTGTTGCCTGTGCCCGGCGCAAAGAGTCAGCGAGTCGCGCCCTCGGTGCTCATCGTGCTCGAGCAGCACGGCACTGACAATATTCGACGCGCCCCGCGCAGAGTCGTCCAGCCCACGGTGTATTGTTTACGCGCTTACATCTTCATGGCGCGAAACGTACACTCGGGCCCCAATGCTAATTGCGCTGTGCGCGTCTCTTGCGCGGGGATCTCTAAGTCGACACGGCCGCAGCAGGGAGTGCGGCCAACTTGGATGACCCCAGTGGACCTGAAGGTAACGCTGCAGTCAGACCGCAAGCTGCATGGCGGCGCGCCTTCGATGGAGCCCATCCAGCTCACGCTGGTCGACCAGGGCGGGAGGGCGCTCGGAGCCCAAGACGCAGACCTGGGTCAGGCGGTCTGCCAGTACGAGCACGTCCGGCAGACGAGAGGTGCCTCGGGCGAATGGGAGCCCTACCGACTCGACCCGCAGTGGATCAACCTGTACGGGGGCACCTTCGGCAGCCGCGTGGTCGGGCAGGTTCAGGAGGGGAAGAAACACACAGACACAATTCTTCACGCTTCGCGTATCCCCACCAGCGGGTTGCAGCTTGCACGACCGCCTGGCCTCTCAGACGCCCTGGGTTGCTGCTTGCCCCGCCGCCTGATCCGCGGCCCCCGCGCGCGCCCGGGAATTCGTCACGGCCGCAGCCCGACCGTGACTGCTCGCCGCCGGCGCTTCCGCCTGCGGCTGTAAAAAAAAAGTATCCCCACCAGCGCTGCACCTCAGCCGCCGCTTCTGAGTGCTGGCCCGGCTGGCTTGCGTGTCGCTTAGCAGCTAATGCTAATTTGGCTGGCCCGTGCCCCGGACCCCCTCTCGCCGCCTGCCCTCTGCTGCGCGGCCGCGACCAAAAAGTATCCCCACCAGCCCATTCAGAAGCCCTGCCCATGAGAGTTGACGGGAAAAGGGACGAAGAGACACATCTAGGGAAACAAAGCGAGCAACCAGGGTGAACCAAGAGATCTCTGGGAGCAAGGGGGTGGCCTTGGAAGGCCTCTTCGGGCCATCTCTGGGGCCCGCGTGGGGGCGAGGGGAAGAGGAGGATGATGATGAGGAGGAGGAGGAGGACGAGGAGGACGAGGACGCGGATGAGGAGGAGGACGAGGGGGACGAGGACTAGGACGACGCGGACGAGGACTCATGGAACCATCTAGAGGTATTCTTGCGGCTGCTGCTGCTGCTGCTGCTGCTGCTGCTGCTGCTGCTGGTGCTCTCTGGGAGATTTGGGCAGCGGGCAACCAGAGGGTAAATTCTTCACGTTTCGCGTATCCCCACCAGCCCATCTCAAAACAGCAACTCTAGCGAAGCATGCCGACAGTCGTGTTTTTCAGGCGTGTTTCCGCCTGCCCCCGCATATCTCCCCTGTTCCTCTCTCCTCCCGCCTCCTTGCACATCCTCCTTGTGGTGGGAGCGGGAGAAGGACGAGGCGGAGGAGGAGGGAGAGAAAGCGCTCCTCGTGGTTTGAGTCGTTCGGGCTTCTCGTCCTGGTGTGAGTCGTTGGGGCCATTCTTCCTGGTGTGAGTCGTTCGGGCTCTTCGTGGTGTGAGTCGTTCGGGCTCTTCGTCCTTGTGGGAGTCGTTCGGGCTTCTCGTGGTGTGAGTTGTTCGGGCCCCTCGTCCTGGTGTGAGTCGTTCGGGCCCCTCCTCCTGCCCGTCCAGAAACGACGCCCAGGCGAGTAGAGGGTCGTCCTGATGGGCTTTTCGGCGTCTTGGGTGCCTCGGGGGGGCCTCTTTGGGCCGTTTGGGATCCTCTTGGGGGCCTCCTGGGGGCCTCTTGGGGCCATCTTGGGGCCTCTTGGTGGCTTCTGGGCGCTTCTTGGGGCCATCTTGGAGGAAATCGATCAAAGAAGAGGGGAGCTTTAATTAGCGCTGCCCCCTCAGAAGGCCAACATGGGGCCAAAACCTTAGTAAAATCAGCGATTTTGGCTTGAAAGAAGAGGGGAGCTTTAAGTAGCGCTGCCCCCTCAGAAGGCCAAAATGGGGCCAAAACCGTAGTAAAATCAATGATTCTGGCTTCAAAGAAGAGGGGAGCACTTTTCTGCCACCCCCCGTCGGGGCCAGAATCCTGGTGAGGGGTGTCGTTTTTTACCTAACAGCGTAGACTGATAGGTTTCTAGTTGATTCAAAAGAGCTCACAGATCACTCCACAGGGGGGTCCGGGCAGGCGTTGGGAGTTGCCGGCCGGGCCTGTGCCGGGCTCGTTTTTCACAAACAGTCATACACTTCGTGCTCGTCGACCTCTCAGAACCCCATTCCCAGGCCACATTCTGAATAACCGGATGCAACAGTCACACACTTGGTGCTCCTTGACCTCCCAGAACGCCATTCCCGGGCCACATTCGGAATAGCCGGACGCAACAGTCATACAATTCTTCGTACTTGACACCCCAGAACTCCATTCCCGGGCCACATTTTGAATGCCCGGAGCCAACTGTAGGCCACTTCGTGTCCCAGAACTCCATTCCCGGGCCTGGATGCCCGGAGCCAATGTAGGCCATTCGTGGTCTTCGAGTTCCCAGAACTCCATTCCCGGGCCAGATTTTGGATGCCCGGAGCCAACTGTAGGCCACTTCGTGTCTTCGAGTTCCCAGAACTCCATTCCTGGGCATGAATTTGAATGCCCGGAGCCAACTGTAGGCCACTTCGTGTTCTTCGAGTTCCCAGAACTCCATTCCCGGGCCACATTTTGAATGCTGAGGCAGGCTGAGGCTGAGGCTGAGGCAGGCTGATGCTGAGGCAGGCTGAGGCTGAGGCTGAGGCTGATGCAGGCTGAGGCTGAGGCAGCCTGAGGCTGACGCCGAGGCTGAAGGCAGACTGAGGCTGAGGCTGAAGCAGGCTGAGGCTGAGGCTGAGGCAGGCTGAGGCTGAGGCAGGCTGAGGCTGAGGCTGAGGCAGGCTGAGGCTGAGGCTGTGTCAGTGACTGCCGTTGCCACTGCGACTGTCATCGCGAATGCGACTACGACTGCGAGAACAGCACAATTCTACAACTGGATTCTCATCTGAATCTTAAGGGGAATGCTTCCAGATATGCTCCTACACATCGCTGTTAGGTTGCTTTGCCGGGATAATTAGCCCTCCCAGGAGTCGAAAAAGACCCTTCCAACGACCCGCGGGGCGCCCTCTCCAGGCCCAGGGGGAGGGGGTAGGGGGAGGGGTAAACCCCTCCCCGAAGGGGAAGAAGGGGGTTGAGAACAGAGCGGGCTCTCTAAACCACTCACGCCCAAAGGGCTGGTGGGATTGGAGCATCGCAGGCCTTCTTGAAGCTACGTGGCTGATTGGGGGGATATTGGAGTCCTCTTGAAACTCTTTTGGGGCATGTTGGAGCCCGCTTAGGGCTCTTTGGGGGTCTTGGGGTCCTCTTGGGGCTCTTTTGGGGCGTCTTAGGGCCCTCTTTGGGCCCTCTTGGGGCTCTTTTGGGGTTCTCTTGGCATTATCTTCGGGCCCTCTTGGGCGCTATGGAGCGCCTCTTGGGGACGTCTTGGAGACAATCGATCAAACGTTGGGGGGTCCTCGATTTGCCTCCCCCTCCAGGGCCACCGAAATCGCCTCTTGGGGTCCTCTTGGGGCGCTCTTGGAGCGATCTTTGGCGCTCTTAGGGCCGTCTTGGGGGCCTCTTTGACCCCACTTGGAGCTTTCTTGGGCCATTTGGGGCCACGTTGAGGCCTCAAAGGCGCATCGGAAATGAAAAGGCGAGAAGGCAAACATCATTGTGTTCCCTTAGGTGTTTGAAGGATTTTGGCTTCTCGGTGGGGCCCCGAGGGAGCTCTGAGAGCACCTGGAACCGTGTTGGCTATCTTGGGGCCTCTTGGAAGCATGTTGTTAGTGTTCTTGACCCATGCTGGGCTATCTTGAGTGATCTTGTAGGCTATCTTGGGGCTCACTGAGGCCAACTTGGAGCCATCTTGAGAGGAAAGGGGCCCTCTGCCACCTCGCAACCCCCCCCCGTCCAGGTCCAATGGAGGGGATAGGGGGAGGGGTAAACCCCTCCCCGATGGGGAAGAGGGGGCTCTTGGAAGAGGAAAGAAAGTCAACGTTCGACCACCTGTCGTGCAAAGGGCTGGTGGGATTAATCGTCGGCTCCCCAAACATGGGAAGATACGGGAAAATAGGGGGCATCCTGGGATTCGTGCGTCTTTATTGGTGTGCCCCCAGGGCTTCTTCCACAGGTGCTCGTCACTTTCGAGCTGCTGGAGTGGAAGCACCTGGGGGATCCCGGGCTGCGGCCAGCGCCCATGTGGCCGCAGCCGCTGCCCCCGCGCCACGCCGGCCTGAGCGGCTCGGTCCCGACGGACGGCGCTCCGCTCTGCAGGCTGCGGAAGGCCACGCTGCACTTCGCCCTGCACGGGCTGCGGGACCTGGTCATGCAGACCGGCGCGCTGCCAGAGGTGGTCGTCCGGGTCAAGAGTTTTGAGCAGGGAGATCACGAGGGCGAGGATCGAAGAGGCACATGGAATCAGCAGATTGACGATCCGATGATCAGGGAGTCGCCTCCCGAGAAGTTTGACCATCGTTTGCTGAGCAGTTTGCAGGGAGGCTGCACCAGTTTCTTCAGCTCCTGGGGCACCTCCAAGGTTGATAGCAGAATTTGGCCCAGGTCTGTCTTCAGAAACGTCCGAGAAGTTGGTCCAGATCCCTTGAGCGGTAACTTTCCTGATCACCTGTTCTGCCGTGACCGTTCGGAGCCCCGCGCGGACTTCCCGGATCGGCGCGGGGCGCGCCAATATGTCGGCGCCTCTCTGGGGAACCCGCGCGGAGCTCCGAAAGTGTATGTTTCTTCGCTCGAGGAGGAAGAGAAGGAGGCTTCCTCCACTCTAGGAGGAAGTGGCTTCCTCCTAGAGAGGCTTCCTCCGAAAGTGGATGTTTCTCCAAAAGTGGATTGCCTTCCTCCACTTTAGGGAGTGAAGGAGGCTTCCTCTGAAAGTGGATGTTTCTCCACTCTGCAGTGGCTTCCTCCACCCGAGGAGGAAGAGAAGGTCGGCTCCGCGCCCGGCCGCTTCTACACGCTGCGCTTCCGGAGGCGCCCGGCCGTGGGCGCCGGCGACCGGCGGAGCCAGCTGCTGGAGTGGAAGTCGGACGCGCTGGGCAGCACGGACTGCGGCAACTTCGAGATGCTGGAGGTCCAGAGCCCAGCGGGCCCTGGAAAAACGACAGGGCCGTTTTGTTCCCGCTTCGGTTCTGCCGTTTTTGCTGCCGCTTCCGACGCCGTTTTTGCTCCCGGTTCCGTCGCCGTTTTTTGACCGGTTCCGGCTCCAGTTTCAATCCTGGAGCCGTTTTTTTGCCGTTTCCGGTCGCCGTTTCTTTGCCGTTTCCATTTTCAAATTCTTGTTCGGAAACCGGAAACGGTGAAAAAACGGCCCTGCCGTTTCCGGGGCCGCAAAGGTCCAGAGGATGCGGGTCATGGTGCCCGACAGTGCCGTGTTCGAGCCCTGCGTCTCCGTAGAAGTGCGCGAGCAGCCTTCGGCTGGGCTGTTCGGCAGGCTGACCCAGGGCCCGCTCATCGGCGAGCATCGCTGCAGCCTCAGCAAGATGCTTCCGTGCTTCTGGTACGCGGCGGCGAGCGAGGGGGGGGAAATGGGAAGGAGAAGGCTTTCTTGGAAGGCTCGGAAGTCCCTCGGCCTTCTAAGACGTTGTCTAAGCAACTTCTCAGAAGACGCAAAGGGTTCTGAGAAGTCCCGCCGCCTTCTGAGAAGGCCTTCTCCTTGTCGCTTCTCCCCCCTTCGCTCGCCGCCGAGGTACGACGGCGTGACCCTGGACCAGCCCTTCCACAAGCAGGAGGCGCGAGTCCGGAGCGCCCTCGCCGCGACGGAGGTGCAGGTTCGCTCCCAGGACGCCGGGTGATGGCATGGCGCTTTTGGTCCCCTCCTCCTCCTCCTCCTTTTCCTCCTTTTCCTCCTCCTCCTCCTCCTCCTCCTCCTCCTCCTCCTCCTACCCCTTCTCTTGTCGTCAGGCCGAGGCAATGTTCAAATGCCTCGCCACCGCGGATCAGCGGTGCAGCCTGGGCTCCGTGTGGCACCGCCTGAATGCGGTGTGGGTCCGATGATGTCACGCTCCTTCTCCCGCCCGCTCGCGGGTGCGATAAGGAACGGGCGGAGGGCGGCACTTCACTCTGGGAGATTCGTGGTCGTTCGTTGTCGTCCTTCGTGTCTCGCTTCGTCGTCGTGTCCGTCGCCCCTTTCCTCTTTGGGAGTTGCGGCGCGGCCCTGGATTAAGTTCCGGGGTGGACGTTGTTTGCGCTCCTGGGCCGGAGAGTGGCCCTTCCCCACCCCCTCCCCGCTCTGCTGCCGCCGCTGTCGCCGTTGCAGCTGTCAGGCCAAGGCTTTCAGTACCCTTGCCACCTCGGCCAGGAGGTGCGGCCTGGACGCGGGGAGACCCCAGTGGCACCTCCTGGTCTGAGGTGAACCGCCGTTGACGGTCACGGAGGCGGGGCCCGCGGCTTCCCGCCTGCAGCCTCTCGGTTGCAGTGCTCTTGCCGCGGGCATACTGTTGCCGCGCTTGTGGGGGGGCGGGCGTCGGGCAACGCTCCGTGTATTGTCCCTTGGGCGCCGATCCCGAACCCCCATGCGCCATTCTGGCGCAGGGTGTAGGACGGTCCGTCCATGGTTTGTTTTCTTTCCCTTGAGTTCCTCCCTAAGGCGCAGAGTTTCTGGCGCCATTGGGAGTTAGTCAGGGAATGGAAGCCGGAGGTCAGGTCCCAGCTTGTGTCCGTGATCCACATTTTTTGCGCGTGTGCCCTTGGTGTTGGCCGTTGGCCGCTTTGGCCGTTGGCCAGGGCACGTTGGCCCGCGCTTTGTTGAGCGCCACGGTTTTGTTTTGCCCCTTTGGGCCTGCAGCCTCCTCCTCCTCTTCCTCCTCCTCCTCCTCCTCCTCCTCCTCCTCCTCCTCCTCCTCCTCCTCCCCCCCCTGGTCCTTCGACTACAGTCGGGCATCGGAAGCAAAAAGGACTCCCCCCGAAAAGCTGGGCCCGTGTTCCTTCGTCAACTAGCCAGAAAGTTGGCTCCAATGTCAACCACAGCAATGGGCCCAGTCTTGTTGAAAGGAAATGCTGGAGAGCTGGCCCAGATTTCCTAAATTCTACGTTTCTTGATCAGATTTTCGGCTGTAATCGAAAGAGTGACGTTTCGCTGGGGTGAGCTTCGGTGCGGGCCCAATGGGGCCCCCCGATCCATGAACGCGACGCGATAGCAGCGGCTTGCGCGCCCAGGTTTGGCCCCTCTCCCTCCTTCTCCTCCTCCTCCTCCTCGTCCTCCTCTCCTACTCCTCCTCCTCCTGCTTCTCCTCCTCCTCGTCCTCCTCCTTTTCCCCCTTGCGGTCGTTATCGTTGTCGTCGTCGTCGTCGTGGCCGTCGCGGCGGATCTAATTGTCCTTCCATTGTTGGGCGGGCTGTATCATGGTGGGTGGTCGTTCTCCCAAGGAATCATTGAGGGCGGACAGGACCCCCAACAGTGACACGTCGATTAGTGAATTGTCCGTTTTCGGTTCTCGAGAGGGCGCCGTGGCCGTTAATTTTCCAGGTTTGCGCCCGCCAGGTTTGGGCCTCAGGTCGTTTTCGCTACACCACGTTTTACTACAGGGGGGTTTGTCCACCCCCGAAATAACCAGTTGTGGGCTACCCTACATGCGGACAGATTTGTGAGCATCTTCCCATGCGCATTGCAATATGAATCAGTGTTTGCGGTTGTTGCCGCTACCGTAGTCACAGTTGTAATCGAGATTGTAATCGTGAAGAGATTCGCAATTTTAGTCGTAATCGTAGTCGTCGTCGTCGTCGTCGTCGTCGTCGTCGTCGTCGTCGTCGTCGCGGCGGCAATTATGTTCCCTAGTTTGTTGGGCGGGCTGGGTAACATTGGGGGTGCGAGGGAGTGTACGAGCATCTTCCCATGAGACTTGGCATGCGAATCAGTGGTTGCTGTTGTAGTCGTGTTCGTAGTCGTGGTTGCAATCGTGACTGCCATCATGATTGTAGTCGCGATTGTAGTTGTAGTCGTAGTCGCGCTTGTAGTGTAATCATAATCGTCGTGGTGGCTAGTATGTTCCCTCTATTGTTTGGCGGGTTGGATAATGTTGGGGGGGATCACTATCCCATGGGGTAATCCATTATGGGCCACCTTACACGCGAGAGGATGTGTGAGCATCTTCTCGTAAGGAATGCCAAAGGAATCAGTTGTTGCAGTTATAGGCGTGTTTGCAGTCGTGGTTGTAATCGTGATTGTCATCGTGATAACAGTCGCGTCTGCAGTTGTCATCGTAGTTGCGATTGCAATCGCAATCGTAGTCGCACTCGTCGTCGCATCGTGGTCGTAGTCGCAATCGCAGTCGCAGTCGTCATCGTCGTCGTTGTTTGTGCTGCGGGTGCCGTGAAGAAATAAGTGTTCCACAACTGGTGGACCCCAGTTCGTCAATAAGGGCGTCGGAAAGATATTTTTGTTTCAAGTATAGGGGGTTCTAAAGACCTATCGAGATTACCCTCGTGCCCTTGAAGGTTCCTCAGCTTGGCCAGCGGAGGGTCTCGTGTTCTTGAAGGATGCTCTTTTGTCCTGGGCCTGGCCGTACCGCCCGTCCGATTTCTGCGGTTTCCTTCGGGCGAGGCTAGGACGAGGATAAATATGTTCCAGGGCGTTCAGGAACGTTCTCAGACCGTTCCGGAACGCTCTGAGGAGGTCGCGGCGCCCGATATACATCTTACAGAGTTGCGGGATCTCAGAGATTCTCGATGTGTCCTCGTCGGGATGTATCCTTGTCCTGGCCTCGTCTTATCCTTTCCCGTTCGGTGCGATTAGCGACGTTGGGCGCCCCGTCTGCGTAAGCGACGGCCCAGCTTGAACAAAAAGGAGGAGGAGGAGAAGGAGGAGGAGGAGGATGAGGAAGAAGAATGAGAAGAAGAAGAAGAGGAAAAAGAAGAGGAAGAGGATCCACGTCTGGCCACGTCTGGATCCGCCTCGAAAGGATTATGGTCTTGCCGTCGCTCACCTCCTTTGGAGGCCTCCCAACGCCCTGGCCCCCGAGGAGAGCTTCCAGCAGCGCTCGCTCCAGCTGGGCCGCTCGGCCAGCTCGGACCCCGCCGCCTCCTGCCCGGCGCCCACGCCTCGCTCGGTGGGGGCCGCCGAAGAACCCCCCCTCACACCCAAACACACACACACACATGCACGCATTCACACACACACACATTCACACACACATTCACACACACACACACCCATACACCCATACACCCATACACACATGCACACATACACACACTCATTCACACATTCACACATTCACACATTCAAACGTTCACACATGCGCACATTCACACACAGACGTACACGAGCACGCACACGCACACGCACGCGAACACGTACACACGGACACAGACACAGACACAGGCACAGGCACAGACACAGTCACAGACACAGACACAGACACAGACACAAACAAACCACCATGCATGGTGGGAAGCACTTCCTCGGAGAAGGAACGCCTGCACAAACATAAGCTCTCGGAGGCCCGCTGCCAATCCCTGGTCTTCGCTCTCTGTCGGGGGCCTCCTGGGGGGACCTCGCCGCCACGGCCGGACTCGCCTGGAAGCTCTGGCCAGAGGTGAGCACGTTCCCCTGGGAGAGGTCGGAGGAGGAGGAGGAGGAGGAGGAGGAGAAGGACGAGGAGGAGGAGGGGGAGGAGGAGCAGCAGGAGAAGGAGGAGGAGGAAGAGGAGGGGGAGAAGGTGGAGGAGGAGGTGGCGGAGGAGGAGGAGGAGGAGGAGGAGGAAGAGGACGGGGAGGACGTGGAGGAGGAGGAGGAGGAGGAGGAGGAGGGCGAGGAGAAGGAGGAGGAGGAGGAGGAGGAGGAGGAGGAGGAGGGAGGAGGGGCAAGAGGAGGAGCATAGAGGCCCCCCTTGGGGGGCGCGAAGATCATCGAGTGCTGCGGCTCGGGTTGCAGGGGCGCCCTTCTCACGGGCGCCGCCGCGAGGGCGCGAAGATTGTCGCGCCCTCGCGGGGCGCGATGCGCAAGATGCTGCCGCATAGATAGATCAAAATTTCGGAGGTCCGCGCGGGCTTCCCGGAGCGGCGCTGGGGCTCCCCCTGGTGGCGCCTCCGGCTCCGCCCGTGGTGCGCTCCGCGAAGCCAAGGAGGGGGAGCTCCTCGCCGAGCCAGTGAATGCGCACGGTCCGTCGAACGTTCGTTGCCAAAAGCAGTGCTTGCATTCAGGAGACCTTGTGCTCATCAGGGATCGGGCGAAGAGAACTATGCGCATGCATCGATTCTGGCCAGGCCCATCTTGGGCCCAGGATCGGTGCATATGCTTTCCTGGCCAAGGCAGGAGGGCATATGCACCGATCCTGGGCTCAGGGTGGGCCTGGCCAGAATCGATGCATGCGCATAGTTCTCTTTCCTCTAAGGGATCGGATGGGTGTGCTGGGGTCGCGGCTGGCGCCCGGTCGGTGCGGAGCGCGCCAGGGGCGGCGCTGGAGGCGCCGCCAGGGGAGTCCCAGCGCCGATCCGGTAAATCTGCGCGGACCTGTGAACGTCTCTGATTGTGCCGCTTTTCGTGTGCGAAAACATGTCCGTATACGCGGCCTCGCAGACGGGGCCCCTGGCCCCATCCCAGCGGATACGGAACGTTCTTTCTCGGATGCCCAGCGCGGAACGCATCTGTGTGATTGCGTATCTGCGGAATCGCGCCCCGGAATCTGAACCGCAAGGGCGCGGATACGGATATGCTCGCCGCTACTCGCTAGTCCCCAGACCTCTCCTGGGGTGCGTATTGACCAGAGTTTCGAGGCGAGTCCAGCAGTCGCGACGAGGGCCTCCCAGGATGCCCAAACAGGCGAGAACGAGGGATGGGTAGCGGAGCTCCGAGAGTCGCTATGCTTGTGCCAGTTTTTCTTCGTTCGAGGAAGAACCTCCGAAACTGCATGCTCATGCGGGATGGAGGGAGGGGGGAGGAGGGCGAGGAGGAGGAGGAGGTCGAGGAGGAGGAGGTGGAGGAGGAGGAGGGCGAGGAGGGAGGAGGAGAAGGAGGAGGATTAGGTAAGGAGGAGGAGGAGGCGGAGGAGGAGGAGGAGGGCGAGGAGGAGGAGGAGGAGGAGGAGGAGGAGGAGGAGAGGAGGGCGAGGAGGAGGAGGGCGAGGAGGAGGGAGAGGAGGAGGAGGAGGAGGAGGAGGGAGGAGGAGGAGGAGGAGGAGGGGAGGAGGAGGGAGGGAGGAGGAGGAGGAGGTCGAGGGCGAGGGGCCTCGCAACGTGCCCGCGCGTGCCGCGTGCCCCCCCCCCCCGCAGAGGGCGAGGCCGCCGGCACGGCCGGGGGCGCAGAGGTCGGCAGCAACGGCCTGCCCGCGCAGCTCAGGAGCGGGCCCCGCCCCGCCCCCGCCGGGCGGCCAGAGCGGGCCGTCGGTGGGTGCGATCGGGGGGAGGCGGTCTCGTCCTCCTCCTCCTCCTCCTCCTCCTCGTCATCGTCTTCCTCCTCCTCCTCCTCGGCCTCGTCGTCCTCCTCCTCTCTTCCTCCTCCCCCTTCTCCTCCTGCTCCTCCTCCTTCTCATACTATGTTCTCGTCCTCGGCCTCGTCGTCGTCCTCCGCCTCCTCCTTCTCCTCCTCCGTCGCCTCCGCCTCTGTCTCCTCCTCCTCCTCCTCCTCCTTCTCCTCCTCCTCTTCCTCCTCCTCCTCCTCCTCCCTTCCTCCTCGTCCTCCTGATACTATATACCTGACCTCGTCCTCTTCTTACTCCTCCTCGTTTTCCTCCTCTTTCTCCTTTATACTACATGCTCGCCATCGGCCTCCTCCTCCTCCTCCTCCTCCTCCTCCTCCTCCGTATGCTCCTCCTCCTCCTCCTCCTCGTTCTCGGCCGTCGGCCGGTGCGACCGGGTCAGCCCAGGACTCGAGGCTTTCGGGAGGCAGGTCATCGGTCTCGAGGTCCTCGGGCGGTCCCGTGGGGTTTCGGCGGCCTCCCCGCCTCGGGATGCCTCCCGGCGGCTGGCGCCCCGCCGAGGGCGTGTTTCGGGGTACCCGGCGCGTCCCGGGCGGCCGCTGGCGAGCCGAGCTATGACCCGAAGGCCGTGCGGAGAAACTCAAGGCGGGCGGTGTCCCCTCCTCGTCCTCTTCGTCGTCCTCTGCCTCCTCCTCCTCCTCCTCGTCCTCCTCCTCGTCCTCCTCCTCTTCCTCCTCCTCCTCCTCCTCCTCCTCCTTGTCTCGTCCTCCTCTTCCTGGGCGAGAGCTGGATACCAGACCTCATCGCGCCGCGAAACAATCGCGATGGGAGGTTGCTCGCTGTTCGTCGGGGAGAGGAGTCAGACCCCCTCGCGTCGCGAAACAAATCACGACGCGAGGTTTTTCGCCATGTTCGTCCTCTGGGGGCCCTTCCCAGGCCTCGCGGCCGTCAAAAGGCGACTTAGGATGGAAAACGGGTCCCAAGGAATGGGTCGAGACCTCTGGGGGCCGACGTCATGAACAAATCCTGACGTCGGGGGTCTGGTCGGTGCGATCGAAGTGGGTGCAGAAAGAAGTGGTCAGCCACGCGCAGATCGGGAGCAACGATAGGGGGGGATGGGCAGAGGGGACGCATCGACCCCCAATCGCCCATTGATCGCTGATGGGGGTCTGATAGCCCCACCCCGCTCAGGAACGTGCAGATGTGCTATCGGGGGCCTTCCGCCGATCTATCGGCGATGTATCGCCGATTCCAGGTCGATGTTTCCCCCCCTATGCCAGTCCCCCTCTTATCGTTGCCTCTCAGCCACGCGCAGAGGGTGGTAGGGGGAGGGGGGAGGGCTTCTTAGTGGTACCCTGCTTCTTAGAAGGCGCGGGCTCCTTCTTAGTAGGGCTGGCGTTTTCTAAGAAGCAGCCTCCTTCTAAGACACCTTCCCCCTCCCCCTGCCCCCTCTGTGCGCGCCGCCAAATGCGTATGAAGACTGACAGGATGGCCTCTCCATTTTGAAGAGGATTCGCTGTCGGCGTCGCCGCGTAAGTTGCCCATTCGAGGCCCAAAGCCGCCTGTCCAACAGCGGCCGCTGTCGTTTCTGGACAACATTTGCGGTTGGGCTCCGCATCCACTCTTTACGTACCCATCTCCGGCTTCCAGAGTTGGGGGCATCGACAGGGGACAGGCTCAGGGGAGGGAGTTTGCGGGCCCGCCTTCTCCTCCCCAATCCCCAGTGCTGGTTGATGGCGAAGTGTGATGGGCCCGCCGTCTGGGAGATGAGTCGTGCTCGCACGGAGGCCGTGAGTTCCTGACGCTTCGCGCATCACCCTCTTGTCCCAATCCACCCACCAGTTTGGTGTGCATCGAGGTCCTCTTCTTGGACTTCCTCGGCCTGGCGCGGATTCCCTGGGCTACTCCGCCGTCTCCGCCGCCTGAGTGACTGCGTAGCGCGCTCCGGTCGCTTTCGGCTCCCTCTTTGGCCGTAATTTGGAGCTTGGCGCGACTGCTTCTTCGCTTGACGTCGCGCGGTTGGACCGCGACGTTCGCGAACGAAAAAGTATCCCCACCACTTGACCCAGAAACGATTACCAGGTGATTTGGTTAATCAGGGACGCTTTGAAGCACGCGGTCGCACAGCCGTGTTGGAGGAGCCCAAACTGGGTGGGCAGTACCCTGGGGCCAGAAAACAAGGACCACAAATAGCTTCGCGCACTGAGGTTTAGGAAAAACATCAGTGCAAGATGCGCCATGCTGTTCCCTGTGGGAGAGTGTCTGGCGCAGGTTGCTGCATCTACTATCCGACGCCAGCGTTGCGCAGAGTAGACTTGCATCTCGATGGGCATCCTTGATCTTAGTTCTTGCGCCGAATTGTATCTTAAACTCGCGTGCGTTTTGAACTTGTTCAGGTGCTGGTGCCGCTGCCGGTGCTGCTGCTGATGCGGGCTTTTGGAATATGTCGTGGTGAGGGGTTCTTCGAAGACTCGTAATACCATTTGATAGCCATTTTGGGGCCCTCTTGGGGCCTTCTTGGGGCCCTCTTGGGGCTCTTTATGGGGGTATTGGAGCCTTCTTGGGGCTCTTTGAGGGGGTCTGGGAGGCCTCTTGGGGCCGTCTTCGGCCCAATTGTTTAAAAAGAAGGGGGTCTTCATTCCCGTCGCCCCCTCGGGCGCTCAAGAATTCTGTATTGGGGACTGTTTGGCCCGCTCTTGGAGCGCTCTTGGGCGCTTTGGGGGCCGTTTTGGGGGCCTCTTGGGCCCCTCATGGGGCGATCTTAGGTCTTAGGTCGTCTGAGGGCCATCTGGAGTCTTCAAGAGCCCATCGGAGGCGAAAGGGCGAGAAGGCCAAACACACGTATTGTTCTTACGTGTTTGAAGGATGTTGGCCTCTTTGGGGGTCCTTGGAGGGTTCCGAGGGCTCTTGAAAGCGTTTTGGGGCCGTCCTGGGACCTCTTGGATGCGTGTCGGAGGCTATCTTGAGGTATCTTGAGCGATCTCGGAGGCCATCTTTAAGGCCCTCTCGGAGCTATCTTGGGCCAGCGGGGACCCTCTGCCACCTCGCGGGGGAGCCCGTCCAGACCCAGGGGGGTAGGTAAACCTCCCGAGCGCGGAAAGGAAGGAGGTTGGAAAAAAGGAAAAACCCCAGACCACCTGCGACCAGAGGGCAGGTGGGATTTCAAGGCTAAGTGTCACCCGCGCGCGTGGTTTTCCTTGAGCCGTAAACCACCGCGCGGCGAGGGTAGCCGCCCATTTTCACCGTCGTGGCTCCCCAGGTTCGTTTCTTGGCTACGGAGTGCATCTGGCTTGCGGCGCTCTCAGAAAATGGGGGGGGGGCATGGGCAACGCTACAGCCGGCCCGGATTAGTAGGTCGACCCTGCCAAACCAAGGGTACCCTTGTGTCCTGTGCCTCGCGACGCGTGCCTTCCTACACTCGTATGGCGATGTGGCCTTCGGAAGGGTCTTTGTGTCCTGTCGCGTGTCCTGTCCAATCAAGTCCGCCTGTTGGGGGGGATAGGCTCAGAAGGCCACGTTTCGATTGCGAGCTTTGTGGTTTGCGGGCGCGGCCGTCGGCTCTCAGCGGTTGGTCCGACCTCGGGCTGCGCGTTCCAGTGGCCGCGCCCCCGCTGAGAGCGCTCCCAGGGGGTACCCGCAGCGGCCCGAGTGGCCGCCCGAGGCCCGCACTTGGCTATGGCCGACAAGTGTTGTGGAAGTCGATTAATGGAGAGGAAGTATGCTGCCAAATAGTCTCCTTATGTGTAACAGATGTTTCGAATATGCTTTGAACACGTTACAAACATGTTGGAAGCATGTTTCGAGCATGCTTTACACAGTTTGCACACATCATTACTTCAATGGCAGGATCGTTAGAGTGTCCATTGTCATGGCGTTTTAAAAGACAACTGGAGCCCGAGTAAGGGGAAACGTTCGGCGACGATGGGCTCGGGAGGGAACGCGCCGACTCCCAGGCGCCCATTCATCACCGATGGGGGCATGACAGCCTACCCCACCCAGGAACGTGCGGAGTCGCTATCGTCTAGGCCTCCCAAGTGGGGTCGGAGCCGACGGGGTCGGAGGATCGCGCCGCGTCGCCGATGCATCGTGGATGCATCGCCGATGCGGCTGGATGTGGAGCCCGATCTGCGTCACGTCGACGTCGCCGATGCAGCGCCGACGTCGCTGGTGCATCGGTGATGCATCGGCGATGCAGCGGCGATGCATCGGCAATGCGGCGCGATCCTTCGAGCCTATCAGCTCGGACCCCATGTAGGAGGCCCTTCTCTCTCTCTCTCTCTATATATATAATATATATGTATCATGGGCCCATCGCTGGGCCATCGGCGAGGTATCGCCGATTCCGCACCGACGCTCCCCACCTGAGCTGGCCCCCCCCAAGGGCTGCTAAATCCGTGGCTGCTAAAATCGACCTCCGGGAAGTTGTCTTCGTCCTTCCGGGAACAAGCCCGTTGACTGTTTCGCGTGCCGCGCCTCATTTCGGGAAGTTGTTTTTCCTTCCGGGAGGGCCGTTTTAGCAGCCACGGTTTTAGCAGCCCTCGCCCAGCTTCCGACTTACGCCAGGCGGGCGCGTCCAGGCCGATTCGCTCGAGGCTCGAGCATCGAGGTTCGAGGATCGGGGGGCAGACAACGGCACACAGTGGAAGCCCCGTGCCGAGAAACACCTTGCTTGCCTCCAGGGTGCCCTGGGTCTCTAGGTTTTTCAGTGCTTTTGCGATGGACAGCGCAAAGTTCCCTCACCAGAAATCCATTGTTTTTGTTCAGGACGGCGTCCACGGAAGTCCCGACCCTTTCCCGTTCCCCGGGTCCGGTTTTTTGTCCTGAGTTTGTTTTTTACGGTCCCGAGGCCCGGCGAGGGCCCCCCGGGGCTGAAAATATGCCAAAACCTCCAGTCCTGATTTTTTAATGATGCGATCATGTTTGGGTGGAAGTCCTGCGGTCTCAGGGTTGGGTTTCTTGTGGGAGGTTTCTGGCGGTCGAGCTCCTGCTGTAAGCCGAAACGTTCGGCGGTCCGCCCGGACTTCTTGGATCGGCGCTGGCCCCCCCCTGGCAGCGCCTCCGGCGCTGCCCCTGGCGCGATCCGCGCGCCGGGGAGGGGACCCCAGCGAAGGTCCAAGAAATCCGCGCGGATCTCCGAGAGTTTGTGCTTATGCCGTCTTATGGTCCCCGATCCTCAACAGACCTCGGTCCTCGAGCCTCGATCGAATCGGCTCCTCTGAATGAGCGAGGTTTGTGGGCGCTCGTGACGTGTGTCGTGGGGAGAGGGCGGCAGCCTGATTTCGCATATCCTGGCGAGGGCCTCGCGACCACGAGGGGCGTTGGGCTTTGTGCTTGTGGGCTTTGGATCGGGCCCGTCGTGCGGTTTCCTGCGAAGCTGCGCAGGCGTCCTCGGCATTTGGTCGGCTTCCGCGCGGCGGCTCCGTTGTCGGCGTCTGGGGGGCGTGAGACAAACACCACATATCATGAAGCGGCGTGCCATTGGTCTGGACAGATGCCGTCCAGCGCGCTTGTAGTGTGAGACCAGGAACGGGGAATCGTTCGCCGCTGGGAGCGTTGTCGCGGTCAGGAACTTTGGGGCAGCGTGTCGCTCCGCGGGTTCTGGCCCACCACGCCTTGGCGCGACACGCTGTCCACGTCGTGGTCCCCGGGCGTCCACGTGCCGAGCCTTTTCCCAGCCCCCCGCCCAGCAGAGCGGAGCGACACGCCCTCCGCCTGCAAGGCATAGGCGTGTCGCTGGCGCCTCCACCGCGACGCGCTGACCAGAAGTTTCTGACCGTACCTCCTCTGAGGGAGGACGGGAGGGGGGTCCTCCCCTGATAGTCCAGGGGCTAGCATGCACAGCCTTAATCGGTAAATTCGTCTCGCAAGGCACCATTTGCATTCCTCGCGGTGCACGCTCGAAGTTCTTGTATGGTGATCGCCGAAGGATGAGGTATATCCGCATCCCCTCCTCCATGTTTTGTTTGTGTCTCTCTCTCTCTCTCTTTCTCTCTCTCTCTCTCCTTTTCTCTAGCCCAATATATATATGTGTGTGTTATTATTATGCGTACCTCTCCGAGGGAGCAGTGCTCAGAGGCGATTAGTTGTCGCCGCGTGCTTCTTTTTCTAGCCGTTTGGCTCGGAACCCCGCCAAACATTTGGACACCACGCACCCCTCACGCAGATCGCGACGCCACAGTCCAAACGCGTAGAACTTTCAAAGACACAAGGGATGCCAATGATGCTGCACACGATGATCAGAAAAGGTAGTTTTGCCTGATGCACAAAATACCCGACCCGACATGCAACACAAACAGAACACACGCACACACACACGCACACGCAATACACAACCCACAGAACACAGAACACACAACATACACACATCACACACAACACACACCACACAAACCACACAACCCACACAAGACAAATAGCACACAACACAGACAAACAGCTTTCAGAACACACCCATAATCCACCCAGAACACACCCAGCACACACACACACCACTTACAGCATACAGACCACGCACAACACACCACACACACGATCCCCATATCACGCACGCACGCACCACACGCGACACACAATACACACAACACACACCGCCAAAAGCACACACGCACACGCACACGGAACACACAACATACACAACATACAGCACACAGAGAGCACATACTTAACATACATACAACCCACATATCACACTTGACGTACTCACACAAGAAGCTCACCACGCAAATACACACACGCACATACGCACACAAGCACACACGCACGCACGCACGCACGCACACACCCACACACCTTCACATTCTCTCTCTCTCTCTCCCACACACACACGCCCCGCAACACACACCACACAATATACACCTATTGCATTAGTGGTTGCATTAGCCCGGGCACACACGCTCCATTTGTGTTAAAGTGTCGCCGCGCGCTTCCTTGTCTGGCTCACTCGCTCGGAACATCCTCAATCATTTGGAAACCAGATGAATCAGTATGTTGACTAAGACGAAGGCCCTCACGAGGACCCCGCCTGAGGGAAGCCCAAGCAAAGGGACTTGGGGCTGAACGGACAGGGGGCTAGAAGCCCCGTCGGCGCAAATACAAACGTGACGAGCACCGTTGTACCTCACACCCACAGTTGTGATCGAAGGCAATCAACCACCAACAACAAGGTACCTGTAGCCAGAGGTTCCCGCCAGCACAGAATGACATGTGAAGAGCACCAACGTTCCTGTGAAAACCAGACGGGCCCCTCGCACAGATCGTGATATCACGGTCCAACAACAAAGCCATGATCAAGCATGTTGAGCATGAAGCCTTCAAGAGCACACGGAATTTCAATGATTCCTCAAACAGTGTTTGCATTTAGGGATTCGGATTTTCTTTAAGGAGTTTGGCCCGTGTGTTTGCCCGGCGGTCCCGTTCCCGTCTGTCTCCGCATGATGTTTCCAAAGACGGCCCGTTTGTTGGCCCCGGCGGCTTTGTTCCCGTCCGTTTCCGCCGCTCCGTTACAAACCCCTTTGTAGCACCTCCCCCTCCCTTCGCATCGCAAGTTGTGTATCTGTTTGAATTGCTTCGCATCGTATTGCGTTGCTTTGAATTGCTTTGGATTGCCCCCCACTGCTTTACAGAGCCGTGCATTGCTTTGCATTGTTTTGCATTGCTTTGCATTGCTTCGCATTGCGTTGCACCACAGGGCATCGCATTGCATTGCATTGCTTCGCATTGCTTTGCGCCACAGTGCATTGCATCGCTTTGCATTGGTTTGCATTAATTTGCATTGCTCTGCGTTGGTCTGCATTGCTTCGAATTGTATTGCTACGCGATGGTGTGCTTTGCTTCGCATTGCGTTGCATGGATTTTCCTTTCGAAGACCAATATAGACTCTATCCCCCCCGGGTTGATCGGCAACCCCTGGGGCATTGCAAAGAATTTATGGTTCTGCCCCATCGATCGTTTTGATTATGAATTCGAGCTGTCCCAGGGCGGTCTTTTATCAGCCCTCCCTTCCTCCCTGTCAGATGATACTATGCGCGCGCACTCGCATATCAAAATCGAAAGTTGCAACACATTAGGCAAAGTCCACACGCGCGCGTCGTCGCGCGTGCATGTCGAAAATCTGCATTAACCGTGGGGTTTCGGAAGGATTTCAAGATCGAGGTCCCAGAAGACCGATACAACATCAATGGATTGCAACATTGCTTTCAAACAAAACCGCTCGTTTTTTTTGCATTTGTCTGGACAGCCATAGTTTTTCCACATTGTCGTCAAAGGACACCACGCGGGCCTCTCGCGCGCGCGCATGTCGAAATCATTCGAGCGCCCTTATGCGCCTACTGGGGGGGAGGGGTGGGGTGCGATCCCTCCCAAATAGTACCATGCGGACCACTTGCACGCGTCGCCCGCGCGCACATGTCGAGACCCTTGCAACATCTTCATCAGCGACATGTGGACATCATCATCATTGTCATCGGCGTGACCAGCATCGGTGCCGTGATTGGCCTTGGCGTCATGATCCTCAGCATCATCGCTACTATCATCATCGTTTCCGCCGATGTCGACGTCACCATGGAACCGCACCCACCCGAGTCACCGACCCACACTGAAGTACCTGCGCGCCAGCGCAGCCTGTGACACGCGCTGGGAAGTCCCCTTCGGTCAGCACCACCGTGGCCTCGTTGGCTGCGCCAATTCAGCCGGTTGCTCCACGCGCGAGCTTCCGCGCGGTAGCTCGGCCGCAGAGATGCGCCAGCCACCGCCAAGCAGCCGTTGCAATTGCCACCGCATGCGTTATGCAAACCAAGTTGCGGGTGGGAGGGTGGGATGATTCGCGAGCAGAGGAGTTGATAACATAGGTTGAGCCACATGAATTGCACCACCTCTTTGCGCAACGTTGGATGCACCACCTAGATTGCACCGCATACGATGCAAGCAACCGCTGTTGGGATCCACGCTGGCCACACATTTAGCACTCGAGCCTTAGAAACACTGCAGTTTCGCTCGCGATATCCTCGCTTAGCCCCGACGTACGACACACACACACAACATACACTCACAACACCCACACGTAACACACAACAGGCCTTCAACGCACACACGACTCACGGAACACGAGCACACACAACACATGGCTTCGCAACGTACACAGCGCACAACACACACCATTCGGACCACACAAGACTCAGGGGAGGAAAACACACAGACACAATTAATCGTCGACTCCCAGGAAAATATTGGAAAATATGGGAAGTGGGGGGGAAGACAGAAACCCCGAACATATAGGCACATATGGGGAATCCTTTTATTTGTGTGTATTTTTTTTGTGTGTCCCAGGGCCCCTTCAAAGACACACGACACACAAATACAGACACACGCAGCGCGCACACCCAGAACACGTCCAGAACCCACAGCACCAACCGCACACATACCGCAAGACACACACACACATCACACATACCACATATCCACACACAACACACGCAGCACACATCACATGGCACGCACAACACGCAACGCACAACACAACACGCACACAGACAATACACAATGCACAGCACAGAGGTTACACATAATACGCATCAGACGCAAGACACCCATCACACGCACACGCACACATACACGCACGTCATTTAATACACAAGACCAACCAGCAGTCACACATACACATGCTGCATTCTTGTTTGCATGAGCCTTGGCACGCACGTGCCATTTGTAGCGGAGGTTGGGGGGGAGATTGAAGTGAAGGTTTGGGATTCGTGTCGCGCGTGCGGGCGAGGCGAAGCTGCGCGGGTTGGCGAGAGGAATGACTCCGATGTGGCTAGGGCGTGTCAAGATCCGTTGACCGCTCCTCCTCCCTCTCCGGTGGGCTGGCAGTGGCCGGGTTGTCCCTCCTTCTCCCCCGCGGTGGGCGGGCGGTGGGCAGGTTGTTCCGTCGTGGTGTCCTTTCGGAGTCCCGTCGTGGTGTCCCGTCGGTGTCCCGTTGGTGTTCCGTGGCTGTCCCGTGGCTGTCCAGTCGCTGTCCCGTCGCTGTCCCGTCGGTGTCCCGTTGGTGTCCCGTCGGTGTCTCGTCGGTGTCCCGTCGGTGTCCCGTGGTGAGGTCGATCGAGTGGGATCGATCGTGTGATCACGCAGCATCGTCACCACGCGTCGTCGCCAACTCGAGGGCGCATCACCAGCATTGCCATCATCACAGCCATCGCAGTTGTCGTCAGTTCGTTTCCCCCCCCACCCACCAATCTCCTTATCATCCGAAGGGTGGTCGTATATGTATTGTGAAGGCCTGACGCCGGTGCCGCCAACCCTGAAAGACATCGACGACGACCAGGGTGGGAGGAGGAGGAGAAGGAGGAGGAAAAGGACTCCCCCCTGGGACCCCCCCCCCTGGGGAGGAGGACCCCACCCGAAAGGTGGTCGTATATGTATTTCGCTCCCTGTAGGGCAGTGGCCGAGAGGATCTGCTGATCCCTCGGTGTCTCCTCGCGGAAGGGCCAGGGGCGTGGGCCCACCCGATGGCGCCTTACTGGGCCTATCCTGGCGCTCGGCAGTGCCCTGGGTTAAGTCGGGCCTGTCCCTCCACAGGAGGAATATTCAAAGGTAGTCCAAAAATAGTCTGCATGGGGACGATGTTTTGATTATTTTCGGTGTATTTCCCATGTCAGTGCCTGCACTGAAGGAGTCCTGGCAGACATCAAAAGATTTGGCGAAAGTGTCCCGCCGATTTTGGTGGCCAGCTGGGTTCCCGGGTTCCCGGGTTCCTGGTTATTGGTTCCAGTCCGATTTCGGTGGGTTCCGGGTTCCTGGGTTCTTGATCGATCTTTTTATCGATCAAACCATCTCTGGTGTAATGTCTATTTGTTATAGAAAATCCGCCTGTAGGAGGACATGCCCGACCTAGGCCGTGGAGGGGGGAGGGCGCGCTACCCAGGATACAATTCCTGGAGGTCAAATTCAGCATTGGGATTTGCGTCGGGCTTACAGTCGGACCGAGGTATAAGATCGAGGTCGGTTCGGGGAGGGTTCCCGTAGTGGTCTTCGTGTTTGATGGATGTTCTTGTGCATCCTGGGGAGGGTGCCCTCGGATGTTCTGTTTGCGTTGGCCGGCGGAGGGCCTTGTGTTCTTGAAGGGTGTTCTCCTGGCCCAGGTCCGAGTGCAGCAGCCCTTCGTCGTTCCGACGAAGACCTCCCAGTATTCCTCCCCCTCCTTCCCCTCCTCCTCCTCCTCCTCCTCCTCCTCCTCCTCCTCATCATCATCATCATCATCATCATCATCATCATCATCATCCCAGTATTCCTCCGCCTCCTCCTTCCCCTACTCCCCTTCCTCCGGCTCCCCTCCTCCTCCTCCTCCTCCTCCTCCTCCTCCTCCTCTTCCTCCTCCTCCTCCTCCTCCTCCTCCTCCTCCTCCTCTCCTCCTCCTCCCCCTACTCCTCGTGTTGCCCTCCTCCTCGACCTCCTCCTCCTCCCTCCTCCTCCTCCTCCTCCTCCTCCTCCTCCCCCTCCTCCTCCTGTTTCCCTCCTCCTCCTCCTTCTCCTCCTCCACCTCCTCCTCCTGCTGCCTCCGAGCGCTGCCGAGGAAGAGGCGCGGCAAGAACAAGGCCCCGGAGCTTGTGAAGGACCCCGTCGAGCTGAACATGCGGCGCGGGAGGGGCTTCGGGGCCAAGCGCGGCCTGGAGGCGCAGGCCGGCTCACAGGCTCGGAGGGCCAGGGCCCCTCCTCCTCCTCCTCCTCCTCGTCGTCGTCCTCCTCCTCCTCCTCCTCCTCCTCTCCTCCTCCTCCTCCCTCCTCCTCCTCTCTCCTCCTCCTCCTCTCCTCTCCTCCCTCCTCCTCCTCTGCTCCCTCCTCCTCTCCTCCTCCTCCTCCTCCTCCTCCTCCTCCTCCCTCTCCTCCTCGCCCCTCTTTTCCCGCATGTCCTGCTCATCTCGGGTCCCTTCTGCTCCTCTGCTTTGGCTGCGGCCTCTCCCGTGCACGGTGGGCTCGTGTCGTGCCAGTGTGGCGCGGGCGCTCAGGGTTGAGCGCAGTTGGTATCGGCCAACGTGGAGCGATCCGGCGACTGAAAAGCCGCCGATCCTTCAAGATTGAGCGATCTACGCAGTGTCAGGAACCGGCATAAACTTGCCGCCTTGGCGGTCAGGTGTATGGCACGTGGGTGGCCATGCAATCCAGCTAGCCATGGCCAATCCCAAGCTCGGCAAAGAGACAAGCTTCTCCTGTGCGCGCGGCAATCCAGCTATCCATGGCCAATCCCAAGCTCGGTAAAGAGACAAGCTTCTCCTGTGCGCGCGAAGCTTGGCACCAAGGCTCCCCCCCACCCCAGGGCCCACGAAGGGCCACCCCCTTCTCGGAGCCGCCCTGGAACCTCCCAGGAGTCTCCAGGAGCCACCGAGGCGACTTGCCACTGACGTGTCCCCAGGAGGTCCTGCCTGACACCTCGAAAGGCCACGAAGAGGCTAAAGGTCACCAAAATGGCCCACACGCGCCCCGTAAGGTCACAGAAAGGCTGCAAGATGCGCAACGCATGAAGGGCGGGCCGTTGCCAAAATGTGGTTCCTGGCTTCAGCTCCGCGCGCACAGACGGATGGAGGGCGGGCCCGATTCAAAATGTGGTGCTCGCTGCAGTCCCGTTCACAATCGTCTTAAAAAGTCCAGCTAGAATGGAGGGTGGCCCGTTTTCAAAATGTGACTCTCGCCCAAGCGCTGCGCACATTCGTTTTAAGGGCTTCCACCAGGTACAACCAGAGCCGTTCAGTCGTCCCGGCTTTCCCGGCGCGGGCAACATAGTAACAGTAGAGCTTGCTTGAAAGTGTAGAGCTGTCGCCATATAGTTTTCTCGATGTTCTCGGAACGCTGTAGTAGTGGTACATGTAATGGTGGGCCTCACTGTCCAGCATCCTCACCCAGGGTCTCGAAGACGTTCTCTGGATTTGAGGTGCCTTTCATGCTGAATCGCAGGGCTGCCCATTACTATGTCTTATGTCATGAACTGGTCTAAACAGGGTTGGCCTGAGGATGTTGGCCGGGAGGGTTGGCCGGAGCCTTGAGGGTTGACCGGGAGGGTTCGCCGGGCCCGTCGTTGCAGAGAAATGTCGTACCACGGGGACGCGACGCGACGACTTATTTACCAGTACCGATTGTATGAGGATAGAAGGACGTTCCTCCTCAGAAGAAAGCTACGGTGGGAGCGTTCGTCAATGAATGTGCCCAGGAGGCGTCAGACCGTAGAGGGTTCTTTATCTGATGAGGGCGCTGGTGATAGCCATGGCCAAGCCTCATCTGGTGTTCCAAAGGCTTCCAGACCCTGGATTCTGGGTTCCTTATACATTGTCCTCACCGTATCACTTTAGGCATCTGCATCGCTATGGAGCTCGTTTTTTATTGCTCGGACCAATAACGCCCGTTACGGGGGGGGGTCCCCCCCCCCGTAACGGTAACGAGCGTACGGGGACGGGGGTGCGGACCCCCCCTCCGTCCAGGCAGGCATGCTGTGACGCTCACATGTGTGCTCAGGTTCGAGGTTCGAGGTTCGAGGTTCGAACCTCGGCGCAAACTCAAAATGGGTCCACGGGGCCCGACTGGGGCTCAGACGCACCAGTTTCCCCAGCCGCGTCCAGCCGCGGCGACGACGAAGGCCCTCGAGGGCCAGGATGCCTCGATCCTCGAGGTTCGAGGTTCGCATCCCTCGGCGCGAACCTTTCAACGGGTTCCGGCCTGGTCCCTCCACCTCCTTTGCCTTGCTTCTGCACTCCCTCCAGTGCTCGTGCCCTCCACCTCCTCTCACCTCCTGGGGGGAGGGGGGAGCGAGGCAGAGGGAGGAGGAGGAGGAGGAGGAGGAGGATGAGGAGGACGAGGAGGACGAGGAGGGTTGGAACAGGATCGGAGGAGGAGGTGATGGGGGATCGGAGGAGGGGCATGAGGAGGAGGAGGGGGCAGACGAGGAGGAGGAGGAGGAGGAGGGGGATGGAGGATCGGAGGGCCTCGGAGGGGGATCGGAGGAGGAGGGGGATCATCTTCCTCTGGTCCAGTGCCAACGGGCACTGCGCTTTAGCACTTGATCGGCAGTGTGGCGCGCCGCAGGTGCCACAGAATGGTCGTCGTCATCCCTGCCGCGTCCGTTGTCATTATCCTGCGGGGTGCACCCGGAGTCCCGACGCCCGCCAGCACGACGTTTCCCCGAACAGTGCGCGCACCAGGAGTTCCGTTGAAACGCAGCGCCACAAAGTGGCCCCGCCTGTGGCGGAACCTGTGGCGCAACCATCGACGCAACCTATGGCACGCCCTGAGGGCGCAACCTAAGGCGCAACGTAAGGCGCGATTTGTGGGGCGCCCTGAGTGCGCAACCTATGGCGCAAGCTATGGCACGCCCTGGGGGCGCATCCTATGGCGCAGCTTACGGCTCAACCTATGGCGCAGGTAATTGTACGCAAGCACAACGTGTGGTGTAACGCATCGGGCAAGCCATGGCGCAACCAGCCGGTGCACTCTCACAATATCCTTATGACTACTACCAATGTCTTCCCTCCATTCTCCCTGTGCTGGTACAAGGGGCTGGACTGGGCGAGACCTGCACGCGGATGTGGCCGCATGTCCTTCCAGCGCTCGGACCTCCTACCTCGCGCGGCTGGTCACGCCAGCCCCCCGCATGTGTATCCAGCAAGTGGGCCCCAAGCGCTGCTGAAGCTTTCGGCAACTGGCTGCGGACACGGCGGCGGCGGCGGCGACGGCGACGGCGGCATCGGCGGCGACGACGACGGCGGTGACGGCGGCGGCGGTCACCTTCACCGCCGCCGCCGCCGCTTGCCGCCGTCGGCGTCGTCGCCGTCGCCGCCGCCGTCGTCGTCGTCGTCGTCGTCGTGGTCGCCGTCGCCGCCGCCCGTGTCGCCGCCGCCGCCGCCGTCGCCCCCCCGGTCGCCGTCGCAACTGACGGCGACGACGACGACGACGCACCCGCGTGCACGCTCCACCCGTCGACCCATGTCTCAAGGGCCTTGTGCCTGTGCAGGGAGCTCCTGCTTCCTGTATTCTCTAGGCTGCCGCCGCCCCGCGCGCCCCCACGGTGCGTGGTTTACATTCCGCACACAAAAAACCGTACACAAGCTTTGTGGTGCACACATGCCATGTGGTATACACAGGCGCCACGGTTCACACTCCCATGATGTACACAGTCGCAATGGAGTACACAGGCGCTGTGGACTCAACAGGTGCGGGCGCTTTTTGAACCAGAAAAACCAAGATCCACAAACAGTTCACATAATGAAAGGGCCACGGTTGGGCCCCGAACGATTTTCTGGACTTTCGCTCCGCTGGTACCTTACAGGTGTACACAAGCTTTGTGGTGTACGCTGGCATTCTGGTGCAAACACGGGGCGTTGAAACAGCAGCTGTGGTGCACGCGGGCGCCGTGGTGTGCACCAACAGTGAGATGTACAAGGGCGCTGTGGTGCACCCGCCTGTCATGATGTGTTCAGCCGCCGTGGTGCACACACATACCATTTCTGCCGCAGTCGTGGTGTACAAAGGCATCGCGGTGTACAGAGCCTGTGTAGTGTGCACAGGCACGATCGGCTTCGACGACGACGACGACAGCGGCGACGACGACGACGACGACGACGAAGCCTACCGTGCCGACAGTTGTGCTGGTAATAAGTACCAGGGCCCGTGCGAGGGCCCCGCCGCGCGTTACCGTTACCCCCAACTTGGGGCCGGACCCCTTCCCCCCCCGTAGCGGGCGCTACCCCCCCCAATAAAGAAAAACAAGTTCATGGCCAGAACTAGAGGTGTAAGTGTTGCGCGGGTGGACGTTGCCCCCCCGTTCAATATGATGTCCTCGTGTGAGACCCTCTCGCCGGATCGTTGCGAGGATGGCAACGCTGTGCAACGGCTATTCCTCCTCCTCCTCGAATCTTCGTCCTCCTCATCCTCCTTTTCCTCCTCCTCCCCCTCGTCCTCCTCCTCCTCCTCCTCCTCCTCCTCCTCCCCCTCCTCCTTCTCCTCCTCCTCCTCCTTCTCCTCCTCCTCCTCTGGTTCGCTGCAGCATCGCTGGTGCACCCTGGATCTTACGCTGGCCCTTCCTCCTCGCCCTCCTCATCCCTCGCCTCTGGCTCGCCACTCCAGGTCCTCGTCTCAAGTCGGGCTTGTCCCTCTATAGGAAAACTATTCAAGATTCGTTTTTAAGATTAGTCTGGTGACGATTTTCTTGTAGTTTTGAGGGTTTTTTTCTTATTCTGTGAGTACCTTTTAAGTTTCGTCCAAAATTCGCTCGTAGGGGGACATGTCCAACCTAATCCTTGTCTTCCCCCCAACCCTATCCTTCGCTGGTGGATCTCGCGGGGGGCGAGGGGACAGCGGCGGTGGGACAGTCTGCTTACACGCAAGGGTACTTGCATGAAGATGTACACCCCATCACCCCAACCCGAGTCCGTAATCGCACCTTCAGCAGCGAGCGTTTTGGCTTTGAAGCGAACGGTTCCGGCTTGTTCGGGCCTGGTCCCTCTTCCGCGCTGCTGAAAGTCAGGCTCCACGGCAGACAGATCCTGAGCGCGCGGCGAATGCGAACGACCGAAACGCGCATGCGCCACGGCGTTCCGGGGGCCGGGAGGACGGGATTAGAGGGGCAGGGGGTGAGATAGGCAGGGGAAGGAGCATGAGGAGGAGGAAGAGAAAGAGTAAGAGGAGGAGGATGAGGACAGGAGGAGGAGGAGGAGGAGGAGGAGGAGGAGGAGGAGGAGGAGGAGGAGGAGGAGGAGGAGGAGGTGAGGAGGAGGAGGAGGAGGAGGAGGAGGAGGTCCAGTGCAAACCGGAAACTCACCAACGATGTTGCAATACACCTTCCTTCCAAGGTCCTTTTTCACTGGTCCCTACAAGGGTTCATTTTCACTGAGGGAAGTGCCCCGTTGGAAGACAACCGACTGAAAATGTTGAACCGTGCCAGAGCATCATTCCTGGGACTTCAACGCCGCAGATCAACGTTACTGTTGTGTCTTGGCGATCCTGAATCGTGCCAGAACGCCGTTCCTGGGACTTCAGCATTACGAATAAGTGTAACGGTTGCACCTTGACGGTTCTACATGGTGCCAAGACACCAGTTCTGGTGCGCCAGCCATTAGAATCCTGAAAGTGGTTGTGAACTCTTAGGGCGAATGTGCGCGGCGCTAAGACGAGAACCACATTCTGAATATGTACCGGTCTCCATCCGTGAAGCCCTTGCATTTTTTACGACGAATGCTCGCGGCGCTAAGGCGAAAGCCACATTTTGAAAACCACACGACCTCATCCATGAAGCTGATGCAAGTTTGAAGACGAATGTGCGCGGCGCAAAGGCGAGACCCACATTTTGAAAACAACCCCCTCTCCATCCTTGACTTGCAAGCTTTCAGCCTTAGTGTCATAGATAGTGGGGAAGTGTCAGGCGGAATGCCCGGCCCACCCCAACGACACGTCTCGGGTGAAACAGGGAGGAGTCATTTACAAAGAAAAGGAGTGGAGGAGGAGGAGGAGGAATTTGAGGGGGAGGGGGAGGAGGACCAGGATCATCCAAGAAAGTCGCCCAGGGCTCTGTGAGCGCAGTGGCGCCTTAGATCTAGGCCTCCCGGATAGGGGTCGGAGTAGATGGGGTCGGAGGGTCGCCCGCGCCTCGCCGATGCGGCTCGATGGGGAGCCCGACTTTCTCTCCGCTGGCGTTGCCGAGGCATCGCTGACGTCGCCGATGCATCGGCGATGCATCTGCGATGCATCGACGATGCGGCGCGTTCCTCCGTTCCGATTTACTCGGGCCCCATCTAGGTGGCCTCTATTAGACCAGCTTCGTATTACCGCCCGGAGAGGCAAGCGCACACTCGGGCTCACGGGGGGCAGACTGTCGTCTTCCATAAAGCTTGAGATCCCCGTCCATGGTGTCGCAGGGGTCGTTGCCCTGCCGGAGCCGATGAATCGCCTCCGCCGACCCCACAGGACGGCCCAGGAGGGCCCCGGGACGCCCTGAAAGGGCCCCCAAGAGGTCCTCGAACAAAATCCTTGGTTCGGAAGCCTTCGGGGAGGAAGGGGGGAGAGGAGGAGGAGGAGGAGGAGGAGGAGGAGGAGGAGGAGGAGGAGGAGGAGGAGGAGGAGGTAGAGGAGGAGGAGGAGGAGGAGGAGGAGGAGGAGGAGGAAGAGGAGGAGGAGGAGGAGGAGCAGGAGGAGGAGGAGGAGGAGGAGGAGGAGGAGGAGGAGGTTGTGCCGAAGTGTGTGTGTGTGTGTGTGCCCTACGACCGGCCAGCCGACTGGCCGACCGAGGAGTTGGCCTGTGGAGGTATGTCGGCCCACGGCGCCCACAACCTGCCCGCTGTCCAAGCAGGGCGTCCAGAGAGGGGGGAGAGTTGCGGGTTTCCTGCTCCCCCGAGGAGGGCGGCCACCCAGTGGTCTCTGGCTGCCTGGAGCGAGCGAACCAGGAGGGCGGCAAGTCGTGGGCCTCCGACTTCGCCTTCCAGAACCGGCCGCTGCTGCGCGGCCGCGATGCGCTGAGCAGCGAGGAGCCGGCCGGCCGAAAGTCGTCTGGGCGGGCAGAGTGTCGGCACGAACGGAAGGAGTACGGAAGTAATGGCTACAATGCCCTACAGCAGTTCCTGCTCATTTTGAACAGGACTCGCTGTCGGTGTCGCCGCGGCCTGTGTCCATTTGAGACAGCAGGCCGCCTGCCCAACAGCGGCCGCTGTCGGTTTGGGACAACATTTGCTGTCGGGCATTGTACCCATTTGTCCGTACCCATTTCGGGTTTCCAACGAGTGGTGCGAACGGAACTGTATATGCAGTGCGCCGACACTGGAAGACAGAAGTTCCCAGAGTGATTAGCAATACAAGGCCCCTTGACCCTTTCGGAGCGGGCCGAAGTTAGGCGGACCCAAAACATGAGGGAAAAATGAGTCTTTGCTGCAGCAGTATCAAACCAATTCCTTTTGCAAAGACGAAGACCTAAGTGAGGCCACGTCTTCACTGTGTTGTTCGGGTGAGGGGTTCTTTCGTTCTCGATAACAGAGTCCAGAGGTCCGAGGAGGTCCCCGCTGAGGTGCCTGGAGGCCCGAGAAGTGTAGAAAAACATCCACGACTTCGACTCGAGGATCGAGGAGAAGCCCACGGGCCATCCCAGCAGGTGCCTCTGGCCTGACGTGCGGTCCCAGAAGGTGCTGGGGAATGCAGCCGCATGGGGCTCGAGGGTGTGTCGCTGATGCTCTTGCCGTGGCGTCTCGTGCACCCGGCATGGGCTCCGTGAGGGACGATTGGGCGTTGCGGCATGGGTGGTGTAGAAATGTGCACCTGCTGTGCCCTCACGGGGCTCTGAAGGGGCTCCCTGAAGGGGCCCTGAAGGGGCCCCGAAAGGGGCCCTGAGGGGGCTCTGGGCAACGCCCGAGAAGAGGTCGACGGGGGGGGCGATCAATGGGGTGCTGAAGAAAGGTGGTTTGTGCCCTCCAGTGGCCTTGAGAAGGGGCTCCCTACATGGGGCCCCGAAGGGGCGTCCAGCAGCGCCCGAGGAGAGGTCGATGGGGGGGAGCGTTCAGTGAGGGGGTGAAGAGACGTGTACCTCTTGTGCCCTGAAGGGGCATGAAGCAATGCCCGAGAAGAGGCCAACGGCGCATCCGTTCGGCGGGTCGGGCTCGGGCGTGCTGCGGACGGGCTGCAGCCGGGGGAGCTGTGGTCCGGGGCCCACCGGCCTCGACGCTTCTTTGGAGACATCGTCGGAACTCTCGCAGGGGGGGGGGGGGGATGAACACAGCTCCTCCAGTGGAGCGACGACGACGACGACGATGATAGAGAGCGGCGGCTGGCCCACGATGACGAGGGCGTTGGCGCGGGCATTCGCGCGTACCCTTCCACGAAAAGGCGCTCGTGACCGCGCTCTTCTCCAAGCGCTGTGCCATGCTGGCGGGCCGCGCGAGCCGCGGCGTTAGATCGGCGTGTCTCCTCACGTGAGGCCCTTTCCTTTTCGTCGCTCGGTTGTGGGTTGGTCGGTGTTGGTCTAGGGGCAGACTTGGCAACGGTCCCCGAGTCTGCTCGTCTCGTCGACCTGCATCTCGCCGATGGGCGCCGCTGTGGACCTGGATGTCCTCTTGCGGCAGCGACGGCAGAAGCGGATGCGGGATGACGATTGGCAGAAAAGCGACGGCAGAGTGAAGACATATTCCCCCCCCCCTCCTTTCGCGCGTCTGCGCAGAAGCGCGCCTGGCACCTCCTCAGTTTGCACTCACGGGCGGCTTCGTTTGGAAAGCTTCAGGTAACGCAACTTGCACAGCATGTCTGCACTCCCGCGCACCTGCGTGCGCAGCGACGCGCATAACGCACCACACTGGACGAGCCGCACATACCGGCCGAAGTGCTGTGTTCCCGCGCACCTCTGTTGTTCGCATGCGGCAGGCTCGCTTTTGCTCTCGGGCCAGAGTTCGCCGCAGAAGTTTGGCTGTCGCAGTTCGGCTCGTGTGAGGTTCCTGGCTTGCCTGGGGATGTTTTGATTCGCGCAGCGTGCAGCGGAGGTCAGGGGCAACGATAGGGGGGGATAGGCATAGGGGGGGATGCATCGACCCCCAATCGCCCATTGATCGCCAATAGGGGCCCGATAGCCCCACCCCGCCCCAAAAAACAGTCTCACTATCGGGGGCCTGTCGCCGAGCTATCGGCGATGTATCGCCGATTCCAGGTCGATGCATCCCCCCCTGTGCTGGAGGGTTTCTCCGAAGGGCTTAGGCGACCCCTCCCCCTCCTCCTCCTACCCCTCCCCCTCCTCCACCTCCTCCTCCTCCTCCTTTTCCTCCTCCTCCCCCCCTGTGCCTATCCCCTCCGATCGTTGCCCCTCAGGAGGCAGCCTACACACGGCTGCCCTGCAGGGAAAAAAAACACGCGGGCAGCCCCGCGCACGGTGCCGCGCGGGGGGCACGCCACGAGGGGCGCAGGCAGACCCATGTGAAGACAGCGGTGCGGCTATGCCTCCTCCTCCTCCGCCTTCCTCCGCCTTCCTCCGCCTTCCTCCTCCTCCTCCTCCTCCTCCTCCTCCTCCTCTCCTCCTCCTCCTCCTCTCGTCCTCCCCTCCTCCTCCTCCTCCTCCTCCTCCTCCTCCTCCTCCTCGCACAGACCGGCGCCGGGCGTACGGTATTCTGGCGCCGCGTTGAGGCGGCGGCGACCCCAGCGCGGGCGTTCAAGGTTAAACGCCGCCAGTGTCCCAGAATCGACCGATGTCGAGCGATCTGCACCGTCGGAGAGCCGCGATCGCTCCAGGTGGAGAGGCCTGCGCGGCGTCAGCAACCGACGCCCCCTCTTCTTCGCGATGCGGACCAGCTGCAGCGGAAGGAAAGAGCCGCAGGTGAGCGGCGCAGATCTTATACCTCGGTCCCACTGTAGCCGATCTCCTCCCCCCTGCCGCCCTCCTTGGAGGGGCGGCACGGGGCGGCCGCCGACGGCGGCCCTTCGGATCTCCCTTCTCTGAGCAATTGCCCAGAGAGAGCCTCTCCGAGAGCTCCGTCCGACTCGGGCCACCTCTGGATCCAGGTGAGCGGCGCAGGAAAGAGCCGCAGGTTCGATTGCGCCGACATTCGCGCGCAAGCTTCCCGCGTGAGGTCGCGCGTAAGCGCCCTCTTCTCCCAGTGTTGCGTGCCGCGCTGGCGGCCCGCGCAAGCCGTCGTGCAAGGTGGCTATGCCATGTCGCGTAAGGCGACGTGCTTCTCGTCGCTTAGGTGATACTTGCAGCGCTGTGCTCCTGGCGCACCTCCGTGCGCCAGGTCGCATCTGGCACGCCATGAGGGGTGTAAGACGGTACATGCGAGCAGCCACGTTGCACTCGCGCTCGCGTCCGCGCGCAAACCCGCGTCTGGCGCACCACAGGAAGCACAAACGCTTGTTGTTGCACTCGCGCCCGCCGCCGGTGCGCCCAGGCCCCGTCTGGCACGCCGCGAGGGACAGAGCGCGGGTGAGCACGGCAGTGCTGTGCTCCACGCGCGCGCCTCCGTGCGCAAGCCCGCGTTCGGCGCAGCATTATGTCGGGCGTGTCCCCCTACATGAGGATTTGCGACGAAAAATAAAACATATCCCAAAAGTGCCTTTAAAAAGTAAAACAAAAATCAAAAAATAGTACCTTGACTATTCTTGAACTATTTTTGGATTATCTTTGGGATCTGTTTTTTTCCGTCGAAAATCCCCCTGTAGGGGGACAGGCCCGACTTAACAGGACGAGGATGAACCGTTCCGAAGCGTTCTGGGACGCTCTCAGAGCCTTCCAGAACGCTCCGAGAAGGCCGCGGCGCCCGAGACATCCTCTCGAGCCGCCGGATCCCGGAGATTCTCGATTGGTCTTCACCCGATCTCATCCTCGTCTTGGCTTCGTTTTCTGTACCGTTCAGCATCTGATTCAGGAACCGCCTCCCGAACAGCTGGGCCAGCGCTTCGGAACCATCTTGCCAAAAAGCTGCCCATGTTCTTTTCGGGCACGTTCGCCGCATCCAGCGCGAACAATTGAAATTTGCCGAGGGTTGTTTGCAAGAGGCTTCTGGGAAGCTGGCCCAGATTGCTCAAACACTATTATCAGGAGGGGAAACAACACACAGACACATGTAACCGTCGATTCCCCCGAAAAGATGGGAACATATGGGAAGTGGGGGGGAAGACGATAACCCAGAAAATATGGGAAGATATGGGGAATCCTGCTGTTTGTTTGCATTTACTTGTGTGTCTCAGGGCCCCTTCATCTATTAATAATCACGTTCTTCGAGGCCGCTTCTGGTCCGCCACCGCCACGAGTGACCAGCCTCAGACGAAAGCCACGCTGTACTCATGCACACTGCGTGCGCAGGCCCGCTTCCAGCGCAGCGCACGTAGACGAAACGCGCACACAATTTCGGGGAAACGCAAGACTCGAGTACGCCGGAACGCGTGTTTGCCAACGTTTTTTTGACGAGCGCGTCCTGGATTTTGACGGTCCAGTTTTCGTGGGATGCCTGCAGGAGTCAAATTTCAGATTGGGTCTCGTCATTTTCATTGATGGCCCCGTCAGGCCAACCCGAGTCCCCCGAACCCGAGTCTTACGCCTCCCCGAAATGTTTACAGTTTTATGGTCCCGCGCGCCTCCGTGCAACAAGCCGCGCCTGGCAACTCGCGGCGGACAAACCACACGTGAAGTAAACGAGTGTGTAATCATGCTCACTTCCATGCGCCCGCCCGCTCCTGGCGCAACACAGCTGGACGAAGCGCACATCACAATTTGCAGTTTTGAGATCCCGGCGCGCCTCCGTGCACAGAGCCGCGCTTGGCACGCCACGGGGGACGCGACATACGATACATGAAAACAGCCATGTTGTACTCACGCTTGCATCCGCGCGCAAACCCGCGTCTGGCGCATCACAAGGGACGAAACACTACGTAGCACCCCGCAGATGCGGATAAGAGTGAGGGGGCGGTGGGGGCGTCGGCAGTCTGCGAGACTCTGGAGAAGCCCGCCGCAGGCGCCAAACTTTCACAACTTATCAGCGTGAGAGGGCCGAACGATCGTTCATTGTCCCTGGGTGCATGGCTGAAGTGGGGATCCGTGGTGATGATTATGTTTGTTGCGTCGTTGTTGTTGTTTGTTTGTTTGTTTGTTTGTTTGTTTGTTTGTTTGTTTGTTTGTTTGTTTGTTTGTTTGTTGTCGTCGTCCCACCCGCAACCCACACGCGACCCACCCCGCGACCCACCCCGCGACCCACCCCGCGACCACCCCCGCGGCACACCTCGCGACCCACCCGCGACACAACCCGCGACCCTCCCGCGACCCACCCCGCGACCCACCCCGCGGCCCACTCGCGACCCAATCGCGACCCACCCCGCGATCCACCCCGCGACCCATCCGCGACCCACCCGCGTCCCACCCGCGACCGACTTGCGACCCACCCCACGACCCACCCCGCGACCCACCCGCGACCCACCCGCGACCCAACAACGACCCACCCGCGACCGACTTGCGACCCAGCCGCAACGCATTTGCGACACACCCGCGACCTACCCACATTGACTCAACGAAAATCAGCTCCTGCGGCGGGCTCTTTGTATAATTTGTGAAATTTTGGCGCCTGCGGCGGGCTTCTCCAGAGTCTCGCAGACTGCCGACGTCCCGACCGCCCCCTCACTCTTGTCCGCATCTGCGGGATGCTGCGTACAAAGAGCCCGCCGCAGGCGCCGAGTTTCTCGTCAAACCAATGTGGGTAGGTCGCGGGTGGGTCGCAAGTCGATCGCGGGTGGGTCGCGGGTGGGTCGTTGTTGGGTCGCGGGTGGGTCGCGGGTGGGTCGCGGGGTGGGTCGCGGGTGGGTCGCAGGCGGGTCGCGGGTGGGTCGCGGGTGGGTCACGGATGGGTCGCGGATGGGTCGCGGGGTGGGTCGTGGGGTGGGTCGCGGGTGGGTTTTGGAGTGGGTCGCGGGGTGGGTCGCGGATTGGATCGCGGGTGGGTCGCTGGGTGGGTCGTGGGGTGGGTCGCGGGGTGGGTCGCGGGGTGGGTCGCGTGTGGGTCGCGGGTTGGGGCGACAGCAAACAAACAAACAAATAAACAAACAACAAACAAACCAACAAGCAAGCAACCAAACAAACAAACACACAACAACAACAACAACAACAACAACAACAACAACAACAACAACAACAACAACAACAACAACAACCACAACAACCACAACAACCACAACAACAACAACAACAACCATAACAGCAACACCAACAACAACAACAACATCAGCAGCAACAACAGCAACAACAGCGCAACAAGCAGACTCTTCACCACGGATCTCCACTTCGGCCACGCACCCAGGGACAATGCATGCCCATTCGCCCCCCTCATTCTGATTAACAATCCTCGATTGTTATTCCTGCATTCCTCCGCGCAGAAGGTCGCGTCTGGATACCAATAACTGTGTATTTGTTTCCCCCGAGTGCTTCTCCGAGGCAGTGCAAGGGCAGAAACAGTGCAGAAATTCCGAAATGATTCGCCAAAGCTTGCTTGCCATGACCGCCACACCGATCACCACGAGGCTGCGTACTCCACGACGCGCAGCGCATGCCACACCCACACGACGTGGCCCACGAGCACGAACTGCCTGGCAGTGCAATAGGGCGAAACATCCACATGAAAGTTTAAGTAAGGTGTTGAACAGCGTTTTCGTGCACACGTCTGCGCCTGGCGCACCACAAAGAACCAAACGGACACATACCCGTCGGTCGTTGAAAGTAGGTACGGTGGGGGCGTTTGTTAAGGAATGTACCCAAAAGGTTTCAGACCCTGGAGGATCCCTTATATGATGAGGGCGGCCGTGATATCCATGGCGAAGTCTCAGTTGGTGTTCCACCGGCTTCCAGACCCTGGATTCCTCATCTAAGGGTTCCTTATCCAATGCCCTCACCGTATTTCTGGATTCCCAGATCCTCATATGTTTCAAGCGCCTTCCTATTTCAAGAATCGATCTGGGTTTGCTGCGTGTTGCCACTCTCCGGCGTGGCCTGCGCCCAATCTGTTTTATCCGCCTTCCTACTTCATGTTGTTACTGACGTCTTCCGACCGACGGGTAACCACTATTCGCCGTTGCAACGGCACCCTGCTGCTGCTGACCCTCTTAATTTCTCCACCTCCGAGGACCAGCACCAGAGGGAACGGACCTGGGCGCCCGTTCGTACTGCTTGTCTCGTGGTCTCGCGTCTTCGCTCTCAACCGGGGGCTGTTTCGCCCCGTTCTGTCCAGTTGTTCGTTCCCCCCCCCAGCCTGGGAAAGAGCTGGCGGCCACCAGCTTGCTTGTCGAGGCTGCGGTGCTGCATGGCCCCGGGGATGTCTTCCGAGCTGGGTTCGCCGAGGTCGCACGAGCCCCCTCCCAATAGCGTTAAGTCGGGCTTGTTCTTCTTCAGGGGGAGAATTCAAAAATAGTCGAAAAGTATTCTGGGGACTATGTTTGACCATTTTTAGGTATTTTTCATGTACTGCTGGGGGCTTTTAAATTTTTCGTCCAAAATCGGCCTGTAGGGGGATAGGCCCGACCTTCCAATAGCGCGCTCCTGGCATGGTCTGACATGCCAGCAGTCTGACTCGTGTACCGGCAGAGGTCCGCCGCCGCCAGTGAGGAGGACAGCGAGGGGGTGGGGGGGGCGAGACGCCTTCCCCTCCCTGTGCTCCTCGCTCCTCGCTCCTCCTCTTCCTCCTCCTCCTCCTCCTCCTCCTCCTCCTCTTCCTCCTCCCCCTCCCCCTCCATTCCTCCTCCTCCTCCTCCTCCTCCTCCTCCTCCTCCTCCATTCCTCCTCCATTCCTCCTCCTCCATTCCTCCTCCTCCATTCCTCCTCCATTCCTCCTCCTCCTCCTCTCGCTCTCCGTCGCCATTTTGGCTCAAGCCTTGCGGCCCGAGATTGCTCGGGCGTCGGCGCCCGCGACTCGCAAAGGCGCAGCGCGTCGTATGTAGCCGATGGCGTCGGCGGCACGAGGGTGAGGTTGCCAGCGCGCCTCCTCACTGAGCTGCGGGAGAGCCTCGGTGACTTCGCGCTGATCACCGAGGCCGAGCCAGCTGGACCGGGTGGAGAAGGTCCCCATGTCCCGCTGGAGCTCGCCGCCGAGGAGAGTCAAGGTGGGAGGTAAGTGGCTGTCGCAGCCTCCGCCTCCTGCACCGAGGCAGGCTCAGCGAAGGCCCTGGGACGCGGTCTCTGCGAAGGCGGGGCCCAAGAGGGAGGTCTCGACGAAGGCAAAGGCCAAGAAGAGGGAGAAGACCAAGGCATGGCGGCGTCGAATCTCGGCCAAGATCTTCAACCCTTACATGGACCTGAACGGCAACAAGGACGGGACACTGGAGACCGAGCCGAGGGAGTGCCACGTGCCAAAGTGGAAGTGCGAGCCTTGCTCCACCAGGCTTGCCGAGAATTTTGTGAACTTCGGCTTCCGCGAGCACTGCCCCTTCTGCCACCAGGTGGCGCTGGCATCGATCCTGGCGCTGCAGGAGGCCAAAAGGAAGGCGGGCAAGCGTAAGACCGTCATCAAGAACAGGGAGGACTTCGAGCGCCAGGGGGGTCTCAACAGGCAGCTGGCGTCGGCCTCAGCTGCGGGTTCTTCGACCTGTCTAGTGTGGGCGGGCATGGAGACTCGTTGGGCCAACATTCTCAAACGAGGGCGAGGCAGGCGGTGAAGGAGAAGGGGAAGAGCAGGGAGCTCCGCCTGGGGACGGAGCGCACGACGGAGGAGTCCAGCGAGGAGGCCGCGCAGAACGGGATTCAGGAGGGGAAAAACACACAGGCGCCACTAATCGCCGATTCCCAGGAAAGTATGGGGAACTATCGGAAGGCGGGGGGAAGACAACAAAACAGAACATATGGGAAAAGATTGGGAATCTGGTTATTTGTGTGTATTTGTTTGTGTGTCCCAGGGCCCCTTCAGGGATGCAGACACTCTTCCACCAGGCTCAGGCGAAGAAGGATAGCTTGCAGGAGCTGACCACGTCGCTGGAGCCCACCCTTCGCAAGTCAACCTCCAAGGAAGCTCAGGACAGGGCGCAGTCCCTGACCAACGAAGACAAGGTGGAGGTGGCCTACGCGGAGAGGGACATGGAACGGATGTTGCGCACGGAGAAGTTGGTGGCCATGCGCTGAAGGACGTGCGCAACGAGCTCGATTACGCCTTCTCGGCATGGCGCCGTACGTCACAGCTGACGCCAGTTTGCCACGCAGATGGCGAGCCCAGCGACAGCAGCAAAGAGTAGAAGGTCCGTGAGCCGAACTTCACGGATGCTGCAGCCTCAGGCGAGCAGCTAGAGCAGTCGAACTTCATCGGAGTAAAGAATGAGCCGAACATTCTGCCAGCCGGTACCCTTTTCCTTCAGGTGAGCGTGAAGGTGGCGCAGGTAGAGTCGCCCGAGATTGGCTCCTCCGATGGCGGCTGCAGCGTCATAGAACATGTCGACCACGTCGGTGCTAGCACGAGCGCGAAGTTCGGCGAGCTCCTCAGTTTCGAGGACCACCTGAGGCCCAGGGAGCTCCAGCGCACGATCACCAGTGCCGCCAATTTGTCGGAGTTGAAGCGGAGCGCGATCGAGGCTGCCAAGGGGACCCTGAACTGGCCCGCCCAGGCGTCCCAGTAGTGGGGTGCCAGGGCGCGACTTGCTGGGGCGCCTCGGTGCGCCCGCGCGCTTCCCGTCGCCTCGGTAGGATCGGCCGCGTAATTTTGCGGCGGCTGCCGTCGGTGGCCGCTGGGTCTCTCGCGCTGCCACGCTGGATACCCTCGTTTTGTTCGCTGGGCTTTGGCTCAGCTCCGCGCCTCGGCGCATGCCCGACACGCGTCTGCCCAGGTAGGCCTTCCAGACCAAGGCGTGTCATCAGCCCTCAGGGCCCTCTTCCTCGCTCCTCCTCCTCCTCCTCCTCCTCCTCCTCCTCCTCCTCCTCCTCCCCCTCCTCCCCCTCGCTCCTCCTCCTCCTCGTCGTGGCACCCGCGGGACCTGTGGGACATGGGGGACATGCGGCAACTCTGGGACCTGCGGGACCTGTCGGACCAGTTGGATATGGGGCATGCGAGACCAAGGACACACGTGGGACTTGCCGGACCTGTGGAACCTGTCAGACCAGTGGGATCTGTGGGATGAGAAGGAGGAAGGAGGAAGAGGAGGGGAGGATCAGGAGGAGGAGGAGGAGGAGGAGGAGGAGGAAGAAGAAGAAGAGAAGGAGGAGGAGGAGGAGGACGAGGAGGAAGGGGAGGAGGAGGAGGGGAGGGAGGAGGAGGAGGAGGAGGAGGAGGAGGAGGAAGACGAAGAAGCAGAAGACGAGGAGGAGGAGTCGGAGGAGGAGCAGGAGGAGGAGGACAGGGAGGAGGAGGAGGAGGAAGAGGAGGAGGAGGAGGAGGAGGAGGAGGAGGAGGAGGTGAAGGAGGAGGGGGAGGAGTAGCAAGTGGAGTCGGAGAAGTAGTCGGAGGAGGAGGAGAGCAAGAGGAGAGGGAGGAGGATCACCTCTCTGGGCGCTGCTGCCTTGGGGGGACTTCCCGGGATCATCCCCAGCCATCATCCTGCATTGCAGTACGGTTGGTTCGCGTCGTGTCGACCGGCAGCGACCCCGCCGCCGACGTTCAACGTTGAATGCCGCCGTCGACCCAGAGCGGGTCGATGTTGAACGATCCGACGTTTCGGAAACAGCCGATCAATCGAGGTTGGACGAGCGGTGTCAACAACCAACGCCGAAGTCGGCACGACACGAACTTGCCGTACGGGGATTCCCTAGGATTCCTCTCCAGCTATCTTCCTACGGCACCACACAGTCAAAGCGCACAGTGATGAGCAACTTGCCCATGTTCCCCTTGCATCCTTACCCTTCGGCCCATCCTTGGCCACTTTTGCTGGCCGCGACCCGCTCGAAAGGTGTCGACATGGCCTTTCCAGGCCCTTGCATCCTTGTCTTGCGTCCTTCGTGTATGCGTTTACGGTGCAGCTGGACCGAGGTATGAGATCGAGGTCGGTTCGGGGAGGCTACCCTGATGTGTTTCGGGTATGTTGGACGTTCTTGTGCATCGGGTGCCATCGGATGTTTGTTTTGGACAGCAGGTCGTTCGCCACGGCCGCCCACCGCGCACTGGCTCTGCGCGCCTGGCTGCTGCTGCCCCCCCTGGCTGCTCATCGTCGAACTCTTCGACGTCTGAGCGTCCCTTCTTCCCCCCCTCTCTTCGCCCGCCGGCCAATTCGCTAATTCGTGCCCTAGCTTCCCGCTGACGAAACAGTTTGTTGGACATTATTGTGCATCGTGGGGAGGGTGCCATCGGATGTTCTGTGTGTTTTAGCCAGCGGAGGTTTTCGTGTTCTTGCAGGTTGCTCTTCTGCCTTAGTCATGACTTGTATTCTTGGGGACACGGCTACAACAAATGCGCCGCTCAAATGATCAATTTTGGGGCGGGGGTGCGGTGCCGTGGCTCATTTTTCGCGGGATGTCTCCGGCCAAACCGACGAAACCGCCTTTTGCTGGGTAGATGTTTGAACGTATTTTGGAAAAGGGTGTGCCGCATGTCATTCTTCCGATCCCCTTCCGGGAATGGTTGAATTTTTGTTACATCTTGGAAAATCCAGAACCGCTCTGTGTTGGGCGAGTTTCCGGGCTCGTGTTTAGCAGCCGTGCCCCTGGGAATGTCACTTGCCACCTAGGTCCGACGGCAGGCACGTCACAGGAGAGACCGGCTTGTGCCAGCGGGCGCCCACGGAAGTCCCCCGTCCACCGACGGCGCTGGGGGCCCACGGCAGCCTTGGGGCACCTCGACAGCACACGCGCCCCTAGATTTAAGTCGGGCCTGTCCCTCTACAGGAGGAAAATTCAAACGTATTCAAAAATTAGCCTGGCGAAGGACCCAACCATATGCAGTTGTGAGTAATGCTGGTGTGAGTACCGTCATCGGTGGATCTCCTTATGGGGCCACGAACCGTTTG
Source organism: Prorocentrum cordatum (assembly GCA_963575745.1). Classification (NCBI taxonomy): domain Eukaryota; class Dinophyceae; order Prorocentrales; family Prorocentraceae; genus Prorocentrum; species Prorocentrum cordatum. Next base: position 70,302 of record CAUYUJ010002309.1, read on the forward strand.
AGGGGTGTGCCGAAATGGGTGTGGGGGCGGCATGCGAACGTTGCCACTGGGGCCTTCGGTGGAGCTCCTTATGGGGCCACGAAACGTGTGAGGGGTGCACCGAAGTTGGTGTGGGGGCGGCATGCGAACGCAGCCACTGGGGCCTTCGGTGGAGCTCCCTGTAGGGCCACGAATTAAACGTGTGAGGGGTGTGCCGAAATGGGTGGGGGCGGCATGCGAACGCTGCCACTGGGGCCTTCGGTGGAGCTCCCTATGGTGCCACGAAACGTGTGAGGGGTGTGCCGACATGGGTGTGGGGGCGCATGCGAACCCAGTCACTGGGGCCTTCAGTGGAAAACCCCATGGGGCCACGAAACGTGTGAGGGATGTGCCGAAATGGCCACTGGGGCCTTCGGTGGAGCTCCCTATGGGGCCACGAAACGTGTGAGGGGTGTGCCGAAATGGGTGGTGGGGAGGCATGCGGACCCTGCCACTGGGGCCTTCGGTGGAGCTCCCTATGGGGCCACGAAACGTGTGAGGGGTGTGCCGAAATGGGTGGTGGGGAGGCATGCGAACCTGCCACTGGGGCCTTCGGTGGAGCTCCCTATGGGGCCACGAAACGTGTGAGGGGTGTGCCGAAATGGGTGGTGGGGAGGCATGCGACCCTGCCACTGGGGCCTTCGGTGGAGCTCCCTATGGGGCCACGAAACGTGTGAGCCGGTGGGTGGGACCATGCGAACGCAGCCACTGGGGCCTTCGGTGGAGTGGGGCCACGAACGTGTGAGGGGTGTGCCGAAATGGGTGGTGGGGAGGCATGCGAACGCAGCCACTGGGGCCTTCGGTGGAGCTCCCTATGGGGCCACGAAACGTGTGAGGGGTGTGCCGAAATGGGTGGTGGGGAGGCATGCGGACCCTGCCACTGGGGCCTTCGGTGGAGCTCCCTATGGGGCCACGAAACGTGTGAGGGGTGTGCCGAAATGGGTGGTGGGGAGGCATGCGAACCCTGCCACTGGGGCCTTCGGTGGAGCTCCCTATGGGGCCACGAAACGTGTGAGGGGTGTGCCGAAATGGGTGGTGGGGGGGCATGCGGACCCTGCCACTGGGGCCTTCGGTGGAGCTCCCTATGGGGCCACGAAACGTGTGAGGGGTGTGCCGAAATGGGTGGTGGGGAGGCATGCGACCCTGCCACTGGGGCCTTCGGTGGAGCTCCCTATGGGGCCACGAAACGTGTGAGGGGTGTGCCGACATGGGTGGTGGGGAGGCATGCGGACCCTGCCACTGGGGCCTTCGGTGGAGCTCCCTATGGGGCCACGAAACGTGTGAGGGGTGTGCCGAAATCGGTGGTGATGATGATGATGATGATGATGATGATGATGATGATGATGATGATGATGATGATGATGATGCTGATGCTGATGCTGATGATGATGCTGATGCTGATGTGATGATGATGATGATGATGATGATGATGATGATGATGATGATGATGATGATGATGATGATGATGATGATGATGATGATGATGATGATGATGATGATGATGATGATGATGATGATGATGGGAGGAGGGAGGAGGGGGAGGAGGAGGAGGAGGAGGAGGAGAGGAACGCGGGGCACCGTCTCTTCAAAACGAGGACCCAACACCACAGGATGGTTGGGAAATAATACGGGGACGATTTGGTTGGCATGCTTTGACTACGTTTCTGCATGTTTGGGGCATGTCTCATTTTTCGACCAAAAACCGCTTGTAGGGGGGCAGGCCCGACCTAACCCTAGATTTCTTATAGCAAGATTTGTGTTTCCTCGGTATCGCTCGGACGTGTTTTTTTTTTCTCGGTGGGGATTATTAAGGAGCATCCTGGATCATCCTGCGGAAAAAAAACACGCACGAAGCCGAACAAAAACACAGGGAATGGACGTCCGAGCGACGGGGAGTGTTCCGCTTGTGCTTGCAGTACCTCGTTCGTGCCCCTGGGAATCTCCCCCTGGACCGCTCGCGGCGCCGCCCCCTGGGCCCCCCGCTCGGCCGCAGGAGTCGGAGGGGACCGACTGGAACTTCGAGCACGGGCGCTGCTTCGGCTTCGTGAAGTACGAGATGAAGCTCACCGACGGGTGGGACGAGGGCGACAGCGACGGCGAGCGCACCTCGGCATACGCCCTGGAGGACGAGACCCCCTTCTCCAGGGCCACGACCGCCAGCGCCTGGGGCGTCCCCGGTGGCTTCCTCGCCAGGCCGCCCGCCACTCCCGGCGCGAGGCCCCCGGGCGCCGCCTCGGCCAGCTTCTTCTCCAAGGCGGCTGCGAGCAACGTCTCGCAGTCCGCGGCGAGCAACTCGGGCTCGTCTGGCAGCTTTCTCTCCAAGGCGAGGGTGCACCAGCAAGAGTCTGTGGCCGCCCCGCTGCAGGCGCGACGAGAAACTGCTGTCTTGCGGCCCTCGCGCTCCCCCCCCGACCCGGTCGACCCGATCTCCAGAAGCCTGTCTCCATTCCCGTCACCACCACTCGGGCGTTGCGTAGTGTGGGGGGGGGGGGGGGGGCGATGCAACAGCGGGGTGAAGAAAGGTGGGGCCTAAAAAGGGGCTTTCTGGTGCCCGTAATGGGCACGAACGGTGCACGTCCCCCCCCCACCCTCATTGATCGCCCCCCCCCATTTCGGGTGTTGCTAGAAGTGCCCCTGGCCCAAGGTGCTCTCAGATCCCCAGGGAGGCCCCCACGGCCTCCAGAGCACCCCTCACGCGGCCCAGAGGGCCCCGGGGGCTCCAAGACAGCGAAAAGCTGGGGGCGCGTTGGGCCAGGGGCACCTTCAGCAACCCCCGACATGTGGCCGATTCCGGAATACTGAACCCAAACATGTTGTCATTTCTTGGGAGGTCGACTTTTGCTTCCGCCGAGCTTCCGCCGGCTTCCGCGGGCGGAACCGCCGCTGTAGTACTTCCGCCACCTTCCGCCAACCCTCCGCCGCCTTCCGCCGAGGACGAGATGGCAACTCCTTCGATCCTCGAAGTCAGGGCCCTTTTTGGAGCGCGTCATTGATCGCCCCCCCTTGCATAAGCTCGGCGTCAAACCAACATACTAATACAATGCGTGCGTCGCCCGCCCCCCCCGGGGCGACGTGTGCGCCGAGAAATCTTATAGTATCAGCTGTGCGGCAGGCGCTTGTTGGCCATGCCGCTGGGGAAACGATGCGCTACAAGATGCGTGTTCTATTCGGATCGGACGCACGCCTCCGAGGAGGACGCATCGTACCAGTAGGTCCCTCTGCGTCGCGTAAGCATCGCCGGAACCGATCGGCGGCCTGCTCCTTCCTCGTCGCCCCCGCAGCTCCCTGCCGCGTGGCGCGTGCGCCCCGCCTGCCCTGCGTCGAGAGTCCTCCTCCTCCTCCTCCTCCTCCTCCTCCTCCTCCTCCTCCGCCTCCGCCTCCGCCTCCGCCTCCGCCTCCGCCTCCTCCTCCTCCTCCTCCTCCTCCTCCTCCTCCTCTTGGAGGAGAAGGCGGAGGAGGAGGAGACGCACCTCGTCTTCCCAAATGAGGCTTGGCCTAAAGGGTTTGCCTCTCGGAGGCCAAGCAGCGAAATGTGTTGGACCAGTGGGCAGCACGGCGCTCTGCCAATCCAACGCAGCCTGGGAATATGGGGCGCACGGTTTCCGCTGTGCGCACTGGATTTCACCGCGTCTTAGCTGCTTGTGGATGAAGCCGGTGGGTGCGGTGTCCTTCGCCTCCTGAGCTCCTCGGGGTCGTTCGGGGCTCCTCGGCGTTGTTTCTCGGCGTGGCTCGGCAATGATGGCAGCCCCCGGCGTTGCTCTCAGGGTTCCTCGGCGTTGCTTCACGGGCCTGTCAGGCCAAGCACTGCCAAGCAATGCAAAGCCAAGCACTGCCATGCACTGCCATGCACTGCCAAGCCACGCAATGCCAAGCCAGGCCACGCACTGCCAAGCCAATCATTGCCAAGTCAAGCGATGCCAAGCAATGCCAATCACCGCCAAGCAATACAAAGAAATACCAAGCAACGCAAGCGTTGCCAAGCGATGCCAAACGGCACATCCAAATAACGCCAATCATTGCCAAGCGATGCCAAGCGACAAATCCAAGCAACGCAAAGAAATGCGAATACATGCCAACGCATCGCTTTGCATTAATCAGGGTCGCGCCAGGCTCACTACATCGGAGTCAGAGACCATGCGGGAGCACTGCTTTAAATTGTACTGCATCGTGTGATTACACACTCGGTTTCCAGAATGCGCGGGCGTTTGTAGTCGATTGCGAAGGCCTGACGGCCGGTGCCGCCGACCCTGAAGAGGACCACGACATCGGCGACGAAGTGGGCGGAGACGGAGGCCGTGGAAGATGAGGAGGAGGAGGAGGCGAGGTGGAGGCGAGGAGGAGGAGGAGGAGGAGGAGGAGGGAGGAGGAGGAGGGAGGAGGAGGTTTCCAGACTGCGCGGGCGTTTGTAGTCGATTATAGGGGCCAAGAAACATCATAACAAAACTCGCTGGCCCAGTACCTGGGGGGTTCTGACTTGACTAATTGGCTGCCTTCACCACCCTGCACGATCCCCGTCGAACGTTCGCGCCATGCGTACTTGCGAAACCAGCGTGGATTCGTGTACACGTACGTCCTTCTTTCGCTACCGAGAGGAGGAGGAGGAGGAGGAGGAGGAGGAGGAGGAGGAGGAGGAGGAGGAGGAGGAGGAACGGAGGAACGGAGAGGGAGGAATGGAGGAATGGAGGAGGAGGAGGAGGAGGAGGAGGAGGAACGGAGGAGGAACGGAGGAGGGGAGGAACGGAGGAACGGAGGAACGGAGGAGGAGGAGGAGGAGGAGGAGGAGGAGGAGGAGGAGAAGCGGAGGAGGAGGAGGAGGAGGAGGAGGAGGAGGAGGAGGAGGAGGAGAAGGAGGAGGAGGAGGAGGCGGCGCGAGGGGACATGGCTACCTCGCCCCCTGGGGCGTTCCTCCTTGCCCTCCGTCGTCCCCTCTGCTAGGTGCAGGCCTCCAGCTTGGTCCTCGTCTTAAGATGTTCCAGCCTACGTTAGCCTTGATCACCAGAAAGAAGTTCGGGCACCCGCAATAAAAATTGAGACTAGAGGGTTTTCGCGTGTCGGGATTTAGGAGGCGACACTCGTCCGACCCTTCGCCTCGTTTCGACTCTTGCCTGGGTGCTCGAGATGCCTTCTGGAGTGCGGCCCTGAAGTACGATGGGAACAGCGCAGCCCTCGTCGCACACTCGTCCTACCATCCTCCAGGCCACAGCCCATGCTACCAATGCACCGCGGTTCACTGCCAGTCGCTCTCGCAACCGCTGACACCCGCGGTTCAGGTGAATCCTCGCCTCCCACGTCGCCTTTGTCAGCGCTGCAGACCGCTGCCGCCGCTCGCCCGTGCCCGCACGTGCTGCCGCCGCTCGCATATCGCTCCTCCTGCTCCTCCTGCTCCTGCTCCTCCTCCTCCTCCTCCTCCTCCTCCTCCTCCTCCTCCTCCTCCTCCTCCTCCTGCCGCCCTCCGGGCTCGAGGCGAGAGGTCGCGAGGCCCCCCCCCACTGCGTCTGGCAGGGGCCCCGCCAGTGCCATGCGGGGGCCGCGGCGCGCGCCGGCGCGCACGGCGGCTCGAGGGCCTGGACCCCTCTGAGCCCGGAGGACCAGGACGGCTTGGCGTCGCTCGGACGTGTGCGTTCTTTTTTTTTGCAAGGGGGGAAGAACCACGCAGACCGGACAATGGGCGTGGACTAGACGGCCCTGGGCGTTTACTAAACAGCCCTGCCCTGTTCGATTCCTCCTCTGGGCGCGTTTGCTAAGGGCCTCGCGTGTCAGAGTGGTTATTATCGGGGTGGATTTTCTGCCCTCTATAGAGGGGGTCCGAGCAGGACGGGTCGGAGGATCGCGCCGCATCGTCGATGCATCGACGATGCGGCTCGATGTGGGTCCCGATTTGCTTTGAGTCGGGCCTGTCCCTCTACATGAGGACAATTCAAAAAATTGTATATATACATATATATATATATATAAGAAACGAAACAAAAATAACAGTCAGGGGACCATGTTTTGACCATTTTTGAGTATTTGAGTTGTTTTTGTTGCGACTTTTTTTAAATCTTTTTTTCATTTCTCGGCTAAAATCGGCCTGTAGGGGGACAGGCCCGACTTACGATTTGCTTCGCGTTGACGTCGCCGATGCATCGCCGGCGTCGACGACGCATCGCCGGTGCATCGCCGACGCATCGCCGATGCATCGCCGATGTATCGGCGATGCGGCGCGATCCTCCGACCCCACCTATTCCGGCACCATGTACGAGGCCTCTAAGGACGGCTTGACGTCGCTCGGACGTGTGCGTTTTTTTGCAAGGGAGGAAACACCACCCAGACCGGACAATCAGCGTCAGCCCTGCCCTGTTCGATTTCTGCTTTGGGCGCGTTTACTGAAATGGCCTCGCGTGTCGGGGTGGTTATTATCGGGGTGTATTTTCTGCCCTCTATAGATGGGGTCCGAGCAGGTGGGGTCGGAGGATCGCGCCGCATCGCCGATGCATCGACGATGCGGCTCGATGTGGGTCCCGATTTGTTTTAAGTCGGGCCTGTCCCTCGACAGGAGGACTATTCAAAAATAAGCAAAAACAAATCTGGGGACGATGTTTTGACCATTTTTGAGTATTTTCGTTTTTTTTGTTACTCTTTTTTCATATTTCGGCTGAAATCGGCCTGTAGGGGGACAGGCCCGACTTGAGATTTGCTTCGCGTTGACGTCGCCGACGCATCGCGGCGTCGACGACGCATCGCCAGTGCATCGCAATGCATCGCATCGCCGATGTATCGGCGATGCGGCGCGATCCTCCGACCCCACCTGTTCCGGCCCCATGTACGAGGCCTCTAAGGACGGCTTGACGTCGCTCGGACTTTTTTTTTTTTCCAAGGGAGGAAACACAACCCAGACCGGACAATGGGCGTTTACTAGACGGCCCTGAGCGTTTACTAAACAGCCCTGCTCTGATCGATTTCTTCTTTGGGCGCGTTTAATAAGGGCCTCGCGGTCGGGGTGGTTATTATCGGGGTGGATTTTCTGCCCTTTATAGGTGGGGTCCGAGCAGGTGGGGTCGGAGGATCGCGCCGCATCGCCGATGCATCGACGATGCGGCTCGATGTGGGTCCCGATTTGCTTTAAGTCGGGCCTGTCCCTTTACAGGAGGACAATTCAAGAATAGTCAAAAAATAGTCTGGGGACCATGTTCTGACCATTTTTGAATATGTTAGTGTATGTGTTTACTATTTTTTCATTTTTCGGCTGAAATCGGCCTGTAGGGGGACAGGCCCGACTTAACATTCTATAGGCTTACGCCACGTCCGCCGACCCCTTGTCCGTCTTGGGGATGTCGTGTTGCTGTCCTGGGGCGTACCTGTGTTGTCTTGTTGCTTTGGGTGGGCGGGATCAAGGCTCTTCCGGGCCATCCCCGAGCGAGTCCGGGGGCATGTGGGGCCGTTCACGGGACGAATCTTGCACGTCTGGAGGCCCTGGATGGGGTTGGCGGATGCGGGTTGCATCGCATGTGTCCAGACACGCGACAAGGCAGTGATCCGTGGCGGTGGTGATGGTGATCCGTGGTGGTGGTGATGGTGATGGCGGTGGTGATGGTGCGGGTGATGGCGATGATGATGCTGGTAGTGATGGTGTTGATGATGGGACGCGGAGATGGCGACAAGGTACCAAACAGGAGAAAGCGGAGGAGGAGGCGGAGGAGGAGGAGGAGGAAGAGGGGGAGGATGGGGGAGAGGCGAAGGAGGGTCCTCGGAGGAGGAGGAGGAGGAGTGACGATTTGGGGAAAATGCCTGTCAACATCCGCGCCCATAGACGGCATGCGGCGGTCCAAAAACTGGACGAGTCGTTGTCGAATGGGACGCGGCGCATCCCGACACCTTGCGCGGTATACAGGTAGGCGGCCACACGGATGGTAAAGAAGATCTCGTGCGAGGCATGGCGGGGTCGTCTTGCAGGTAGTTTTGGGGCCTCTTTGGGGGACTTCCTCGTGGCTTCTTGGAGGCCTCGGAGGTTTTCTGGGAGGTCCCGCAGGCCCTTTGGGGTGTTTGTTCTCGGAGCAGGCTGGGAGCGTCTTGGAGCCGAAGGCTCGAAAAAGGTGCCCTGTGGACTCCGTGTTGGCGCCGTCTGGGGGCCCTCTTGGGCTGTCTTGGGGGCTTCGTGGGCTGTTGTTGCCTCACCGACCCTGCTTTGGGCCCCCTTTGGCCGTGTGGGAGCGATGTTGAAGGTTTCTCTGCATGTCGTGGACGTTGTGATTGCCGAATAGGCGAGCATGCGGAGTAATGCGTGGTTTTCGATGGAAATGGGCCGATTTCTGTTTCTTGCGACCTTTCGGGGCGCATCTTAGGGGCCTTTTTGGCGCGTCTTGGCAGCTTCGGTGACCGCCTGGAGGCCATCGTGGGCGTCTGGGGGCGCTATGTCGGCGAATCGTGGTGTCGGGGACCGTCTGGTGAGCGTTTTGGTATCTTTTTTGGCGAGTGTTGGTACGTTTTTGGCGAGTTTTGGAGTCCTGTGGCGCGTTCGGTCCGGGGTCCAGCCGGGCCCGGGGGGGGGGGTCGAATTGCCGGTTTGGGGTCCCTGGGGGGGGATTCTGGGGGGGAAGGATTTCACGCGCCTTGAGACCCACAAGGGGTCGGCGGATTTGCTTCGCGTAGGCGTCGCCGACGCATCGCCGGCGTCGACGACGCTTCGCCGGTGCATCGCCGATACATCGCCGTTGCATCGCCGATGTATCGGTGATGCGGCGCGATCCTCCGACCCTCCCTATTTCGGCCCCAATGTAGGAGGCTTCTAAAGACGGCTTGACGTCGCTCCGACGTGCGTTTTTTTTTGGGGGGGGGTTTTTTCTCCTCCTTTTTTCAAGGGAGGAAAACCACCCAGACCGGACAATTGGCGTTTACCAGACGGCCCTGGGCGTTTACTAAACAGCCCTGCCCTGTTCGAGCCCTGGGCGTTTACTGAACAGCCCTGCCCTGTCTGATTCCTTCCTTGGGCGCGTTAACTAAAGGCCTCGCGTGTGGGGGGGGGTTACTATCGGGGTGGATCTCCTGCCCTTTATAGACGGGGTCCGAGCAGGTGGGGTCGGAGGATCGCGCCGCATCGCCGATGCATCGACGATGCGGCTCGATGTGGGTCCCGATTTGCTTAGCGTTGGCATCGCCGATGCATCGCCGGCGTCGACGACGCATCGCCGGTGCATCGCCGATGCATCGCCGATGTATCGGCGCGATCCTCCGACCCCATTTATTCCGGCCCCATGCAGGAGGCCTCCAAGGACGGCGTGACGTCGCTCGGACTTGCGTTTTTTGTTTGTTTGTTTGTTCGTTTGTGGGGGTAAACCACCCAGACCGGACAGTTGGCGTTTACTAGACGGCCCCGGGCGTTTACTAAACAGCCTTGCCCTGTCTGATTCCTTCTTTGGGCGCGTTAATTAAAAGCCTCGCGTGTCGGGGTGGTTCTTTTCGGGGTGCATTTTCTGCCCTCAGTAGATGGGATTCGAGCATATGGGGTCGGAGGATCGCGCCGCATCGCCCATGCGTCGACGATGCGGCTCGATGTCGGTCCCGATTTGCTTAGCGTTGGCGCTGCCGATGCGTCGCCAGCGTCGACGACGCCTCGCCGGTGCATCGCCGACGCATCGCCGATGCAT
>CAUYUJ010002309.1:82442-91079 GCA_963575745.1 Prorocentrum cordatum
CGCCCCTACCCCCGAGGAGCGGCCTTGCGCATGAACTAGGCAACGACAAGCAGCCACACTGCCTGACGAGCCCGACGACAGGATCTAACATGCTTCTGATTTTGACTACGCCCTTTGGGACAGCGGATTATGATTTTACGCCAGCCCGAGCAGCGCATCTTGAGCGGCTTTGTCCACGACAAGCATGGCGCGGGCGCCAACATGTCGCATCTGACGCAACTTGAATACGCCGAGATAGTCCAAGGCTGCATGGTACGGATGCTTTTGGGTTGGAAGTGCTATGATAGGAAGAAATTGAATATAACCACCGTGACTGATGAGGCAATAAATAAGGCAATCCAGAATTTAGACGAGGGTTTCGCTTTTGTTGGAATTCTTGAAGAGATTGAGCTGTCCGTGTGCCTGTTCCACGCCATTTTCGGAGGCGTCTGCCGCAGCGCTGAATTTGTAAACATCCGCCCAGCATATGACAGAATTCGGACTGACCGGCCAAAGATGGGGGCCACCAAAGACCACGACATCTCTGTTTTGAAAGGCTGGATTGACAGGATTGACCGTCCTCTGTACGACCACGCAGTGACGGTTGTGCACTCCAATATGCAGAAATACGGAGTCAACCGAAATTCTTGTATCTCCACGTTCTGCCCGTGTTGTCCTCACGCCTTCCCCCCACCGGGACAGGAATTTGTTCCGGAGTTGGGGCCATGATGCAGTGACCGCAAAATGGCGGGCTTGTGCGGATCATTGCGGATCAGCATCATCGTCATCATTTTCGTCGTCTCCAGCCTTGCCCACTCTCGTGCTCCTTTGCGGCCAGCCCCCCATGACCATAACCGACAAGACTGCGGCCGCCATGACCAGATATCCGAAATCTCGGAAAGGGAGGGGGGGAACATGCGGAGGAGGTTTGGTTATATTCGTCCAAGGCTAGTAGTCACCACCCACCAAACCACCCCAAACCAACCCGAAGGCCCAAATTTATCCTCGATTTCCAGTGTGGGGGGGGGTCGGGGAACACTGAAAAAGCACATGGAACCCATATCCCACCCAACCCGAGATTCGATTAAAATTCGGGTCTTCGGGTTGGGTTGGGGTGGTCTGGTAGGTAGTCAAGTAGGACCAGGATACATCGTTCCAAAGCGTTCCAAAACTTTTTCAGAGCGTCTGGAGCGCTCTGGAACGGCATCGGCGCCCGGTACGTCCTCCATAACCGTTGGATCTCAGAGATCCCCGATTTCCTTTCGGTCCTGGCTTCGTCTTATGTATCCAAGACGCCTGCGTTAAGTCGGGCCTGTCCCTCCACAGGAGGAATATTCAAAAGTAGTCAAACAATAGTCTGGGGACGATTGCTCGATTATTGTGCTTTTAATGTATTTGGAATCTGTGTTTGATTAAGTTCAAGTTTTCGCTCGAAATTCCCTGGTAAGGGGACTGTCCCGACCTAACGCGTGCGCCGAATCACCGCCGCCCGCTGCCTTCTGGTAGCGCCTGTGTGGCTGAGCCTTGCGGCCAGAGCTCGGCGAAGCTATATCGAGTTGTGTGTCCCCCAGCCGCCGTTGCGGAAACCCTTCGGGCAATTTCGCGTTGGGGAGAACGAACAAAAGGACGAGGGAAAGGAAAAAGGTGATGGGCCTGTTCTGCACCACCACCACCATAAGTTGGAGGTAGAGGTGGTCCTCCTTCTCCTCCTCCTCCTCCTACTCCTACTCCTCCTCCTCCTACTCCTACTCCTCCTTCTCTTCGTTCTCCTCCGGATCCCCCCTCCAACTTCTGGTGGTGGAAAACAGGCCCATCAAAAGGAGGAGGAGGAGGTCTCCTTAGAGCCTTTGGGGGCACTCTTAGGACCTTTTGGGCACTTCCCGGGGGGTCCTCGGAGGCCGTCGGGGGCTTCCTTAGGCCTCTTGGTGGCCTTTGGAGGCTCCTTGGGAGGTTCTCTGGGCGTCTGAGTGCATTCCTGGCCCGTCTGACGCCATCGGAAGCCGTGTTGGGGGCCTCTCTGGGCCGACTTGGGGCCCTCTTGGGGCGCTCCAGGGCCGTCTTGGAGACCATCTTGGGTGTCGTGGAGGTCTGTCTACTGGGCCGTCTTGGGACCCTCTTGGCGCCGTCTTGGGGGCCTCTTGGGTCGTCAGGGGGCCATCTCGGAGGCCTCCCCCTGCGCGCCGCCGAAGACTGCGCGACGAGTCTGACTCTGGCAGGGGTCCAGGGAAGTTACGCCGGACGCCGATAACCATAGGGACGCGCCGTTTGTTCGTTTGACCCATGTGCAGTCGATATGCCGCTCGTTCTCGCGCGGGCGTCGTCGATGATTGGTTCGAGTAATTCAACTGCGTACTATCTGGCCATGCTGGCCCAGATCTTGTGTGGGGGGGCAATCTCGCGGCGAATCGTATCGCGTTGTCCCAGATATCCACAGGGCCAGCGAGCAATCGGCAGCGTGACGGGCACCACATCCCTGTTGGAGAGCGGCCGCCCGAACTGGCCAGCCAGAAGCGGGCCTTGTGTTGTAGCGAGCATCGTGTTGCATGTCGATCGAACTTCGATTCATATTTCCATCTGCATTTCGATGTTCGTTCTGATATTAAGTTCAATGTTCGATGCTCGTTTTTGATATCACGCGATGTTCGATGTGTTGTTCAGTTTCTATACAGATGCCGTTTCGAATTGAGTGGTGATTGTTTCCAGACTTGCATTCCAATGTGCCTTTCGATTTGCATTCCGCTTGCCTTTGTCAATGTCATTTCGACTTGCACCTTCTATTGGGCACTCGACGCAACAGCCACGGGGCGACCCGCGGTGTGACCCACACCCACAGGACAATCCGTCGGACAACCCGCGGGACAGCTCACGGAGAACCCGCGGAACAAATCACGGGACGATTTGCGGGACAACCCGCATGACAACCTGGGGGCAACCAAAGAACACTCACGGACCAGCCGAAGGACGGCCACGGCAAGGAACCGCGGTACCTTGGGAGAAGTTGTTTGTGCGATTTGGCCCTAGCTACGCCAGCACACCGTCGCCCTCGCGCAGCTTCGCCTCGCCCGCACGCCTGACGTGAACCGCAACCGAGTACCGATGTCCCAGTTACATTCCCATTCAGAGAGAGAGAGAGAGAGAGAGAGAGAAAGAGAGAGAACAAAAAACAATAAAAATCGACTAGTCATATGCGACATGAGTTTCGACCGACTCCCTTTTCGTAGGTCGTGAGCCGTGGATTCACTATTTACGCTGTGTATACATATATACCTATACGACCACCCTTCGGGTGATAAGGAGGTTCGGGGGGGGGAGGAACCAATGTCTCACTCGATCGGTCTCACTATCGATCTCACTATCGATCTCACTATCGGTCTCGCTCGATCGATCTCGCTCGATCGATCTCACCATCGATCTCACTCGATTTATTTCATTCGATCGATCTCACAATCGATCGGACTATCGATCTGACAATCGATCTCACTATCGATCTCACGATCGATCTCACTATCGATCTCACATTCGGTCTCACTATCGATCTCATTATCGATATCACCATCGATCTCACAATCAACATCATCATCAACATCATCGCCATCAAGGTCATCAACATCATCATCATCATCATCATCATCGTCATCATCATCATCATTTCATCATCATCGGGACACCATCATGATCATCACCTCATCATCATGATCATCAACATCAACATCACCACCACCACCATCATCATCATCATCGTCATCATCATCACCGGGACACCATCATCGTCACCATCGTCACCATCAACATCATCATCATCATCATCGGGACACCATCATCATCATCAATTGGAACACCATCATAGGCTCATCATCATCATCATCATCATCATCATCATCATCATCATGAACAACATCAACATCATCAGCATCGCGACACCATCATCATCAGCAACATCATCATCATCAACATCATCATCGGGACACCATCATCATCAACATCAGCATCCTCAGCATCATCGTGCCACCATCATCAAAGTCATCATCATCACCTCATCATCATCCTCATCATCATCATCACCATCATCGGGTCACCATCATCGTCATCATCATCAACGTCATCATCATCATCGCGACACCATCATGATCACCATCATCATCATTAACAGCATCATCATCAACCTCATCCTCATCCTCATCCTCATCATCATTGGGACACCATCATCATCATCATCTTCATCATCATGGGCATCGATCATCAACATCATCAGGATCATCAACATCATCATCATCGGGACACCATCATCATCAGAAACATCATCATCAACATCATCACCGGGACACCATCATCATCACCACCATCACCATCATCACCAACATCGTCAACATCATCATCATCGGGACACCATCATCATCTCCACCATCACCATCATCATCAACATCATCGACATCATCATCATTATCATCATCATCATCATCGTCATCGTCATCGTCATCGTCATCATCATCATCATCATCATCATCATCATCATCATCATCATCATCATCATCATCGGGACACCGACGGGACACCGGCGGGACACTGGCGGGACACCGCGGGCCACCGGCCGCCCGGAAGGGAGTCATCTGGTCCGGCCGCGCCTCAGCCACACGGGACACCAGCGGGACACCGGCGGGACACCGCGGGCCACCGGCCGCCCGGAAGGGAGTCATTTGGTCCGGCCGCGCCTCAGCCACAGGAGACTTTTTCTCGCCCGCCCACGCAGCTTCGCCTCGCCCGCACGCACGGCACGCACGAACACGAAACCGAAACCGATTTCCCGGTATGGGGGGCTCTCACTTCCGATATATATATATATATATAGTTTGTTATTGCCACGGTGGATATTCACTGCTGTAGAATTATTTCAATTTCCGCAACCTTGGAAGACCAAGCTGGACTTAGCTGGGAACCCATCTTTCAGTGCCTTGAAGCATGAGCAGAGGGATAATACTTTGCAGGACAGCTGAAGCCACGATGGGTCATGGCTTTACATCAACCCAAGAGCACCACACGATTACAGACGTTGCATTTCGGAACGCTCTGCGCAGCAATGCTCCAGTGCTCCATGTCATCGGCATCATCGCTTGGTGACGGCGCAGCTGTAGCCATTTAGGTACGCAGCCGCGCCCGAGCATCTCACTGGTTTGGTCCTCGCGAGTTTTGGGGTCCAAGGGGCGCTTCGGTTGTTGACGGCCGTCTCTGCACTATTCCAATGACCCCCATGAGTCACAGGACCTCTTCTCCGACTTTGTGAGCAGGGTGGTCCTGGCACTCAGCCGAGCTGACGCCGCCGTGATGGGCGGGCTCAAGTGGCTTTTCGCGCGCAAGGAGAGCCAGCACGCGTTCTCCAGCGTCGCCCAGGGGCTGCAGCAGCTGTACAGCACGAAGATGCTGCCGCTCGAGGAGGACAGCGGATTCCATCACTTCCACTCGCCCAGGCTCCCTGCGGCCTACTTCACCTCGAAGCCGGTTGTGCTCACAATGGGCCAGTATTCCACTGGCAAGACGACTTTCATCCAGCACCTGCTGGGGCGCGACTACCCTGGCCTCCACATCGGACCCGAGCCCACAACCGACAGGTTCGTGATAGTCTGCGAAGGTGACCGAGAGCAGACCGTGGGAGGTAACGCTGCCATCTATGACGAAGCGTTGCCCTTTTCGGGACTCAGCGCTTTCGGGAACGCATTCTTGGATCGCCTGGAGTGCGCGAAGCTGCCGAGCCCCCTCCTCTCTGGGGTCACGCTCGTGGACACTCCGGGCGTCTTGTCTGGAGAGAAGCAGCGCATCCAGCGCGGCTACGACTTCGAAGAGGTGTTGGCGCGCTTGGCAGAGCAGTCCGACATGATCATCCTCTTCTTTGACGCGCACAAGTTGGATGTCTCCGATGAGTTCAAGCGTTGCATCGATTCATATCTCGTTGGGCGAGCACTCCTGACCGGGGGGGGGGTGCTTGGTGGGGCGACCATCTTCGGGACTCTTCGGCGCACAGCGAGGCGCCACTGTGGTGCCAGTAGGGAGTGCAGCCGCGCCGTGAACGGTTTCAAAGGGCCTCAGATCCTCGCGGGGAGCTAATTGGAGCAGCCTCTCTGGATGTCCCACCACGGGGTCCTGCAGCCAAGGTGCTTCTTCAGCGTCGGTCCAGACAGTGTGTTATGAATCAAACATTTGCCAGGAAGCTTGAGGCCCAGTGGCCCTCAGAGGGGGAGGGGCGCGGATTTAAGTTTGGACGGGAACCTCCCGAAAGCCAGGATAGTTCTCAACAAAGCCGACCAGATCACGCCTCGAGAACTGCTCCGTGTACTCGGCGCGCTGATGTGGTCCCTTAGCAAGGTGATGCGGACCCCGGAGGTGGCACGTGTCTACGTGAGCTCGTTCTGGGACCAGCCCCTTGCTGGTGACCGCGATCTTTTCGAGAAGGAGCGTGGCGATCTGTACTCTCAGATAGAGCAACTGCCAGCCACCTCGACCGTGAGACGGATCAACGACATAAGCAGGAGAGCCAGGCTTGTCAGGGCCCACGCGCTGCTGCTTGAGCACCTGCGAGCGGCGATGCCGCTGGTGTGGCAGCGCGCGAACACGCAGAAGGAGCTGCTCGACAGCCTGCCCAGCATCTACCAGGAGGTGTCGAGAAAGCACGGCGTGCCCCTGGGCGACTTCCCGAGCGTAGATCGGGGAACAAAGCCGGCAGAAGCAGAATTGTTCGGGGCTCCCGGCGGACTTCTCGTACCAGCGCTGGGGCCCCCAGGCAGCGCCTTCGGCGCCGCCCTTTGGCGCGCTCCGCGCAGGGCCCAGCGCCGATCCCAGAAGTCCACGCGGAGCTCCGAGCAGTTGCGTTCATGCAGCTCCTTTTGCTCCTCCAGTGGAGCTCATGAGGTCCAAGCTGGAGGGCGTCGACCTCTCCCAGCTCCGGCGGCTCCACAGGTCGTGTGCGGAGACATGGCCGCAGCCACGGCCGCGGCATCGGGCCCCTGGGCCGCGACCCCGCAGGTGCGGGGCGTTCTTGTTGCAGATGCCCCGGGCGGAGCGCGTCCGTGCGACCGCGCATCCGCGGGGTGGGTCGCGCCTGGGAATCCAGACCGCGAGGCGCGGATACGGCTGTGGTCGCCGCCCGTGAGCAGGGGGAAGCTGCAGGAGCTGGAGTCGCTGCTGTCGGAGGACGTGCCCGCGCTGCTGGGCCTCGCCTTCCTCGACCCGAGCTGCCGTGGCGCTTCCGACGAGGCCGCGGCGGCGGTCGAAGCACTGGTTGCGAAGCCAGGGTACGGGGGCTTCATGTCGAGCGCGTGACGCCGCTGCCCCGGGCAGACGGGACAACCCGCTTGTGTACACGTGTCGAAGAAGAAGAAGAAAAGAAAAATGACACTAGCCAGAAATGTTAGCCAGATTTGGCCCCCAAGCTGAGATTCCTTGCAATCTGTGCGGTGCAGTCTAGGTGGTGCAATCCATGTGGGGCAGTCGAGGTGGCGCACAGCGGCCTCATCGCAGTGCATCGCCATGCAAACCAGTGCAAAGCAATGCGAAGCAATGCCAAGCGACGCGAAGCAACGCCAAGCAACGCGCAGCAGCGCGAAGCAGCGCGGCGCAATCAGCGGCGACGGACGGCGGCGACGGGCGGCTACGGGCGGCCACAGCCTGGCTGGGGCGGCACGGGGTCCCAGTTGCGGCGGCGGCGGACGGGCGGCGAGGGGCGGTCACGGGCCGGCCAGGGCGGCACAGGTGCCCAGCAGTTTCTGCACGAACGAGATGGGCACGGAAAGAATGGGTACGATGCCCCACAGCAGTTCTTGCTCATTTTGAACTGGACTCGCTGTCCGCGCCGCCGCGGCCTGCGTCCGTTTGAGACAGAAGGCCGCCTGCCCAACAGCGGCCGCCGTTGGTTCGGGACAGCATTTGCTGTTGGGCAGTGCGCCCACTGTTCCCGTGCCCATTTCGAGCGCCCAGACAGCTACCTTGCAAAGGAAACGTGAGAACCCTCACGTGCAGATCTCGGAGCGCTGCGCGGGTTTCTCGGATCGGCGCGGGGCCCCCCCTCCCTGGCGCGCCAAAGGGCGGCGCGACAGGGGCCGCTCGGGGGCGTCAGCGCAGATCCAAGAACTCTGCGCGGAGCTCCGACCGCTTCTGCGTATGCCGTCTTCTTGCTCTGCTGTGGACGGTCTGCGGGGCGTCGCTGCGGAGGTACCGATGGTGCTGTGCCATGCCAGGGGCTGCTCCGTGCTGACTTGAGATGTGTCGCGCCGCGCTGTCTCATGAGGTGCCGTATTCCAGTGCCCTGTGGATCGAGGCGTCCTTGGCATTCGAGTCCTGACCGAACGGATCCGGATCTTAAGCTCGAGCTGCCAAGTTCTTCTGAGGGCCGCCTGGGACGGTAGCGGCCCCAGAAGTGGTTCCGGCGTGCTTGGGGAATCCCGGGGTCCGAGCTCGGATTGGACGCCATACCGAAAGCGTCCAGAAATTGCGTGGTTTGGCCATGTTGTCCTCGCAGCAGCCGCCACCACCGCCAGCGCCGTGCACACCTCAAGCAAGACCGCTGGCTTCTGCGCCTCATCAGTGCGACAACTCAGCATCACATTATCCAACGAGGAGGAGGAGGAGGAGGAGGAGGAGGAGGAGGAGGAGGAGGAGGAGGAGGAGGAGGAG
>CAUYUJ010002310.1:0-12762 GCA_963575745.1 Prorocentrum cordatum
ATTGAATATCTGTGTGGTTGGAATCGTATTGGCGCTGCATAATCTCGAACTTGAGGTCGTGGTCAGCCAACTGCTGCTGCATCGTGCCGACCGAGGCGCAGACTCGATTCATGGGAAGGATGAGCGCCTTCAGCCACCCAGGTTGGGCGGACGGCGCGGCCTCCCCGTCCATTTCTTCGTCGGATCCTTGAGCGATCAGGTCCACCAGCGATTCAGCCTTGCGTTTGCCATTGTAGCCGTCGACGGGGACCGCCCCACAGTCGCCGCCCTCAGCGTCCAAGAGGCGATCTTCATCCTGGGAAGCGGCCTCCGCAGCCGCGCCAGAAAGGGCCATCGCGAAGGAGTGCTGCTGGGAAAGACTGTGCAGCAAACAGATCGGAGGTGCCGCAAAATGCGAGCGCAAGGCACAGGCACTGAAGCTCACGTGCCGCGAGGCCTGACCTCGCAAGAAGGCCGCCCTGAGCCGACCCTTGAGCCAAAATGGTTTGAGCCAGAATGGCTACGGAAGGAGGAGGAGGAGGAGGAGGAGGAGGAGGAGGAGGAGGAGGAGGAGGAGGAGGAGGAGGAGGAGAGGGAGGAGGGGGAGGAAGAGGCGGAGGAGGAGGAGGAGGGGGAGGAGGAGGAGGTGGAGGGGAGGCGCGGGCGCTCGCCCTCGCACGGCGCCCCGACGCTCTCGGGACGTCCCGACCCGAGAGGGGCATCCTCCCCGCTCGGCCTCCGAAGCGGTGCCAGCGTGCGCTGGCCTCGCACGCGTGCGTCTGCCGCGGGTTGGTCCTGGCCCCGCCCGGGCCTCCGAAGGCAGGGACCCCGAGGCAAGCCGACTGGCAGATCCTGGCATCGACCTGCCAGTTCTCCCCTCTTCGGGAGCAGCAGCAGAACGTGTGGTTCTCATATAAGCGACACGCCGACACACGCTCTGGCTCATGCAAATACACCATCCCACCTGATCGTGCCGCAAGCGGGCCATCACGAAACACGCGTACGTGCCAAGCGCACCCTCGACCGCCCTGCAATTGCAATTGTTTCACCCAGTGGAAACTCCGAAGACACGATGCAACGACCAGAACACAGCACAAGTGTTCTTCTGCCACCGTGTCTGTGCGTGCTGAGGCGTGGAAGAATGCCAAGGTCTGTCTGGTCGGGTGTCCCAGCCGCGCTTCGTTACGCGCGCCGCCCCCTCCTCCCGAGGTCATGATCCCTTTTACCAGCCTCGAACGTATCCCTATCCCTAAGATTGACACGCCAAAAAGCGATGACAATCTTAAGGATGCGCCCTCAAAAAATAAGGAGAATCCCAAAGATTGGCATCGTGATGAGGCGATGCCCAGCACAGGGATAGGGATATGTTCCAGGCTGGCACCCTCTGCAAAAATATCCCGGCAAAGCAACCTAACAGCGATGTGTAGGAGCATATCTGGAAGCATTCCCCTTAAGATTCGGATGAGAATCCAGTTGTAGAATTATTTTCTGTTCTCGCAGTCGTAGTCGCATTCGCAATGACAGTCGCAGTGGCAACGGCAGTCGCAGTCACAGCCTCAACCTCAGCCTGCCTCAGCCTCAGCCTCAGCCTGCCTCAGCCTCAGCCTGCCTCAGCCTCAGCCTCAGCCTGCTTCAGCCTCAGCATCAGTCTGCCTCAGCCTCGGCCTCAGCCTCAGCCTGCCTCAGCCTCAGCCTGCATCAGCCTCAGCCTCAGCCTCAACCTGCCTCAGCATCAGCCTGCCTCAGCCTCAGCCTCAGCCTGCCTCAGCCTCAGCCTCAGCCTCAGCCTGCTTCAGCCTCAGCCTCAGTCTGCCTTCAGCCTCGGCCTCAGCCTCAGGCTGCCTCAGCCTCAGCCTGCATCAGCCTCAGCCTCAGCCACAGCCTGCCTCAGCCTCAGCCTGCCTCAGCCTCAGCCTCAGCCTGCCTCAGCCTCAGCCTCAGCCTGCTTCAGCCTCAGCCTCAGCCTGCCTGCAGCCTCGGCCTCAGCCTCAGCCTGCCTCAGCCTCAGCCTGCATCAGCCTCAGCCTCAGCCTCAGCCTGCCTCAGCCTCAGCCTCAGCCTCAGCCTGCCTCAGCCTCAGCCTCAGCCTGCCTCAGCCTCAGCCTCAGCCTGCTTCAGCCTCAGCCTCAGTCTGCCTTCAGCCTCGGCCTCAGCCTCAGCCTGCCGCAGCCTCAGCCTGCATCAGCCTCAGCCGCAGCCTCAGCCTGCCTCAGCATCAGCCTCAGCCTCAGCCTCAGCCTCAGCCTGCCTCAGCCTCAGCCTCAGCCTGCTTCAGCCTCAGCCTCAGTCTGCCTTCAGCCTCGGCATCAGCCTCAGCCTGCCTCAGCCTCAGCCTGCATCAGCCTCAGCCTCAGCCTCAGCCTGCCTCAGCATCAGCCTGCCTCAGCCTCAGCCTCAGCCTGCCTCTGCCTCAGCCTCAGCCTGCTTCAGGCTCAGCCTCAGTCTGCCGTCGCCCTCGGCCT
Source organism: Prorocentrum cordatum (assembly GCA_963575745.1). Classification (NCBI taxonomy): domain Eukaryota; class Dinophyceae; order Prorocentrales; family Prorocentraceae; genus Prorocentrum; species Prorocentrum cordatum. The sequence continues at coordinate 2,442 of CAUYUJ010002310.1, forward strand.
CAGCCTCGGCCTGCCTCAGCCTCAGCCTGCATTAGCCTCAGCCTCAGCCTCAGCCTGCCTCAGCATCAGCCTGCCTCAGCCTCAGCCTCAGCCTCAGCCTGCCTCAGCCTCAGCCTCAGCCTGCTTCAGCCTCAGCCTCAGTCTGTCTTCAGCCTCGGCCTCAGCCGCAGCCTGCCTCAGCCTCAGCCTGCATCAGCCTCAGCCTCAGCCTCAGCCTGCCTCAGCATCAGCCTGCCTCAGCCTCAGCCTCAGCCTGCCTCAGCCTCAGCCTCAGCCTGCTTCAGCCTCAGCCTCAGTCTGCCTTCACCCTCGGCCTCCGCCTCAGCCTGCCTCAGCCACAGCCTGCATCAGCCTCAGCCTCAGCCTCAGCCTGCCTCAGCCTCAGCCTGCCTCAGCATCAGCCTGCCTCAGCCTCAGCCTCAGCCTGCCTCAGCCTCAGCCTCAGCCTCAGCCTCAGCCTGCTTCAGCCAAAGCCTCAGTCTGCCTTCAGCCTTGGCCTCAGCCTCAGCCTGCCTCAGCCTCAGCCTGCATCAGCCTCAACCTCAGCCTCAGCCTGCCTCAGCATCAGCCTGCCTCAGCCTCAGCCTCAGCCTGCCTCAGCCTCAGCCTCAGCCTGCTTCAGCCTCAGCCTCAGTCTGCCTTCAGCCTCGGCCTCAGCCTCAGCCTGCCTCATCCTCAGCCTGCCTCAGCCTCAGCATCAGCCTGCCTCAGCATTCAAAATGTGGCCCGGGACTGGAGTTCTGGGAACTCGAAGAGCACGAAGTGGCCTACAGTTGGCTCCGGGCATTCAAAATGTGGCCCGGGAATGGAGTTCTGGGAACTCGAAGAGCACGAAGTGGCCTACAGTTGGCTCCGGGCATTCAAAATGTGGCCCGGGAATGGAGTTTTGGGAACTCGAAGAGCACGAAGTGGCCTACAGTTGGCTCCGGGCATTCAAAATGTGGCCCGGGAATGGAGTTCTGGGGACTCGAAGACCACGAAGTGGCCTACAGTTGGCTCCGGGCATTCAAAATGGTGCCCGGGAATGGAGTTCTGGGAAGTCGAAGAGCACGAAATGGCTTACAGTTGGCTCCGGGCATTCAGAATGTGGCCCGGGAATGGAGTTCTGGGAGGTCGAAGAGCACGAAGTGTGCGACTGTTTGTTTAAAACGAGCCCGGCCCTGAGCCCGGCCCTCGCTGTCCGGATGCCGCCCAGACCTCCCTTCTGAGTCATCAGATGCTCTCTTTTGACACCACTAGAAACCTATCAGTCTTCGCTGTTAGGTAAAAATAGCGGGCTCGCGACTCCGAGGCCCGGATGCTTCCAAGACGGCCTGGTGTCGCTTCAAAAAAGGGCCCCGCTGGCCTCAGGACGGCTTGTTGCGCTTGTGAGGCGCTCGCGAACTCCTCGAAGGAGGATCGCAATCTGTCGAGATTGGCCTCCAGTTGCCGATGGGACTCTCCGCTCTATTGTTCCTGTAGCGGCTGGTGTTGCGCACTCGCTCTCTGCTGGCTCATCTGGACGCCCGAAATGGGTACGGAAAGAGTGGGAACAATGCCCAACAGCAAATGTTGTCCCAAACCAACAGCGGCCGCTGTTGGGCAGGCGGCCTTCTGTCTCGAATGGACACAGGCCGCGGCGGCGCGGACAGCGAGTCCTGTTCAAAATAGACAAGAACTGCTGTTGGGCATTGTACCCATTCTTTCCGTACCCATTTCGGGCGTCCAGAGCTCAGGTGTCGGAGCTTTTCAGACATCGAGATCGGCCCCGGCTGTACGGAAGAGAGGCGGCTCTACCTTGCGCCCCCCGCGGCCTTCGGTCTGCATCACGAGGCGGAAACCTGTCGCGCTTGGTCAAAAGGGCAAGGGCACTCGTTCTCGATCTGCTGGCTCAGGCGTCGGAACTTTTCAGACGTCGAGATCGGCCCCAGCTGTACGGAAGAGAGGCGGCTCTACCTTGCGCCCCCCGCGGTCTCCGGTCTACATCACGAGGTGGAGACCTGTCTCGCGCTTGGTCGAAAGGGCAAGGGCACTCGTTCTCTGCTGGCTCAGGCGTCGGAGCTTCTCGAACGTCGAGGTCGGCCCCGGCTGTACGGAAGAGAGGCGGCTCTGCCTTGCGCGCCCCCCGCGGCCTCCAGTCTGCATCACACGAGGTGGAGACCTGTCGTCGCGCTTGGTCAAAAGGAGCAAGGGGCTTCCTGGCTCCGCGGTTCGCGCCGCAGGAGCCTTATTCCCACGCGTAGGTGTTATGGTTAAGTCGGAACTGCCCCCCTACAGGGGGATTCTCGACGAAAAATTTAAAATACCCCAAAAATACCCCAAAGAGGTCCAAACATATTCAAAAAATACTCAAAAAATAGTCCACCGACTTAATGCCATGGGGTAGAAGGTTTAAGTCGGGCCTGTTCCCCCTACAGGGGGATTCGACGAAAAATAAAAAATACTCCCAAAATGATCAAAAAATAATCCAAAAACAGTAAGGGGACTATTTTTGAAGTATTTTTTTGCCATTTTGAATTTTTTCTTTTTTTGAATATCTTCTATATTTTTTTGTCGAAGATCCCCCTGTAGGGGGACACGCCCGACATAATGCCATGGGGTAGAAGGTGAACCTTCTCTCTCCGAGTGTCTTCGGAGTAGAGCCGCGCGGGTGATGGCGGCGGGCCGCCCTGCCGCGCGAGCCCTTTGCAAGGGGGACCTGCCGAGGCCGGCCTGGGCGGCCTCCGGGGGCCTGCCCTGACCAGGAGAGACAGGGGTTTTCGGACCTCAGGGCAGGGCTGCACCGAAGCGGTGTTTCTCGTTCTCGTGCTGTTTTCATGTTCCCTCGTCTTGTCTTTAAGGGGGACCTGCTGACGCCGGCCTGGGCGGCCTCTGGGGGCCTGCCCTGACCAGGAGAGACGGGGGGTCCCGGACCTCCGGGCAGGGCTGCACCGAAGCGGTGTTTTCGTTTTCGACCGTTTGGTCTTCAATCGTTTCGTCTTCAAAGGGCCGAGAAGGGTTTCCGCACGGTAGCGCCACTGGACCGAAAGGGGGTTTCCCTCGTTTTGTCTTCAGTCGCTTCGTCTTCAAAGGAGCACGGCAGCGCCGCTGGACCGAAAGGGGGTTTCCCTCGTTTTGTCTTCCATCCGCCTCTACCGCACAGCGAACTCGAAACGAAAAAACGCCCACGAGATCGACAAAGCACCGTTTGGGTCCAGCCCTGCCCCAGGGCTCCCCCCCAAAAAAAACAGCCTCGCCATCCTCGGCGGCTCCTGCCAGCCCCCCGGGGGCCCGGGGCAGCACCCGGGGAGGCCGAGGGCGGCGCAGGACAGCAGGGCCCAGGACCCCCCCCCCCCCTCTGCGCGGTGAGGTCCGCGCGCAGCCCCGAGCCTTGCCAGCACCGACCGCCAGGATCGGCGGCGAGCCGGGGGGGAAGTGAGAAGGGGCGTTACCAGCCTGGAACATATCCCTATCCCTATGATGGACATCTCCTCATCACGATTCCAATCTTAGGGATTCCCATATTTTTTGAGGGGGAATCCCTAAGATTGTCATCGCCTTTTGGCGTGTCAATCTTAGGGATAGGGATACGTTCGAGGCTGGTAAGGGCGGGCCTTCTGAGAAGGCTCGGAAGGCCCCTGGCAGCTCACGTGGCTGATTTTCTCCCGGCGCCTCCCGGCGGCGGAGGCGGCCATGCATCGAGGAATGGGCCCCTCGGTGGGGCCGAAACCGGCTGCGTGCAGCAGCTTTCGTGAACCCCCCCTCTCTCCCACTCCCCCCCTGTCGTCCACCCCGAGATACGCCATGTGGCCACGTGACCCAAATGTCGCAACGAGACCTCCCGGCTTCGAGAACAAGGCCGTCGAATGCCCGACTGCTAGCAGCCCGACGCGAAGCGCGCGGCCCGCGGCGGCCGCCGCGCGCGGGCGCCCGGGGCGCGGGGGGTCCCCAGCCCACGAAGGGCCCCCACCGCCAGGGAAGACGCTGCCCAGGCCTCCTTTGGAGACGCGGGACACGCTTCTCGGAGGGCGCGAGGGCGTCTGGGGCGTCGGGCCGCCTTCGGAGGAGGCCTTCTCCTCCTCGCTGCCCCCCTCGCTCGCCGCCGGCTGGAGGCCCCCAAGAGCTCCCCGGGCGCCCCCCTTGGGTCGGCGGTGGACAAGCCTCCCTCTAGTAAACCCCCCCTTAGTGAGAACGGCCTGGGACTGAAACCGACGGACCTGGGCCCGCAAAACTGACGGCCGCGACGCAGTCTCTCGCGAAGCGAACACGACCCATTCCCGAATCGACGCGTCGGGGTAGGAGGTCCGTCCGCCCCCGATGGGGGCCTGGGGCCTCTGGGCGCCCACAGGCCACCGCCGGCCCGAGGAGAGCTCCGGGCCCTCCGATCGGAAGCGGCCAAGAGGGGGGCGTCCAAGAGGGGGGGGGGTGCAAATCATGACCGGCGGCACGTGCGCGGCCCAGCGGGGGGGCCAGGGACGTGATGAAACAAGAATAAGAAGGGGCACCATGAAATCTGGGGAAATATCCTGGCCCCCTCCATGAGATCCACCCCCCCCTAGCCATCACCCCCCTCTTTTCCGCCCCCGACCTCCGGGAGCCGCGCCCGCGACCTCCCGGGGCGCTGCCAGCCCGGGCCCGCCGCGAGCCCGCCTTAGGGGGCTCGGGCCGTGCGTCGAGGCCGCCGCGGAGAGCCCCGGGCGCCCACAGGCCGCCGCTGGGCCCGAGGAGAGCCCGCGACGGCCCTCCGCCCGCGACCTCACGGGGCGCCGCCCGCGCCGCCCGCCGCGAGCCCGCCTTAGGGTGCTCGGGCCGTGCCGCGAGGCCGCCGCGGGCGGCAAGGGGCCTCCGCGGCCCCGAGGCCGCGCGGCCAGGCTTAAGTCGGGCCTGTCCCCCTGCAGGGGGATCTTCGACGAAAAATAAAAGGTACCCCAAAAATAATCAAAAAACAATCCAAAAGTAGTCCGGGAACTATTTTTTAAAGTATTTTTTGACCTTTTGGGAAACATTTTGGGGGGTATTCTTCTTTTTTCGTCGAAAATGCCCCTGTAGGGGGACAGGCCCGACTTAAGGCTAGGCAAGCGCGTCCCGCTGCTCGCACGGTCACTGCCCTCGCACACGGCCTGGATCCGCCGCGGGGGACTGGCGACAGATGCCATCGAGGCGAGCGGTGCGCTCCTTCGGACGTCCGCGAGGGGGCACCGCGTGGCGGAGCGCGCTCGGCGAGCGGCGGCGGACCCGGCGGTGAGGCCTCTGCGCATCTCGGGGGCCCCGCGGGGCCCGCCGCCGCGCGGCGCGCGTAACCGAGGGGCGGGGACGGGCGGGCCAGCCACGAAGCGGCTCCCCTCGAGCCGGGGTCCGCGGGGGGAGGGGGGAGGGCGAGCTGCCTCGATCGATCTCACAATCGATCTCACTCGATCTATCTCACAATTGATCTGACTATCGATCTCACAATCGATCTCACAATCGGTATCACATTCGGCCTCATTATCGATCTCACAATCGATATCACAACCGCTCTCACAATCAACGTCATCATCATCATCATCATCATCATCATCATCAACAACAACAACAAAAACAACAACATCAACATCAACATCATCATCACCAACATCATCATAATCGGGACACCGTCCTCATCATCAACACCAACATCATCATCATCACGGTCATCAACATCATCGGGACACCACCATCATCATCAACATCATCATCATCATCATCATCATCATCATCATCATCATCACCATCATCACAATCATCATCATCAACATCATCATCAACAGCAGAATCGGGACACAGTCATCGTCATCATCATCATCAGCAGCAGCACCATCATCGGGACACCATCATGATCACCATCGTTATCATCATCATCAGCATCATCATCATCAGCATCATCATCATCATCGTCATCATCATCATCATCATCATCATCATCATCATCATCATCATCATCATCATCATCATCATCATCGGGACACCATCATCACCATCTCATCCTCATCATCGACATCATCAACATCATCAGCATCATCAACATCATCATCAGCTTCATCATCATCATCGTCATCATCGGGGCACCATCATCATCATCATTACCAACATCAGCATCAACATCATCATCATCATCATCATCATCATCATCATCATCACCATCGGGTCGCCATCATCATCAACATCATCATCACATCACCATCAGAATAATCATCATCATCGGGACGCCATAAACATAATCAACCTCATCTTCATCAACATCATCATCATCATCGGGACACAATCATAATCAGCATCATCAACATCAACATCATCATACTCATCATCATCGGGACACCATCATCGTCATCATCATGATCATCAACATAATCATCATGATCATCATCCTCATCATCGGGACACCATCAGCATCATCATCAACATCGTCATCATCATCATCATCATCATCATCATCATCGATTTCATCATCATCATCATCATCATCATCATCATCATCATCATCATCATCATCATCATCATCATCATCATCATCGGGACACCATCATCATATCATCATCATCGTCCTCATCATCATCATCATCAGCATCACCATCATCATCATCGTCATCATCATCATCAGCAGCATCATCATCAGCATCACCATCATCATCATGATCATCATCATCATCTCATCATCATCTCATCATCATCATCATCATCATCATCATCATCATCATCATCATCATCATCATCATCATCATCATCATCATCATCATCATCATCATCATCATCATCATCATCGCGGGACACCGCGGGACACCGCGGGGCACCGCGGGACACCGCGGGACACCGGCGGGACACCGCGGGACACCGGCGGGACACCGCGGGCCACCGGCCGCCCGGAAGGGAGACATTTGGTCCGGCCGCGCCTCAGCCACAGGAGACTTTTCTCGCCCGCACACGCAGCTTCGCCTCGCCCGTACGCACGGCACGCACGAACACGCAGCCGAAATCGATTTCCCGGTAGGGGGGCTCTCCGTTCCACTTCGATCTCACCCCCTCACCTCCGATCATTATTTTATATATAATATATATATATATATATATATTATATATATATATATATATATCCATAACCACATCCATATCCATATCCATATCCAAATCCAAATCCATATCCATATCCATATCCATACCCACCGCCTGCGAGGTCCCCGAACAATGGATCCTCCAGGCGGGGGTCCTGTACATAAGTTCCGGCCTCGGAGGGAGGGAGGGGGGGGGGGTCAGCTCCTCGTGGCTCCCGAGTTCGGCCCGGCCTCGGCGGGCGGTGGCTCCCAAGCTGGCCCGCCAGGGGAGGGGGCTCGTCGACGTCGCCTGCTCCGGGGTTGCGCCACCTGGGCGGCGCCGGCGGCCTGGAACTGGGCCATCAGCGCGCACTGCAGGCGGTACGTTAGGAGGCAACTACTGGGAAGTTTTCGTCGGGAAGATGACAGAGGATCCAGCCCCATTGGGGGGCTGCTATGCCGGAGTGGGCCTCGGAGGAAGCCGGATTCAGCGAGACGAAGCGGGAGTTTGCCGGATCAAGGGGGACCACGCCGGATCAAGCCGGACTACGCCAGACTTCGGACCAGGGCAAAAACGGAACTTGACCTCCCAGGAGTTGCATCCGAAGGCACGTCTGCGCCAGTTTGCTCCGTCGGGTGCGTCTGCGCCCGCGGCGCGCAGCACGCGGCCCCAGGGTCGGCCGCCGAGGAGCTGCTGGGGGGGGCCCCTGCCGCCGGTGCCCTCGCCCCTGGGCTGCGAGGTGAAGGGAAGATCGGGCCGGGCGAAAAGGAGGGGATAGCAAAGGGGGGGGGGGAGAATCGGCTCACGTAGCTGATTGTCCAGCGCCTGCCAGCGACTCGAGGCGGCTATGTATCGAGGACTGGGCCCGGCGGCGGGGCCGAAACCAGCTGCACGCAGCAGCTTTCGTAACCCCCCCCCTTTCCCTATCCCCCCCCTTCGTCCGGCCCGAGAAGAGGCGAAGGGAAGATCGGGCCGGGCGAAAGGGGGGGATAGCAAAGGGGGGGTTTGAGAATCAGCCCACGCAGCTGATCTTCCGCCCCCTTTCCCTATCCCCCCTTCCGCCCGGCCCGAGGAGAGGGGGGAGCGAGAGGCAGGCAGACGGCGGCTCCGCCAGAGGGGAGCTCCCAGAGCCGGTGCCGGCGCCACGGAGGAGAGGAGGAGCGTCGCAGAGGTCGCGGCCAGAGCCCCCGGCCCCACCCTTCGGCAGCATGTCTGGAGCCGGGTCGACCTGTGCTGCCGCGGAAAGACGAATCCTCCTCCCCCTCCTCCTCCTCCTCCTCCTCCTCCTCCTCCTCCTCCTCCTCCTCCTCCTCCTCCTCCTCCTCCTCTGAAACAACTGTGCTGCCGCTGAAAGACGAAACTCTGAAACAACTGTGTACTCCAGAGTTCGTAAGAAAGGGAGTGGGGTCTCATTTCGGGGGGGGTCTCTTCCAGGCCATCTTGGAGGGCCTCGGGGGGGTCTGGGGACGATGCTTTGGAGGGTTCTCCCACGGGGGGAGGGGGTCTAACACTTCTCGCCTGGGAGGGTTGAGTCCCCCTCCCTTTGTGTTACGAAATCTGGAGTATGAGACACTTCGCACCCCCCATCCGCCCGCCGGCCTTCCCATTGGACGAGCGCTCCCTCGGAAGAGGGGCCAGAAAATCTCTGGAGCCCGTCACCTCGCGCGCGAACACCTGCCAACGTCACGACCGCGAGGGGGGGCAGGGGGAAGTTCCGCCGTCTTCGGGCGCTGCTGCTGCAAAGTCTGGTCCTTCAACCGTGGCAACAGGGACCGACACGGGGCAAAACCGCCGGCTGCGAAAAAGCTGCAGGGCCCAAATTGGGTGTCCCAAAACCGTGTGGTGACAGACCCAGCGGCGACCTCGAAATCCGCAAAATCATCACCGCATGGTCCGTCACCACACGGTTTTGGGGCCCTGGAGGCCCCAACCGCCCGAGACATCCTCGGAAAACGACCCAAGTCCCAAAACCGTGCGGTGACCCCGAACCCCCACCGACTCACCACACGGTGTGGTCACCACCCCGCTTGGGGGCCCCCGACCAGATCTCAGGGACCCCCGTCGAGGCCGATGCCTGCCCCGTGCACCCGGAGCGGAGCGGAGCGGACGGCCGAGCGGCGGGCATCTTCGGCAGCACGTTCTGGCACGCCTCCTTGCTGCACGAAGCGGGCAGCTCGGACAGGAGGCCCTGCCGAGCGCCGGCGGGCGGCGGGGGGGGCGCCCGCCCTGGCGCTGACCGGCTCGCTCTGGCGCGCGGGTACAGTCGGGTCGTTGACCTAAGGAACCCTAAACAAGGAACGAGGCCCCTTTTTCCCATAAGTTCAAGTTCGATATCCTATCGGAGACATAAGGATAACCTGAGGCAAGCTGCGAAACACTTCAGGAACGCGGAGCCCCTCCCCAACGAAAAGGGTTCCTTCTTCAGGGCCCCGACTGTAACACGCGAGCCATGAATTGAGACCCGTGGATCTGGTGCGCGGGCGCCAGATCCACAGAGCGGGGAAGGCACCACCCGGAGCACGAGGCCAGCACCGCCCGCCTCGACGACGGAGCGGGCCGAGGCCCCCCGGGAACGGGACCGACCCGTCGCCGATGCGCGCGCCTCGGTCCCTGCCTGCGCCCCCTCGGGGTGCGGCAGGGAAGGCGCTGGGGCTCCTCGCGCTCGCACCTTCCGCGCCGCACGAGTCAGGAGGGAAAAAAAAAAAAACAGACACAATGAATGTTCGATCCCCCGAAAATGTGGGAAAATATGGGAAGTGGGGGGGGCAGACAAAAGCCCCGAAAATATGGGAAAGTAGGGGGAATATTTTTCTTTGTGTGCATTTATTTGTGTGTGTCCTGGGGCCCCTTCAGTACGTCCTGGTTCTGGTCGTTGGGGCTTGGGTCTGGGCCGCCAGAGGCGCTGCAAGCATGGCGTGCTGCCACAGGATCTCCCGCTCGTGTGGCCCGTCTCTTGCCCTTGAGACGGACTCCTCGTACAGTGCCGTTTTTGATACATGCTCCGCGAGCGGATCACGTATTAAAAAAACGCAGGGATTCAGTACTAAAAACAACGAGTTTATGCATAGATGTTATTTGTGTGCATTGATTTGAGTGTGTCCTGGGGCCCCTTCCACGAGGCACAAAGGCGCGACACGCGTCGCGCGTGGGCGGCCGCCCCCCGTGGCGAGAGGCGAGCCGCCCTGTCCAGCCCAGGGCCAGGGCGTGCATGGAGCGCGGCCGCCTCCGTGTGCCCCCCGCGGGTGACCCGCAGGGCATCGGCGGCGCGCCCCGGGGGGAGATGCCTCCTCCTCCTCCTCCTCCTCCTCCTCCTCCTCCT
>CAUYUJ010002310.1:12862-17862 GCA_963575745.1 Prorocentrum cordatum
CCTCCCCCGCGGGGCCAGTTACTACGACCCAGACCACTTCTGTCGGGGAGACGTAAGACTCGGGTACGGGGGACAGACTGGTCTACTCTGTGAGAACGGTTTTTTGAAGGCAGATCTGCCTTCAAAAAATGGTTTCTTTGAAGGCAGATCTGCCTTCAAAAAACCGTTCTTTGAAGGCAGATCTGCCTTCAAAAAACCGTTCTCACAGAGTTACTACGACCCAGACCACTTCTGTCGGGGAGACGAAAGACTCGGGTACGGGGGACTCGGGTTGGCCTGACGGGGCCACCGTAAAGATGACGAGACCCAATCTGAAATTTGACACGAGCTCCCGCTGCAGACGTCCCGCGAAGACTGGACCGTCCAAATCCAGGACGCGCTCGTCAAAAAGTGTCGGCAAACCCGAGTTCTGGCTTACTCGAGTCTTACGCTTCCCCGATTCTGGTAGGTCTGTCCGGGTCGGATGTATGGAAATCTTGTATGGAAAACATGTATGGGAAACATGTATGGAAATCTTTTATGGAAAACATGTATAGGACTCTCTTATGGGAAGCATGTATGGTAGAAAAGGAGGAGGCCTTCAGGCACGTGGCGTAGATGTCGCGGACCTCCGCCTTCCCCTCGAGCACGAGCTGGCTGAGCTTGGCGAGCACCTGCGGAGGTCGGTGTCCCCCCAACGTGCTCATGCTACAGGTGCGTCGACCCCCCATGAGGCGACGCGCGCACCGGAAAATCTCAATAGTGTATGCGCCGCGGCGGGCACTGTCTGACCACGCCGCCCGGGAAAAGATATACTACAAGATGGGTATACTATATGTTCGGATCAGACACGCGCCTCCAAGGCGGACATATACTATTAGTATGTCTCTGTGCGTCCGAGGAGAGGCCACAGGAGCTGCGGAGCCCACGGGGGCGAACAGAGACCAGGGCGGTTTGGCATCCATCGACCTCGGGGAAAACAACTTATCCCGTCAAAGTACCCAACCATATGCGGCTGTGAATACCGCCGCCGTTATCCAGATCCCTACAGCAAAAGACAACGGCTTCTCGTCGCTGGAAATCGGCTGACTCGAAATAATCCGCAGGATCCGTGTCCAACCCAGAAACCAGTCAGTACGTTTCATGCAAGGTCCAGCTGCGACGAAATGCAAAGTTGCAGATGATAAGGATGGTTACCACTCGGACAAAGTATCAAGTAGGTCACTCCTTCTTCTGTCTTCACTCTTGCCTGCAGCCTTGTTCCAGTCCACGATGTACAAAGCAATGCACTCAGTCGAACGTCCTGCCATGGGACTGACCCGACCAGCAGCGAGATCACCCCACATTGCTACATGCAACACGAGAAATTGAAGGCTTGGAAATTGACACCAACACCAACACAGGGCGTTGCCTCCACCAGGGGAAGACGATCCTAGATTTCGGTGTTGCACTTGCACAAACGACTTACAACGACAAGGCCAGGGCAGGCAAGCCAGGACACGACTGAGCGCGCGCGTGGGCCGAGAAAAGAAGAGCATCGCCTCCCCGATCTGCTGCTCCTGGAACTTGCACACAATCTTGGCAAGGCACTTGACGGCGTTCCCCTGCACGTCAATGCTCTGATCCTTCCGGTGGCATCGCGCGCAACCACAGGTAACCGGCGGCGGGAACGCCGAGCAGGAGCAGGGCGGCTCGCCAGACTGTCCTCCTCCGTCTCCTCCCTCCCCCCTCCTCCCCCCCCCTTCCCTCCTCCCCCCCACCCCGTCCCTCCTCCTCCCCCTTCTCCTCTTCCCCCTCCTCCTCATCTCTCCCCCTCCTCCCCCTAGTCTTGCCGACAGGCAACCACCTCCAATCCGACCTACCAAAAGAACCATGCAAAACCGACGTCCTTATTTCAACATGGACGTTTGGCCGTCCACGTTGCGAAATGCGTGGCAGGAACGGGACGGGGCGCGCATCGCGCGCGTAAGGGCGAAATGTCTCTCTCGCCTCGGCGCCGCGCTCATCTGTCCTAAGACTTGGGGGCTTGGGCTGCGGCGCGCTTTGCACGGCCGTCGCCTGACTGCCAGCAGCCGCAGATGCCAGCACGGGTGTTCCCGCAGCCGAACGCGATGGAGCACATGATGGACACCACGGCGCAGCGTGAGGCTGCAGCCCAGGCCGTCGAAAAGAAAATGTCCATGCTCAAGCGCGTAACGGAAGCCTCCACGAACTCAGCTTTCGCTGCATTTGGAAGGCCAGTGAAGAAAGAAGACCCTAAGAAGACGAAACAGCCCTTCGTGTTCCTCAAAACTCTGGGCAAGTAGCTGACCAAGCATGATAACGACGAGTCCATCGCTACCGAGTCCAGCGGCGATTCCAACAACAGCAACAACAAGTTGATTTTCAAGCAGATCGCGAAAATGCGAAAGAGCAATGAGCAGCAGGCCCTAAACAAGAGGAAGACTGAAGCTGCTGCGGAGCACTTGTTGCAGATGGCGCAGGCTTCTGGCGACGGCTCCGACGAGCTCGCATCCAGAAACGAGCAGGACAGCATGACGCAGATGCAGAACTTCACACACCGGCAAGTCCAGACAGCGTTTGAGAAAGGCAGTCGCTGGTCCGCGTGCGAGCCCCAGCAGCGCGAGCATGGAGGGGGCCCCCAAGAAGCTCGTCACCCCTGCCAGCCGAGGGAAGCGCGACCGCCAGGCATTCGGAGGTCCAGGTGGAGGTGCTCAACGCCATCTGCCCCGAAGAGGAGACTAAGACGTTCCCCACCGAGCTGGACGCCTTCGCGGAGGCGGTCGGCGACGGCACGACCCGGGGGGGAGCTGAACGAGCTGCTGAAGGCGCAGGATCCGCCACCTTCCAGCTCCTGAACCGCCTCGAAGCAGAAGCAGGCGAAGGTCCTCCAGCTCCTGAGCCGCCTCGAAGAAGGCGAAGGTCCTCCAGCTCCTGAACCGCCTCGGCCAATGGCCCCCTTGGAGCTCCTCTTCCCCCTCGGCTGTCCGGATCTGGTGGGGGGCAGGCTTTGCCCGCCCTCCTGCTGGCCTCCACGGGCCTGGTGCTGGACCGCTTGCCTTCGACCTTCCTCCCAGGGCTGAACCTAAACGGTGTTGTTCGTTTTCGTTCTGCTTTCGTTGTCCCTCGCTGTTGCCTCGAATCCGTCTTGACCGCAGAAAGGAAGTCGAAACGGAAACGGCCCACGAAATCGCCAAAGACACCGTTTAGGTCCAGCCCTGCTTCCTCCTCTCTCTCTCGTCCTACTCGTTTCTGTCATGAGCGACTTCTGGCCAGCACTCCTCGAAGGCCTCACCCTCCATGAGAGGTCGCTGGAGCGCCGGCGCTGCCCTGCTCCTGGGCCTGGCCACCGCCAGCGCCCTCTGCTTCAGTGCTGCCCCCTGGCGTGTCACACGACGACGACGACGACGACGACGACGACGACGACGACGACGACGACGACGACGACGACGACTGCGGACCAGACTCCTATGCGGATTCCTACGCGGACACCTACGCGGATCGCAAAACGCACGGCGGCAGTGCCCAGAGCGCACTGGGAGGGAGCGTTACGTCATAGGGGGGGGAGCGGGGGCCATGACGCCCGTCATGCCCCAAGCAAAAAAGAAACGGGCTCGTGGAGAGTGCAGCATCAGCAGCAGCATCTGTACTGCATCGTCCTCACATAGAGATGGAATTCTCTGCACTTTTACGGGTGGAACTCACAGTATGCTGTGATGCACCTAGTTTGCGCTATGGCCTACTCAAGAGCATCGTGATCGCATGCACGTGTATCGTAGGCCTTGTCACTCTATGGGGGCCACACGCGAACCCCACCCCTACCCCCCACGATTTCTGAGGGGGGGGGCGGGGTTCGCTTCGCTCGGGAGCCTCCGCACGACGCGAACCCCGCCCTCCCCCTCAGAAATCGTGGGGGGTAGGGTGTGGCCCCCTACTCACGGCCACGCTCGCCAATCTCTTGTGAAGATTGTCTGGCATTTCATGCACTCGGCACTGCGAATGCCTTGCCTGAGCCAGGGCGCCACGGTTGGATGCGGACAGGCCGGTACACAGCGGAGCGCAGAGATACGTGGAGCTCACAAGGCTGGCCGGAAAACGACAGAAAAGGCGGAACAGAACGGAGCACGTGAGAGCCAGAGCCAGTAGCTGTATGTGGCCCCCTAGTGAGGACAACGGGGGGGGCCTCGGGAGCCTCCGAACGAAGCGAACCCCACCCTCCCCCTCAGAAATCGTGGGGGGTATGGGTGGGGTTCGCGCGTGGCCCCCTAGCGAGGACAACGGGGGGTGCGAGGGACGCGCGTTGCGCGAGCGTGTCCCCTCTCTCTCTTTGGCTTGAGGAGGCCTCCGACCAGCAGAGGCGGGCAGCGGCACCGCCAGGGAGCGGGAGCTGCGGATGCCACGACAGGGAACACTCTAACGATCCTAGGAAGGCACCAACTATACACCAACACCGATCCTGGCCAGGATCACCCTGGGCCCAGGATCGGGGTATGCGCCCTCCTGCCTTGCGCAAGAAGGCATATACACCGATCCTGGGCCCAGGGTGATCCTGGGCCAGGATCGGTGTTGGTGTATAGTTGGTGCCCTCCGAGATCCGATCATTGAACTGAAGATGCGCTTAAAATGTGCAGCACATGCTCCAAAAGGGCTTCAGACATAGTTTCACATACTCCAGATTTCGTAATAGAGGGAGGGGGGTCTCATTTCGGGGGGGTCTCTTCCAGGCTATCTTGGAGGGCCTGGGGGGGTCTGGGGACGATGTTTTGGAGGGTTCTCCCACGGGGGGGGGTCTGAAATGGCTTGTCTTGGAGGGTCCAGACCCCCTCCCTTTTATTACAATATCTGGAGTACTCATAACATGTTTGAAACATGGTTTAGACATCTGGAAATTATTTGGCAGCATGCTTCCTCTCCATGGACCGTCCTCCACAAAGCAGGAGGGGAGGGACAGCGGAGGGAAGAAGATCAGGAGCGGGAAGGAGTCTCCCCCATCCAGAAAAAAGATACCCGAATCCTGAACC
>CAUYUJ010002310.1:22862-91076 GCA_963575745.1 Prorocentrum cordatum
GTCAGAATATCCCATTCGAGAATAATGTTACTAAGATCTGACCTCCCAGGAGCTGCATCCCAAAACCCCTGGGAGGCCCCAAAGAGGCCCCCAAGAGGCTTCCAAGAGGCCCCACAGAGCGCCCGAGGGCCGGCGGAACCAGCGACGCGATGAAATGATGTTACGAAGATCTGTCTTCCCCGGAGCTGCACCCCAAAATACGGGGCGATCCATACAATCCTTTCCCTCTGCCACGAAAATTTCATAATATCCCATTCGAACATAATTTTACGAAGATCTGACCTCCCAGGAGCTGCATCCCAAGATGCGGGCCTGGCCGCCGGCCCCCGCGCGACACGCGTGCCCCCGCCGCGGCCCGTGCGGCCAGGAAGGGGGCACGGGCCTCTCTCGGGGGCGTCGGCACGGCGGCCGCTCGGCTCCCGGGGAGGCGCTCGGAGGCGGCGCGGGGGCTCCGCAGTGAGGGCCCTCGGCGGGCGGATCGGCGTCAGAGAAAGGGAAACCTTACAGGGCAGTTGCAGATGATAAGAATGGTTACCACTCGGACAAAGCATCAAGTAGGTCACTCCTTCTTCTGTCTTCACTCTTGCCTGCAACCTTAGTCCAGTCCACGATTTACACTACCATCGGACTGACCCGACCAGCAGCGAGATCACCCCACATTGCTACAGGGCAATGTCTAACACATTGCATGTTTAAAGATATTGGGTTTAAATACATGACTAAATTATGAAAAAATGTGTGCATGAACACATCGATGATTTTAATACAAAAATCCCTGCATTTGTTATGCATGATCCGCACGCGGAGCATGTATTAGAACCGGCGCTGTACAGTCGGGGCGTTGGCCTAAGGAACCCAAAAATAAGGAACGAGGCCCCTGTTTCCCATCAGTGAAACTTCGCTTTCCCATGGGAACCTGAGGAAGACGCAGGGCAAACTGTAAAGCAATCGAGGAACACCGAGCCCCTCCCCAACGACAAGGGTTCCTTCTTCAGCGCCCCGACTGTAAGCGGGAGGACGGTCATATAGGCAGCTGCATGAACGGCGTAGCAGAGCTGATCGATCCGGTCGGCCTCAAGGGCATCAGACCCCCGTCTGGTGCTGCAGCCTGCCAGCAGCAATAGAAGCACAAGAGGGCGCTGCGAGGAGCCCGTCGTTGTGGAAGGTTTGTTTCTGACGTTTCGCACGCCCTGCGTGTATTGCGTCATCTTCACCGTCTACAAGTTCGGGATGCTGCTGCATAAGTTCAGAGGGTGGCAATTCCGCGTACTGTTGAATACATCAGGCGCTTCGGTTTGCGTGAAGATGAGAGCGGATGAGGAGGAGAAGAGGAGGAGGAGGAGGAAGCAGGAATGAGGGAGGAGGGAGGGAGGGCAAGGGGAAGGGGGAGGGGGGGAAGAGGCGGGAAGGACAAGCTAGGTACGCTCGCGTCAGATCTGAAACCATACACACACATCTCTTCCCATAACGGTGACTTGTCTCTAGCATCCAACTGGTGTCACAGCGGCCATGGAACCCCCCAACTGACCCCATCGTGTTGTACACAGTCAGATGGCAGCTGTGCACTTCGGAAGAAGAGGAAGAAGAGGAGGAAGAAGAGGTGATGGATAAGCAAAAGGATAGGCGGAAGGAAGTGGAGAAGGAGGAGGAGGAGGAGGGAGACGGAGGAGGAGAAGGAGGAAAATCAGCAACAAAAACAAGGGTAGGAGGAGCGCGAGGAGCTGAAAGACCAGGGAAGGCAAAGGAGGGAAAAGCAAGGGGTTCGTCGTATTCAAGATCATTGTCATCGTCAGCGGCATCGTCGTCGTCACAGTCATCGTCATTGACATCCTCAGCAGCATCATGATCATCCTCATCATGATCCTCATCGTCATAATCATCATCATCGTACATCATCATCATCGTCATCATCGTCATCCCCCTCTTCATGATCCTCATCATCATCACCATCGTCATCATCATCACCACCATCATCATCATCATCAGCATCATCATCGGCGTCGTCATCATCCTCCTCACCCGCATCCTCCGCAGCATCATCAGAATCCTCCTCCTCTTCCTCCTCATCTTCGTCGTCCTCGTGTTCTCTCCCCCTGCACTGCAGTCTGGCCTACGCCCGAAAAGCTCACGCCTTGCCTTGCGTCGACTTCGCGGGACCTGCTCGGCTGGACGGGGAGCGCAATGGCCCTACCCATCGGGGAACCGCGCCTGGATTGACTGCCGCATTCAGATGTCCACCGCTTCTGGAGAAGAAGTCTTTGCTACTCCAGATTTCGTAATAAAGGGAGGGGGGTCTCATTTCGGGGGGGGTCTCTTCCAGGCTATCTTGGAGGGCCTGGGGGGGTCTGGGGACGATGTTTTGGAGGGTTATCCCACGGGGGGGTCTAAAACTTCTCGTCTGGGAGGGTTGAGACCCCCTCCCTTTTATTACGAAATCTGGAGTACCCGGCCACGGGATTGAGGATCGCAGCACAGGTTGACTCTTCTCCTAGACTGGGAGCACAGCAGGCGTTTGAGAAGCACCCCGTCCGAAGACCCAAATGGAGGAGCCTGTGTAAACACAGGCCTGTCCGTTAAATGATCGCGCTCGAGTGCAACGTGCCTGAAGGAACCCGACCCTGCTACAGGGCCACACGCAACTCCAACACATGCACACGACTCCAAGCATGCCGTGCACGCGACCGTCCTCCAGCAGGTTGGAGACATTCGCCGGATTCATCGCCATCCAAGCAACCTGAACTGAAAAAGCAGATGGAGAAAGCACGCATAACCACGGCAGGGCGAGCCCATAACACTTGCGCTCAAGAGCACCGACCATGCTACACGTAGGGGCCCCATCGTTGAGCAGTCGGCACCGTGTGTGTGTGACTTGCAGAGACGCGCACCCCACGGAGGGGAGCACCGCTTCCCCTGCCCCTGACAAAGACGCCCCGAAGAGCCCCTGCTCCGACCACGGCCGCCGCGCCCGAACACCCTCGAGGCCCCCGCTGAGAGAGCGCGAAAGCAAAGAGCACCGCAGGGCCACAGAGAGCGGACAGGGAGCAACATCTCACGCATCAGCCAGCAGTGAGAGACGAGTCGCACTGCCACTAAAAACGGAACGAGATCCGAAAAGAGAAACAGGGAAGGGACGAGGAGGAGGAGGAGGAGGAGGACCAGAGGGAGCGGACTGGTGTGGGCGACAACGGGGCACAGAGACCACCAGCTAACACGGCCGAAGACGACAGGCATCAGCAGAAGCAGCAGCAGCAGCAAGTTCAGGAGCTGCCAGTAGAAGCACCAGAAGCATCAATAAAGTGAATGTCGAAGTATTGACCGTAGCTGCAGCAAAACCCAGTCAGAAAATGTAACATCTCTAGGAGACACGAGACATGTAGGAACTCGCTACAGGTGATGAGGAGACTGCGGGGGAAATGGGTGCAGCTTTCTGTGCGATCGGCGTCCGAAATCTATCGATCTTCATTGGCGCCCTCCAGAGCTCTACACTAGGGGAACAGAAAGTGGCATAAAAATAAAAACTCGGAGGTCCGCGCGGATTTCTCGGATCGGCGCTGGACCCCCCTCCCTGGCGCGCGGAGCGCGCCAGGGGCGGCGCCGCGAAGCGCCGCCGGGGGGGCCCCAGCGCCGATCCGAGAAATCCGCGCGGACCTCCGCGTCTTCATGCTCATGCCACTTCCTGTCCCCCGAGACGCGTCTCGGTCCAACCCGAGACCCTCTCTGTGCACCACCGACGACCCCCCGAGGGTCTTACAGGGAGCCCGTTCCAGCCGTGGGGAGCGGACGCGGCCGCGCTCCCGCGCGGCCCTCCGAGGAAAGCCGGCCGCGGGCAGAGCAGGGGGGCCACCTGCCAGGGCGCGCCGCACGGCGCGCAGCCCTGCCGGCTGTAGGTCGCTCGGTGCCCCACCCCTCGCTGCTGCCGCGGGCACGAGCCGAAATGCGTCGCACGCCTCGCGCCGGCACGCGCGCGGTCGTGGCAGATGCTATGCAGCCAAGCAGATCCAGCAAGAGCAATGCTTGATTCGCGGGTCCAGAGCGCACCTCTTCCGGTCGAGGCTAGAATCAACCAAGAACAAGCCGTGGTGCTGATGTGCAGTTGCTGCGAGGGGCGGATCGTCGCAAGCGCCACGGCTCAAGTTACACCTACATGTCCCAAGGCATTTTGTGCAGGCGGGCGTGGTTGGGACCACCCATCCCCAACAGTGGCCTTTGCAGGCCCTCGTGGAATGCATGTGGCGGTCGCCGACAATCGATGGCCGCTCTTGATCAGACCTCTTGCTTCGGAAGACGAACTACTTGCCGACCAAAAACTTGGTTGACGTCTACGGGGCACTTGCCTTGATGAGAGACCGCGAGATGCATCCTAAATCCGATCTGCCACAGAGTGATGTGCGGCTGCTGTCGGGACTCCGTAGTGTTGCTTAGTATGGCTCCGTGCGCAAGAAGAATTGGCCTGGCGAACAACCCAACCATTCGAAGTTGTGGGCACCGTCGTTGTATGCAACGCATTCGGTGGAGCTCCCTATGGGGCTACCAATAGTGTGAAGGGGTCTGCCAAAATCGGTGCGGTGGGTGCATGCGAACGCTGGTATTTGGGCCTTCGGTGGGGCTCCCAATGGGGCCCCGAAACGTGTGAGGGGCGTGCCACAATGGGTGCGGTGGGCGCGTGCGAACGATGGCATTTGGGCTTTCGGTGGGGCGCTCTGTGGGGCCACGAAGCGTGTGAGGGGCGTGCCAAAATGGGTGCGGTGAGCGCATGCGAATGCTGGCATTTGGGCCTTCGGTGGAGCTCCCTATGGGGCCACGAAACGTGTGAAGGGCGTGCCAAAATGGGTGTAGTAGGCGCGTGCGAACGCTGGCATTTGGGTCTTCGGTAGGGTGCCCTGTGGGGTCATGAAGCGTGTGAGGTGCGTGCCAAAATGGGTGGGGTAGGCGCGTGCGAACGCTGGCATGTGGGCCTTCGGTGGGGCTCCCTGTAGGGCCACGAAGCGTGTGAAGGGTGTGCCAAAATGGGTGCGGTGGGCGCACGCGAACGCTGGCATTTGGGCCTTCGGTAGGGCGCCCTGTGGGGTCATGAAGCGTGTGAGGGGCGTCCCAAAATGGGTGGGGTAGGCGCGCGCGAACGCTGGCATTTGGGCCTTCGGTGGGGCTCCCTATGGGGCCACGAAGACTGTGAAGGGTGTGCCAAAATGGGTGCGGTGGGCGCATGCGAACGCTGGTATTTGGGCCTTCGGTGGGGCTCCCAATGGGGCCCCGGAGCGTATGAAGAGCGTGCCAAAACGGGTGCGGTGGGCGCGTGCGAACGCTGGCATTTAGGTCTTCGGTAGGGCGCCCTGTGGGGTCACGAAGCGTGTGAGGGGAGTGCCAAAATGGGTGCGGTGGGCGCGTCGAACACTGGCATGTGGGCCCTCGGTGGGGCTCCCTATGGGACCACGAAACGTGCGAGGGGCGTGCCAGAATGGGTGCGGTGGGCGCATCCGAACGCTGGCATTTGGGCCTTCGGTGGGGGTCCCTATAGGGCCACGAAACGTGTGAAGGGTTTACCAAAATGAGTGCGATGGGCGCATGCGAACGCTGGCATTTGGGTCTTCGGTAGGGCACCCTGTGGGGTGGGGCCACGTAACGTGTGAGGTCTGTGCCAACATGGGCGAGGTGGGCGCATGCGAACGCTGGCATTGGGGCCTTCGGTGGGGTTTCGTACTGGGGCCACGAAACGTATGAGGGGTGTGCCAAAATGATGCGGTGGGCGCATGCGAATGCTGGCATTTGGGCCTTCGGAGGAGCTCGCTATGGGGCCACGAAACGTGCGAGGGGTGTACCAAAATGGGCGCGGCGAGCGCATGCGAACGCTGACACTTGGTGGGGCTCCCTATGGGGCCACGAAATGCGTGAGAGCTGTGCCAAAATGAGTGCGGCGGGCGCATGCGAACGCTGACACTTGGGCCGTCGGTGGAGCCCCCATGGGACCACAAAACATGTGATGGGTGTGCTAAAACGAGTGCTGGCGATGATGGTGATGAAGATGAAGATGAAGATGAAGATGAAGATGAAGATGAAGATGAAGATGAAGATGAAGATGAAGATGAAGATGAAGATGAAGATGAAGATGAAAATGAAAATGAAGATGAAGATGAAGATGAAGATGAAGATGAAGATGAAGATGAAGATGAAGATGAAGATGAAGATGAAGATGAAGATGAAGATGAAGATGAAGATGAAGATGAAGATGAAGATGAAGATGAAGATGAAGATGAAGATGAAGATGAAGATGAAGATGAAGATGAAGATGAAGATGAAGATGAAGATGAAGATGAAGATGAAGATGAAGATGAAGATGAAGATGAAGATGATGATGATGATAATGAGGAGGAGGAGGATGATAAAGATGATGATGATGATGATGAAAATGATGATAATGAAGGTGGTGATGATGGTGATGATGAAGATGATGATGATGATGATGATGATGGGATGACATGGGATGAGATGAGATGAAATGAAATGAGATGAGATGAGATGAGATGAGATGAAATGAGGACGGAGGGGGCAGCGGGAGGAGGAACGGGGGCGGTGAGTCTTCAAAACGAGGGCCCAACACCACAGGATGGTTGGGAAAAGGCCAAACGACGCATCGAGCCAAGCATGCGTCGATGATTCGTTCCGAATACATTTCAATGGCGCGCAACACTTGTATGTATGATAACTCGGCCTGTCACCCCACAAAACTCAAGCCCCACACCACCACCCATCGCGGAGCCAAATGTGCAGCAGCGCTAATCCCGTGCATGTGAACGCATTTCCTGTCAAGTTGCACGCGCCTGTCAACGGGACACTCGGATATCAATGTGACTAAATATGCACCACGACCCCAATTTTTGTTGCAAGCGCGCACATTGGCACAGTGGTTCATTTTGACATGTATCGCATCGGGGGCACAACACAAAATACTAAATCACAAACCCATGTTAGCCAGCGTGGCCTCCAAACACTGCGTTTCTATTAGCAGCTGCTGTGCAATATAAATGGGGCAATATATGTGGTGCAGTTGATGTATACCCATGACTTGACACATCCCATGCGCTGGCAAGCATCCCACCAACCCACCCGCAATTCGGTTTGTAAAATCCATGCGGTGGCGATTGCGATGCATGTTTGGCGTTGGCTGCTGCATCTCTGCGGCCGCGCCAACCCTGAGCACGCGCGCGCAGCGGCCAGCTAGTTCGGCGCCACCGACGCGGCGGCGGAGGCGCTGACCGCTGGGCGCACCCCAGCAGGCACTTCACTGCGGGTCGGCGACTTGGGCGGGCACGGTATCATGGCAACGCCGACGACGGTAGACGCGATGATGATAGTGTCGATGCCGGCGGCGATGTCCGCACCGACGAAAACGCGCCCAATGCGGGCGCCAATGCTGATCACGACGGCGCGTCCTCGCGTCGGTGATGAAGGCTTCGGACAGAGTTCGACATGCGCGCGCGGCCGACGCGCGAGAGTGGCCGGCATGGCTTAATTTGACACGCATCGCGCCCTCCCAGCACGCGCGCAACGGCGCGCGAATGATGTTGGCATGTGGGGCCAGGGGCCCGTTCGGCGGAATTCCATGAAGATGCTGAAACGCCGATGGTTTTCTCAAGAATTCGCAAGAGCGCGCACGCAAGCTTTTTTTTTAACAGATGTTGCGAGACTTTGTGTTGTTAAGATTTGTTTTGACATTGTGTCTTGAAATCGCTACGAAAGCGAGGGTTGTTTTTTAGGATTTCGGCATGCGCGCGCGACGACGCGCGCGCGAGTGCACTCCGTCAAATTTGTTGCAAAGGATTCTCGCGACGGCACGCGCGGAAAGGCGGTCGAACGATTTAGACATGCGCGCGCGAAGCCCGTTCGGTCGCATTTTCCGCAAATGTTGAAACACCGATGGCTTTCTCAAGAATTCACAAGGGCGCGCGCGCACATTCTTTTTTGAAAATCTGGGTTGCGAAACCATGTGCCTATGTGTTTTGGATACTCGATTTTGAAATCCTTCCGAAACCGCAGGTTGTTGAAGGATTTCGGCATGCGCGCGCGACGACGCGCGCGCGTGCCCTTCGTCTCACTGATGTGTAAAGGATGATTGAGGGTGAGTTGTGATAAACGAGTGCGCTCGCAAAGTACGTTTTGCAAAGGATGGCGGGGGGGTCGATACCAGCTCGGCTGGGATGGTACGAACTCATACTCAGGACGGACAATGGGGCACAATCACACGTAACTTGCAACACGACAAGGTGGATTGATAACGCTGGGGGGAATCCTAATTCGTCCTTTAAACCAAGGAGAATCGACGTGGTGCAAACTATGTTATGTTATATACGTTGTGCAATCTACGTGGTGCAATATATGTGGAAATATACATGGTACAAGCTACGTTGTGCAATCCATGTTGTGCAATCGGCGTGGTGCTAACTACGCGATGAAATCTACGAAGTGCAGGCTATGCGGCGCCATCGACATGGCACAAGCAACGCGGTGCAATAAATGTTGTGCAATCCACGTGGTGCAATTGATGTATACCCATGACTTGACACATCCCATGCGCTGGCAAGCATCCCACCAACCCACCCGCAATTCGGTCTGTAAAATCCATGCGGTGGCGATTGCGATGCATGTTTGGCGTTGGTTGCTGCATCTCTGCGGCCGCGCCAACCCCAGCACGCGCGCGTAGCGGCCATCTAGTTCGGCGCCACCGACGCGGCCGCGGCGGCGCTGACCGCTGGGCGCACCCTGCGGGCACTCCACTGCGAGTAGACAACTTGGGCGGCCGCGGTATCATGGCAACGTCGACCACGGTAGTCGCGACGATGATAGCGGCGATGCCGGCGACGATGTTCGCGCCGACGAAGGCGCGGCCAGTGCGGGCGCCAATGCGGATCACGCAGGCGACGATGACGGCGCCCTCGCGTCGGTGATGAAGGTTTTG
The DNA here is from genome assembly GCA_963575745.1 of Prorocentrum cordatum. NCBI lineage: Eukaryota > Dinophyceae > Prorocentrales > Prorocentraceae > Prorocentrum > Prorocentrum cordatum. Next base: position 31,813 of record CAUYUJ010002310.1, read on the forward strand.
GACAGAGTTCGACATGCGCGCGCGGCCGACGCGCGAGAGTGGCCGGCATGGCTTAATTTGACACGCATCGCGCCCCCCCAGCACGCGCGCAAGAGCGCGCGAATGATGTCGGCACGCGGCGCCAGAGGCCCGTTTGGCAGAATTCCATGAAGTTGTTGAAAAGCCGACGGCTTTCTCAAGAATTCGCAAGAGCGCGCGCGCAAGCTTCTTTAAAAGAACTGATGTTGAGAAACCACGCGTGTCTGTTTGAAAATGTTTTGGACATTCAGTTTTGGAATCGTCGCGAAACCAAAGGTTGTCCTTGAGGCTTTCGGACGCGCGCGCGACGACGCGCGCGCGTGCACTTCGCCCCATTAGTTGCAAAGGTTCCTCGCGACGGCACGCGCGCAAAGGCGTTCGAACGATTTCGACACGCGCGCGCGTGAAGCCCGCTTGGTAATATGTTCTGCAAATGTTGTGACACCCATGGTTTTCTAAGAATGGGCAAAAGCGCGCGCATGCTTTCGGGGAACATATGGGTTGCAAATACATTTGTTATATGTGTGTCTGGGACACTCGATTTTAACATTTTGACGGATTTCGGCACGCGCGCGACGACGACGCAAGCGTGTACACTTCGTCCCATTTGTTGCAAGGGATTCTTGGAAACTGATGATTTGTGATAGACGAGTGCGTGCGCATAGATGTTTTGCACAGGATGGCGGGGGGGGTCGATACCGGCCCGGCTGAGATGGCACGAGCTCATATTTACGAGGGGCGATGAGGCAGAATCATATGTAAACTGCAATACGAAAAGGTGGATCCATAAAGCTGGGGGGGATCCTAATTCTTTCTGAAGAAAAGAGAATTCACCCAACCGAACTTGAACGCCCCAACTCGCCCGACCTGCGCGGCGGATTGCGTTGGCGTTGGCTGGCGCATCGCTGCGGCCGCGATAGCTCGCGCAAGCTTGCGCGCAAAGCCTCCAGCTAGTCTGGCACGACCGACGCGGCCGCGGTGGCGCTGACCACTGGGGACTTCCAAGCGCGGCTCGCAGGCCGCGCTGACGCGCGGGCACTTCAGAAGGCGGACGCGGTGGCATGGCGACGTCGGCATCGGCGGGCACGATGATGATAGCAGTGATGCTAGTGACGACGAGGACGATGACCACGGCAAGGCCAATGACGGCGCGATGTTGATCACGCCGATGACGATGATGGCGTCCACGTGTCGGACACGACGGTTTGGGACGGACTTCGACATGCGCGCGCGGCCGACGGGCGCGGGTGGCCCGCATGATATTTTGTGACAGGGATCGTGCCCACCCAACAAGCGCGCAAACGGGGTTCTAACAAATTCGGGAAGCGCGCGCGAGGCACGCTTGGCCGCATTTGATGAAAAGTTGAAGAACCGATGGTTGCAACAAGAATTTGCAACAGCGCGCACATGCACGTTTTAACTGATCATGCTGCAGAACCAATGCTGGGAATATGTGTTCAGGAAATTCAACCTGGAAGCCTTACGAACCCTAGTGATTTTGAAGAGTCGGCATGCGCGCGCGACGACGCGCGTGTGTCGACATCGTCCCATGCTTTGCAAAGGATTATTGGAAGCTTGTGATTGGTAACAGACGAGTGTGCGCCCATAGTACTACTCGACAGGGATGAGGTGAACCCCCCCTGACATGGCACGAACTCACACTTAAGTGAGCGATGGGATAGAATCATATGATCGTACTACCCCAGGGGGGATTAACGCGGGCTGTGAATCCTAAAATCTATGAGGTGCAATCTATGCTATGCAATATAGGCGGCGCCGGCGATCACGGAGCCGCCAGACCGCCAGCCAGGCCCAGACGACGGGCGGCGACGAGGCGGCGACGGGGCGGCGACGGCGACAGCATAGCCGCTGGACCGACGCACGGCCCCAGTTCCTCAGGAAAGAAATAAGAACCCGTACCCATCGGTAAGTAGGTAGAAACATAAAGTAGGAAGGCGTTGGAAATAGATTGGGTTTCCGCCCGCCTCCTGAAGAGGAAGGAAGAGGGAAAACCACTCGACTCTTGAAGTAGGAAGGCGCTGAAAGTAGATTGGAATCTGGGAATCCAAAAATACCCATTTTCAACGACCGGTGGGTAAGTACAAGCACTGTTGTTGGGGGAGGCAGAGGGAGCGGCGTGGAGCTGGTGAAGAGAGACTGCCTCCAGAGAATCTCCAAGGCACACACCGACAGAGATCACAATAGTCGCCATTCCGGGGAGGCGGTGAAAACTACATGAGTAGAAATAAAAAACAAACAGAAAGAGAAAGAGAAATAGAGAGAGAGAGCGCGAAGTCAGACATGCAGAAGCTGCGAGCCCGCGGGGCTGGCGCGATTGAGCAAAATATTGAGCCTGAGAGTTCTGTCATTGGGCCCCGCGAGTGTGCTCTGGGTGAGCAAAACTTAATTTAAAAAATCGAATTTCGATGTCAAGGGACTCACAATCCAGAGAGTCGCAATGCCAACGAGGGGCTCCCTCTTCCCTCACCCTCCTACTCCTCAGTCCTCGTCATTATCCTCCTCCCTCCTCCCTTGCCCCTCCCTTCCGCCGCATTACTCCCAAACACCCCCCTCTTCCCTCCTCCTTTCTCCACCCCCACACATCCCTACTCCATCCTCGTCGCTTCACCATTCCCCTCCTCCTCCTCCTCCTCCTCCTCCTCCTCCTCCTCCTCCTCCTCCTCCTCCTTTTGCTCCGCCTCCATCGCTCTGTCCTCCAAGAGCCTTCAAAGATACACGGTGGCTTGCGGAGGCGATTCTCGGCGTTTCTCGGCTCTTTACAGGGGCATTCGGTGTGTCTGTGTTGGCTGGTGACAGGGCGACGACCAGGGAAATAAATCGCCCCTCCTGAGGTCTTCTCAGTTGTTCAGCGACGACGACGACCGCGACCACAACAACGATCGACGACGACCACCACCACTACGACAGTGACCAACAATCAACGCCACCGCCGACGCTGACAATCAACGGGAACGACGATGACGAGGGCAACGCGTACCCAGGTCATCTGACTTCGCGCATAGCTCCCCGCAACGGGCGACACGCGATTGCCTTCGCGCCCTCGCGAAGCCACACTTGAGAAGGGTGATCCTCTGGCCCGGCCCTGGGCCACGACGTGCGAAGGCACGCCATCCTCGCGCCTCCGGGGGCTGCCCTGGCCATGGCGACGACGGCCGCCGAGCTGCAGTCGTCGCCGCCGCCGTTGGCGATGGCTTACCAGCCTGGAACATATCCCTATCCCTATGCACCTCCTCATCACGATGCCAATCTTAGGGATTCCCTTGTTTTTTTTTTGAGGGCGAATCCCTAAGATTGTCATCGCCTTTTGGCGTGTCAATCTTAGGGATAGGGATACGTTCGAGGCTGGTAAATGGCGACGGGCAACCTGGCGATGGCGAAAGCGACGGCGTGATGACAGCGGCGACGGCGGCCGCCGAGCTTTTGCCCGCCCGCGCCGCGGCGGCCGCGCCCTCAGAGGGCGGACCGCGGCGTCCGGCCGGCCCAGGGCGGCAGACGCAGCAGCGCCCCGAGGGCGGACCGCTCCGGGGGCGCCGCCGCGGCGGCGGCGCTGTCGGGGAAGTCCGCCAGCAGGCGCAGCACCTGGATTACGACGGCGACGACGACGAGCGCGACGACGACGACGACGACGACGACGAGCGCGGAGGCGGTGGCGGCCGCGGCGGCGGCGGCGCCGCCGACGGCGATGGCGACGGCAGCAACGACGACGACGACGACGACGACGACGACGACGACGACGACGATGACGGCGGCGGCGGCGGCTGCGGTTGCGGCGACGACCACGGCGACGGCGACGGCAGCGGTGGTGACGAAGACAACGACAGCGACGACGGCGGCGGCGACGACAGCAACGACGACGACGACGACGACGACGACGACGACGACGACGATGACGACGACGACGACGACGACGACGACGAAGGCGGCGAAGGCGGCGAAGGCGGCGACGGCCACGACGAAGACGACGAGGGCGACGACGACGGCGACGATGGAGGCGGCAGCGCGGCGGCGGCGACGGCGACGGCGGCGGCGACGACGGAGACGGCGACGGCGGCGGCGACGGCGACGACGGTGACGACGACGGCGGCGACAAAGGCGGCGTTGGCGGCGGCGGCGGCAGTGGCGGCGGCGGCGGCGGCGGCGGCGACGACGACGACGACGACGACGACGAAGACGACGACGACGACGACCTCGACGACGATGACGGCAGCGGTGGCGGCGGCGGCGGCGGCGGCGGCGGCGGCGGCGACGGCGACGGCGACGGTGACGAGAAGGTTGCCAGAAGTAATCCTGGTTCAAGATGTTCCCAGCGCTCCGCGCCAGTGTGGAGTCCCTGGGGCCAGCTGGGACCCCCTAAGCCTCGTGAGGGATGCTCTGGAGGCCATCTGAGCTTCCCTGGCAGACTTGGATTCACCTTGGGTCAGGGGCCACCTCTTGCAAAACTCGAGTGGTGGGCTTCAGCTCGACGCTGCCCTCTGGCCCCTGCGGCACCAGCGTCTCGCGCGCCCCCTCCGAGAACCGGGACACCAGCCAGTCCACCCACACGGCCCGCAGCGGCGGCCGAGCGGAGAGCAGCTCCTGCAGGTGGCAGTCCTCGGCACACGAGGCAAGGCATCTTGAATAATCGGGGGGGGGGAGGGGGGGGGGGGCGGCGTGCACCAGCGGGGCGGACACAGCGAGGCCCCTGGAGCACACCCCAGTGGGGCAGGGGGAAATCGCTCCAGACGGCCGCAGGCAAAGAAAGTGTGAGCGTCCAGTTGATTTAGTGGTTTGTTTTTGCCCGTGCTGATCGGGCATAAGTTGTAGAGCGCCTGATCTCTTCTCAGCAGAAAAACCTCAGAGAAGCCGCGATAAAATACGATAATCAATGTCACCTTGGCAGACTAAGCGGAAAAAGGCGGTGTGCTGGACTGGTTCCCCTGAACTCCCCCCTTGGGATAACCCCCCTCTACGTACCCCCGACCTCTCGAAGCCTCCCCGATGGGGTCGAGTAGATGGGGTCGGAGGATCGCGCCGCATCGCCGATGCATCGTCGATGCATCGACGATGCATAGACGATGCATCGGAGACGTCGGCGGTGCATCGACGACGCCGGCGTGGAGAAAATCGGGCTCCACATCGAGCCGCGTCGCAGATACATCGGCGATGCGGCGCGATCCTCCGAACGCCTTTACTCGGACACCATCCGGGGCAACCGAGAGGTACCAATAACGCTACTATCCGGGCCTCTCCTGGGGTGCAAACTCACCAGGATTTCGAAACGAATCCAGCGGTGGCGGCGAGGGCCTCCCAGGAGCCCCAAAAAGGCGGCGCAAAAGAGGCGAGGGCAGTTTATGGGTACATGTTCCTCCTCTGAACATCTTGAACCGCAGTGGCTGCGACCCGATCTACTCCGACCCCATCTACGAAACCTAGAGCTTTCGGGGTCGGGAGGGGTGTGACATCAAGGGGTGTGGTGCCCATCGTGGAAATGGCGATGTCTTCTACGAAACATTAATATCGCCAGATTCAGTATTGGCAGCGCACCCCTTTACACCACACCCCCTTGCCTACATCCAGAAGATCGGGAGCGGCCAAGAGGGGGGTGTCCAAGAGGGGGAGGGGTGCAGATCATGACCAGCGGCATGCGCGCGGCCCAGCGGGGGGGTCAGGGACGCAGTGAAATAAAACGAGGCGCCATGAAATCTGGGGAAATACTATTATGGCCCCCGCCATGATCTCCAACCCCCCCTCATCATCACCCCCCTCTTTTCATGGGGCCCCAGGACACACAAATAAATACACACAAATAAAAATATTCCCCATATTTTCCCATATTTTCTGGGTTTTTGTCTGCCCCCCCACTTCCCATATTTTCCCATATTTTCCTGGGACTCGAGGATTAATTGTGTCTGTGTTTTTGTTCCCCTCCTGATCTTTGCAGAGATCCAGGAGCACCTCAGCGTACCCTCCAGCTGGGCCCGCGCCGGGGAGGCGGCTCGGCGGCGCCCCCTCGGAGGGGGCTCTGGGCCCTCCAGCCTCCCCTCCGCAGCGGGGGGGGGGCGTCCGCGAGGGCGCCGTCCGAGATCGGAGGAGGCCGAGGCCGACGAGCAGGCCCAGACGGAGGCCGAGCAGCCCGTGCGGACTTGCTCCGTATGGAGTTGGCACCTCAGCAGGGGAGGCCAGGTCCAGACGGAGGAAGCCCGGACGGAGGCCGAGCACTCCGCCTCGACTTGCTCCGTATAGATGTGGCCTCTCCTGACAAGAGGGTGGTTCGCAGAGCACGGCCCGGTGCACGTGTGCGGCCCGGGGAGGAAGGGGAAGAGGGGGCCATGAAAGAGGAAGAGGAAGAGGGGGCCATGAAGGAGTCCTGGGAATTCTCATGGCCCTGGACATGATATCCATCCCCCCCCCTCCCTGTCATCACCCCCTTCTTGGCCACCCCCGATGACGGGGGGAACTGGGGCGACGAGGGACGTGGCAGGGCTGCGCAAGAAGCGACAAAGCAGCGAGCAAGGAGACTGGCGGAGAGAGAGGCCGAGCAGGTCCGTGTACAGCAGCGTCGGCAGGGCGGCGTCGTCCACGTGGCAGGCGGCCCCGCAGAGGGCCCGGAACAGGCCCTCCGCGGCCTCGTCTCCGGTGGCCTCTCGGCGCAGCCCCGCGTCTCCGAGTGCCGATCGGGGTCGTGTCTTTCCCCCCTCTGGCCATCGCTCGGACGTCCATTCCCTGTGCTTGTTTCGGTTTCGTGCGTGGTTGTTTTCGCCAAATCATCAAGGATGCTCCTCGATGGTCCTCGCCGAAAGAAAAACGCACACGTCCGAGCGATGCCAAGCCCTCCGGTGGCCTCTCCAGTGGCCTCGTCTCCGAGTGGCGATGGGGGTCGTGTCTTCCCCCGCCTTCCTGGAGTGCGGAGAGGGCGGGCGGCAGCCCAAGGGCGCGCGCGAAAGCGCGCGCGGGGCTGCCTGACAGAGAATCGCGCGGGGAGGGGGGGGGGAGGGCCCCCAAGAAGCCTCCAGGATGCCTCCAAATAGCGCCCCGAGAAGCCCAGGAGCGCCCTCAAAAGGTGTCATACACCAGCTACGTCAACACCCCATGAATTTGGCTGTTCACGCGAGATCGTCACGGTCGAGTATCCGGAGGTTGCCCAAGCGAGTTCAACATCTCTATCTTATGAGGATATCTCCAGCGAGTGCTCTACTTTTCAACATAAAAGGTCATCCGTTGCAAGCAGAATCTGTAGCACCCCGGATCGGCGGCACTGGCAGGAGGCCACTACAATACATTGTGAGGAAGTATCAGGCAGGAGCCGTTGTTGTTGTAAACCGGGGGCCAGGCGCACAGTTTATTCCCCGTGACTTTCCCTAAAAAAAGGGTGCGAGCCCAGGGGGAAGCACTTCCTTGAGCCCCGTGACTTTCCCTGAAAAAAAACAGGGTGCTACCCCAGGGGGAAGCACTTCAATTGAAAAAACAATGCTGGAGGAGGGGGATCAACAATAATTATTCTTCTGTAGTGATAGCTCAACAACATGATCATCGTCATTATCATCGCCACCACCACCACCACCACCACCACCACCACCATCATCATCATCATCATCATCATCATCATCATCATCATCATCATCATCGTCATCGTCATCATCATCATCAGCAGCAGCATCATCATCATCGTCGTCGTCAGAATCATCATCATCATCATCATCATCATCATCATCATCATCATCATCATCATCATCATCATCATCATCATCATAATCATCATCATCATCATCATCATCATCATCATAACCATCATCAACTTAATATATGCAAATCGTCGTCGTCGACATCACCGTCATCAGCATCATCATCAGCATCATCACCATCAGCATCACCACCATCATCATCCTCATCATGATCCTTATCATCATCATCATCATCGTCATCATCATCATCAGCATCATCATCATCATGATCCTCATCATCATCATCATCATCATCATCATCATCGTCATCATCATCATCATCATCATAATGATCAGGATCATGGTCGTCGCCATCGACATCCTCCTCCTCCTCCACTTCCCTCTCCTTCTCCCTGCTCCTGCTCCCTGGTTCCTGATTGCTATATAGTCCTCCTCCTCCTCCTCCTCCTCCTCAGCCTCGTCCTCCTCCTCCTCCTCCTCCTCCTCAGCCTCGTCCTCCTCCTCCTCCTGATTGCTATATGGTTCTCCTCCTCCTCCTCCTCCTCCTCCTCCTCCTCCTCATCCTCCTCCTCCTCCTCCTCCTCCTCCTCAGCCTCGCCGCCGCCGCCGCCCTCCCCGCCGACGCCGCGGGCCCCGCGGGCGCCTGGTGCCGCGCGGCGCGGCCGAGCTCGCTCAGCACCCTGCGGCGCAGCTCCCGGGCCTCCGCGGCCCCCTCGCCGCCTCCGCGGCGCGGCGCGCGCGGGGCGCCCGCCCGCCGCCGCCGCCGCCGTCGCCGCCGCCCTCGTGGCCGTCGCAGGCTGCCGCCGCCGCCGCCGCGGAGGGGGAAGGCACTCAGAGAGGGGGGTCCAGCGGGGCGGGGCGGGGGGCCGACGCTTGCATGCTGCGACGGGCTCGGCGCACGGGCGGAAGGAGGAGGAGAAGGGATCGCGTGCTCCGGGAGCGGCAAAAGGGGGAAGGAGCGGCGCCCGGGCGCCGGGGGCAAGGGGAGAGAGGCAGAGAGAGAGGGGGAGCGAGATTGAGAGAGAGAGAGAGCAAAAGAGAGACGGAGAGGGGAGAGAGAAAGAAATATACAAACAGAGAGAGCAAGATGGGGGGAAAGAGAGAGAGAGAGAGACAGAAAGAGAGAGAGAGAAGATGAAGCGTAGAGAACACGCAGAGACACGACTCAGAGACGGAGACATAAAGAGGGAGAGAGAGAGAGAGGGAAAAAAAAAATGACTGACTGAGACAGACAGACAGACAGACAGACAGACAGACAGGCGGACAGAGAGGCACTCACAGACCGACCGACGGACACGCAGACGGACACACAGACACACAGACAGACAGACAGACAAGAAGACAGACAGACGGACAGACAGACAGACAGACACACTGACACACAGACAGACAGACAGACACACAGACACACAGACACACAGACAGACAGGCAGGCAGGCAGGCAGAGGGGAGGCAGAGGGAGAGAAAACCAGGTGCACACATCAAAATTCACCAACTACGCCTGCCTAAAAGGTGCTTGCGTGGTCTGCACAACGGGTGGGCGCGCGACCTGCGCAGGCCGGCATTCCCTAGGTTCCCGGGGGTTCCCTGGACTCCCTCGGTCTTGCTTTCTTATTGTTCTAAAAAATTGGCCTTCTCTGGGTTCCCTGGGTTCCCTGGACTCCCTCGGTCTTGCTTTCTTATTGTTCTAAAAAATTGGCCTTCTCTGGGTTCCCTGGGTTCCCTGGACTCCTTCGGTCTTACTTCCTTACTGTTCTAAAACATTGGCCCTCTCTGGGTTCCCTGGGTCCCCAAAGTTCCCTGGTCAAGATTCCCGTCTGCGTCTGAGCAGGCGTTCCCCGGTACGCCAACAAGACAGGCCACGCAATGCCGAGCGACGCCAAGCAACGCAAAGAAACGCCAGGAAATGCCAGGCACTGCCAAGTAATGCCAGACAACCCAAAACAATACCAAGCAACGCAAAGCAACGCAAAGCAACGCCAAGCAATGCCCAGCAATGCCCAGCAATGCCAAGCCAAGCAGTGCCAAGCAATACCAGGCAACGCAAGCAATGCCAAGCAACGCCGACCAATGATATCCAACGCCAAGCAATACAAAGCAGTGCAAAGCAATGCCAAGCAACGCAACGCAATACCAAGCAATGCAAAGCAACACTAAGCAACACCAAGCAACGCCGAGCAAAGAAACATAATGCCGAGCAACACCAGGCAATGCAAAGCAACGCAAAACAATGCTACGCCAAGCAAAACAATGCTACGGCAAGCAATACCAAACAATACCAAATAATGCCAAGCATTGCCAAGCAATGCCACGCGACGCAAAACAGTTCAGAGCAGTGCACAGCAATGCCAGGCAATGCCAGGTAATGCAATGCAGTGCCGAACAATGCAGCACAAATCTCAGGAATGCCAGGCAATGCCACGCGAAGTAATGCCAAGCAAGGCCAAGCAATGCAAAGCAACTCCAGGCAATGCAAAACCATGCAAAGCAACTCAAGGCCAAGCAACACAACGCAACGCCAAACAATACCAAGCAATGCCAAGTAATGTCAAGCATTTCCAAGCGATGCCCAGCAACGCCAAGCACTGCCACGCAATGCCAGGAAATGCCAGTCAACGCAAAGCATTGCCAAGCAATGCAACACAAATCAAAGCAAAGCAAGGTAATGCAAAGAAGCGAAAAGAAATGCGAACTAATGCCAAGCAATGCTAAAAAATGCCCAGCAACACCAAGATGGGCCAAGCAAAGCCAAGCAACGCCAAGCAATGCCAAGCACCGCCAAGAAGTGCCAAGCAATGCCAAGCAATGCTAGGCAGTGCAAAGCAACGCAGTGCCAAGCGAGGCAACGCAAAGCGACGCCATGCCAAGCAAGGCCAAGCAATGCCCAGCAATGCCGTTAGGAAGCGTTCCGATATTCGAGGTCGCTCCTGTTTCTCATACGTAGCACCCCGCAGTTGCGGATAAGAGTGAGGGGGCGGGCGCAGGATGGGTCACGGGTGGGTCGCGGGTGGATCGCGGGCGGGTCGCGGGGTGGGTCGCGGATGCTTCGCGGGCGGGTCGCGGGGTGGTTCGCGCAGTGGGTCGCGGGTGGGTCGCGGGTGGGTCGCGGGTGGGTCGCGAGTGGGTCGCGAGTGGGTCGCGGGTGGGTCGCGGGCCGGGTCGCGAATGGGACGACGATAACAGCAACAACAACAACAACAACAACAACGACAACAATAACAACAACCATACAAAAAACAACAACGACAACCAACAAACAAAAAATACACAACAAACAACAAACAACAAACAACAAACCACAAACAACGAACAACGAACAACAAGCATCAAACAACAAACAACAAACAACAAACAACAAACAACAAACCACAAACAACAAACAATAACCACCACAACAACAATGACAACAACAATAACAACAACAATAACAACAGCAACCGCAACAACAGCAACAACAGTAACAATTGCAACAACGACAACTAACAACTACTACTATGACTACTACTACTACTACTACTACTACTACTACTACTACAATTACACCTACAACTACATCTACAACAACAGGAACAACAAGCGGCTTAAGAATGTTTGGTCTCGCTTGCCAGCGTGACTTTGATCTTGTATACCCCAACCCTCGGTACCCGCCCACTTCGCCTTTGATCGCACCCCCTTCTGGGGGTAACATCTTCCTTGTCGGCCACTGCCAGACGTGCGAGGAACTCTCGAGCGAGAGGCCGCCCCTGAGTTCAGGGGCATCTCTGCCGAAGGCCAGAGGTCGGGCCTTTGTAAACGCGACTGGGGCCTCAAGTGGGCAGCGCGCTGGGGCCTCCGTGGGCGCGTTTGGGGCCTTTGTGGGCTCGAGCCTCTGTGGGCGCGCTTGGGGCCCCTGTGGGCTGTGTGCGAGGGCCTCAGTGGGCAGCACGCTGGGGCCTCCGTGAGCGCGCTCGGGGCCTCTGTGGGCTGGGCACTCTGTGGGCTGTGTCGGGAGCTCAGTGGGCAGCGCGCTGGGGCCTCTGGGGGCGCGTTTGGGGCCTCCGTGGGCTTCGTCGGGGGCCTCCGTGGGCAGCGTGCTGGGCCCTCTGTGGGCGCGCTTGGAGCCTCTTGTGGGCTGTGCCAGAAGACCTGCGGGCACCATGCTCGTGGGCACGCTCGGGCCTTCTGTGGGCTGTGTTGGGGGCCTCAAGTGGGCAGCGCGCTGGGGCCTCTGTGGGCGCGTTTGGGGCCTTTGTGGGCTCGGGCCTCTGTTCGGGGGGACGTAAGACCCGGGTACGGAGGACCCGGGTACGACGGAAGAGGTCCGTCAAACATTTTGGGGCGCTCCGATGCAAGTGTGCCGCGTCCAATCGAATGCCCTGGCCCCTTGCTGCAACGACTCGCACCACTCTCAACGATGCAATCAAGAAAACATTGAATGGCATGCCGCTTCGCTCGCGAAGCGTGCTACACGTGCGCCCGCGCGCGTATGTCCCTATCAAGTGCGAAAGGTTTCCTTTCTAGTTTCAGATTCGTTCGCGCCGCATTTTACGACTACCACTGCGAATCCAGAGCACACAAAAAACGTTCCAAAACATCAGATGGGACAGGCCTGCCATGAGCATCTGGACCCCCCAACCGATTTTGACGAGGACGTCAAAATTTGACGCGCCCAACATCAAATTTGACGAGGCCATCATAAATTTGACGAGGCCCAACCAAAATTTGACGACGACGATTGCTCGAGACATTCTCAAAGAATTCTGGCGCGTAAAATTTGACGAACACCATTTTTTTTTTGACGAGCGGACGGTGGCCCACGTCGGCGGCATGACCGGCCCGATTCCCCGCGTCAGAATTCTTTGACGGACCCTCCCCTGATTATTCATTGCCCCGCGATGGTCCCCTCCACTTGTTGTCCCACCTCCCCTCATCTCTTTCTCCTCCCGTTGCCTCCTGCTTCGTCCATCTCTTCCTGTGTACCCCCCACGCCAGCCCCATAGATGGCCTCGAGAGGCCCTCAACAGCCCCTGAACCCTGTCCCAGGCATCACTCGGTTCACTAGAGCTTCTAGCGATCCTGCCGAAAAAACGCCCTCCAGCAGCGCCGCGTCGCGGAATGTAACCGACGCGCGTTCGCAACTAAGTTTTTGAATTTCCGCGCGAAACTCGCGTCCCGGCTTACCCGGGTCTTGCGCCCCCCCGATCTGTGGGCGCGCTTGGGGCCCCTGTGGGCTGTGTGCGAGGGCCTCAGTGGGCAGCGTGCTGGGGCCTCTTTGGGCGCGCTTAGAGCCTTTGTGGGCTGACCCCGAGAGCCCAGGCAGCTTGCTGGGGCCCTCTGTGGGCGCGCGTAGTGCCTCTGTGGGCTGCGCCCGGAAGCCTCAGTGAGCAGCGTGCTGGGGCCTCTGTGGTTCGGGAGCCTCTCTGGCCAGGGCGTCTGATAGTAAATAGCGAGGGCGTATCGGGCGGACGACCCTGTCGTCGAAGATGGGCCTCCGCCGCCGCTACTGAATTGCAGGGAAGCCTCGACTGAGAGCGCCGTTCCTGAGTTCGAAGGCCACTCTGGCCAGGGGGGCTCGAAGTACAGCTTGAGAAAGTATCGAACGGGAGACCTTGTCGTCGTGGCTGGGCCTCCACCAACTTGACTGAATTACGAAAAAGTCTCGAGCGAGAGCGCCGGTCCTGAGTTCGAGGGCCTCTCGGAATACAGATTGAGAAGTACCGAACAGAACCCTTGTCGCCGTGTCCGGGCCTTCACCAACTTCCTTGAATTGCGAGAAAGTCTCGAGCGAGAGCGCCGTTCTTGAGTTCGGGGACCTCTCTGGCCAGGGCCTCTGGGAGTACATCTTGAGGAAGTATCGAACCAGAGCCCTTGTCGTCGTGGCTGGGCCTCGGCCAGCTGAACTGAATCACGAGGAAGTCTCAAGGGATAGCGCCGTCCCTGAGTTTGGGGGCCTCTCTGGCCAGGGTGTCTGGGGGCAAATTGAGCGAGTACCGAGCAGGAGCCATTATCGTCGTAGCCTGGCCACTCCAAGGGCACACATTTACAATCAACCCCGCGCTCGAGCGGGAGCCTTGTTGTTTGAGGAATTGCAGCCGGCGTCGAGGCAAGAGCGCGCGGAATCGCTTCGAAAGATCAACCATGATTTTTTTAGATATGAATATTCACCACCACCAACAACAACGACAACGACAACGACAACGACGACGACGACGACGACAACAGCAGCAACAACAATAACAACAACCAACAACAACGACAACAACCAACCAGCAACAACCAGCAACAGCGACAACAACAACAACTTCACCACCAGCAACAACAGCATTAAGAACAAGAATAGCAGCAACAACGACAACCGCAACAACAACATCAACAACAGCAATATCAATAACATCACCAACAACCACAATAACAGCAACAGCAACAGCACCACCAACAACAACTACAGCAACAATAGCAGCAGCAACAACAGCAACACGAACAACAGCAGCAGCAGCAGCAAAAACATATCCCAAACCCTGACTACCCGCCCTCTTCATATTCGACTGTACCCCTTTCGGGGTATACATTTGTTGCCTGACATGTGTCGTTGGCGCAGCCCCTCAAACAGGAAGACGAGGGAAAAATGAGAAAGGGAAAGAGCGATGACGACGGGAACGAGAAAAGGGAGATAGGAAGATACGGGCAAGAAGGAGAAATGAGGATGGTTAGTTGCGCCGTAACATGCGATTCAGCTTGTGACATGGATTGCGCCTGATGTTGGAACATAGGTTGGCATAGATATTGTCATGGCTTGCGCCATCGTTGTGTCATGTACCATCCCCTTGAGAAACATGACCTGGGTACCCCGAAAGAAGAACTTTACCTGCCAACTGGTGCGAGAAACGCGCGAACGAACTTTTTGAGTGGGGCAGGGGAAATAGTGAGAAGTGCAACCGAATGGGAAAGAGCGCAGGGATGTGGAGTGGAAGGGAAATGAGAGGAGAAGAATGAAGTCAAGGGAGGAGCGGGAAGGAGTAGGAAGAAGAATGGGGCGGAATGCGGGGGATTGGGGATGCACGAAGGATCCGCAAACTGCAAGGATCCTGCAATTCTTGAATACATTGCAAGCAAATCTCCAGCGAGAGCGCAACGGCAGAGCGCCGAGAGAGCGACTCCTGAATAATTTTGTACCGAAGTCCCAAGCGAGAGCGCGATTCCTGAGTAAAACGCGAGGTCTCAGGCGGGAGCGGGGATCCTGGCAAAATTGTGGGAAAATCTCAGGCGGGTGCCGTTGTTGTTGTAACCCGGGGGCCAGGGGCGCAGTTTGACCCTTGCCACCTTCCCTGGTAAAGAACAGGGTGCGAGCCCCAGGGGAAGCACTTCAGTTGAAAAAACACAGTGGTCACCAGAGGGGAGGATCAACCATTATTCTTCAGTAGTGAGAGTTCCACAACAACAACAAACTGTTCGCTCACTCTTCTCTGCTCGCATGCCGTTCAAAACGTATATAACCCTCGATACCCGGTTTCGTCGTCTTCGATCGTACCCCCTTGGGGCTATACCTTTGTTACATGCATCGTGTATTTCATGCAGCCCCTACTGCAGGGGAGGAGAGGACGGATGGAAGAAAGGAACAAGGGGGAGGAAGGAGGATGGAGCGCGAGAGAAAGAGAGAGAGTAGAGGAGGGGGGCTAGGACCAGGAAACACGTGGCAGAACCAGACGGGCAGATCGGGCAGGTAGACTCTACCAGGCGGGTCGGGAAGGCAGGCCCAGGCGGCCAGCTCGAGCAGGCGGGTTGCTGAATCGCGAAGCCTCAAGCGATAGCGCGATTCCCAAGTAAATCGTGAGATAAACCAAAGCGAAAGCGTGATTCCTGAGTGTCGAGGGCGCGGCGTCTGAATAAATTGAAGAAAACACAACGCGAGAGCGCTAGTTCTGCATGAATTGTAGGGAAGTTCCGCGCGAGAGCGCGGTTCTTCAACAAAATGTGAAATAATATCTGGCGGGGGCCGCTGTTGTTGTTGTTGTAAGCCGGAGGCCAAAGACCATGTTCTGAAACTCAAGACTTTCCTTCCACAAAAAGCCTGCGGGCCCCGGGAAAGGATCTTGAGTTGAAAAACACAGTGTGCCCTGGAGGGACGTATTTGCAATAATAGTTTGTAGAGAGTTCAACAACAACAGCAACGACAATAGCAACGGCAACGACGGCAACGACAACGACAACGACAACGACAACAACAACAACCACCACCACCACAACCACAACAACAACAGCAGCAACAACAACAACAACAAAAACAACAACAGCAGCAACAACAACAACAACCATAACCACAACAACAGCAGCAGCCGCAACAACAACAACAACAACGACAACAACAACAACAACAACAACAACAACAACGACAACAACAACAACAATAATAAAAAATAATAACAGCAGCAGCAGCAACAACAACGACAAAAAGCAAACAACAAACAACGACAACAACAACAACCACAGCAACAACAACAACAGCAACAACAGCAACAACAACAGCTGCAACAACCACAACAAGAATAACAACGACGACGACGGCAACAACATCAATAACTGGCATTTCAAGATTGTTCGCTCCTATCTGCTCACGTGCCAATCAATACGTATATCCCAAAACCTCGGCATCCACCCTGGTCGTCGTCAATCGTACCCCCTTGGGGGTACATCGTCCTTACCTGCCACGTGCATTTCGCGAAGCCCCTAAAACAAGGGAAGAGAAGACGGGTGGAAGGGGGAGGGAGAAGAATGGAGCACGAGAGAGATTAGCAGGAGGGGGGCAAGGAACAGAAAACAAGTGGTAGAACCAGACGGGCAGATCGGGTGGGCAGACCCATTGCGGGCAGGTCGGGAAGGCGGGCCCAGGCGACCAGACCGAGCAGGCGGGTTGCTGAAGCGTGGGACCTGCATGAATCGCGAGGAAGTCTCGAGCGATAGCGCGGTTCCCAAGTAAACCGTGAGAAAAGCCAAAGCGAGAGCGTGATTCCCGAGCGCCGAGGGCGCATCGTCTGAATAAACTGCGTGGAAGTCCCACGCCAGAGTGCGATTCGTAGACAAATTGTGGGGAAGTCCCGCGCGAGAGCGCGATTTGGGAATAAAGTGTGAAGAAATATAAAGCCGGAGCCGTTGTTGTTGTAAACCAGGGTCCAACAACACAATTTGAGCCCCGTGACTTTCCCTGATAAGTTAGCCTGGCGAAAGACCCAACCATTTGCAGTTGTGAACACCGTCGTTGTATGCACCGCATTCGGAGGAGCTCCCTATAAGGCCACGAAACGTGTGAGTAGCGTGCCAAAATTTATTCGGCAGGCGCATGCGATAGCAGCCACTGAGGCCGTCGGTGGAATTCCCTATGGGGCCAGGAAACCCGTGGGAGGTGAGCCGAAATAGGTGCGGTGGGCGCATGCGAACGCAGCCACTGGGGCCTTCGGTGGAGCTCCCTATGGGACCGCGAAACGTGTGATGGGTGTGCCGAAATGGGTGCGGTGGGCGCATGCGAACGCAGCCACTGGCGCCTTCGGTGGAACTCCCTGTGGGGCCACGAACCGCGTGAGGGGTATGCCGGAATGTCCGTGGGTGACGCATCCGGGCGGTAGCACTGGGGCCTTCGGCGGAGCTCCTTCTGCGGCCACGACACGTGTGAGAAATGTGCCGACAAGGGTGCGGGGAACGCATGCGGGCGGTGGCACTAGGGCCTTCGGTGGAGCTCCCTATGGGACCACGAAACGTGCGAGGGGTGTGCCGACAAGAGTGTGGGGAACGCATGCGGGCGGTGGCACTAGGGCCTTCGGTGGAGCTCCCTATGGGACCATGAAACGTGTAAGAGGTGTGCCAAAATGGGTGTGGGGGACGCATGCGGGCGGCGGCACTGGGGCCTGCGGTGGAGCTAGCTATTGGGCCACGCAACGTGTGAGGGGTGTGCGGAAATGGGTGTGGAAGACGCATGCGGGCGGTGGCACTGGGGCCTTCGGTGGAGCTGAATATGGGGCCACGAAATGTGTGAGGGGTGTGCCGAAATGGGTGTGGGGGACGCATGCGGGCGGCGGCACTGAGGCCTTCGGTGGAGCTCCCTATGGGGCCACGAAACGTGTGAGGGGAGTGCCGAAATGGGTGTGTGTGTGTGTGTGCGTGACGCATGCGGGCGGTGGCACTGGGGCCTTCGGTGGAGCCCTCTATGGGGCCACGAAACGCTGTACTGCGTGGGTGAAACGCAGGGAGGAGGGAGGAGGGGGAGGAGGAAGGAGGAAGGAATGAATGAGGAGGAGACGCGGGGCGCTGTCTCTTCAAAACGAGGACCTAACACCACAGGATGGTTAGGAAAAACAGGGTGCGAGCCCCGGGAGAGGCACTTCAATTGAAAAAAGCAGTGGTCACCGGAGGGTGGGATCAACAACCACTATTCTTCAGTAGTGAGAGTTCAACAACACCAACAACAACAACAAAATGAACAAGAGCAACCACAACCACAACCACAACAACAACAACAACAACAACAACGCACCAGCATCAACAACAACAAAATGTCAACAACACCAACAACAACAGCATAAGCAACAGCAACAGCAACAATAACCACAACCGTAACCACAACCACAACAACATCAATAACAAAAGCAATAACAACAAACAAAGAAAGTCACAATAAAACCACAACAACAAATACAACCGCAACCAAAACCACAACCAGAACCACACCAACAACAACAACAACAACAACAACCACAACCACCACCACAGCCACAACCACAACGACAACACACAACCAAAACAACCAACGACAACCAAAAAGCAAGAACCACGACAACAACAACAGTAACAATGACAACAACAAGAACAACAACCACCACAATTATAAAATAACAACAATAACATCAGCATCAGTAACAGCAGCAGAAGCAACAACATGAACTCGAGGATGTCGGAGAGGTGCGGGCCTTCCTCGCACCGCAGCGCGGTATCCTTAGCGAGGCTCTCCATGGCATGCACCATCGCTCTGCAGACGTCCTGCCAGAGGCGGAGCTCATCGAGGAGCGGGGAGGAGGGGGATTAGGAGGCGGAGGAGGGAGGAGGGAGAAGGAAGGAGGAGGAGGAGGGAGGAGGAGGAGGGAGGAGGAGGAGCAGGAGCAGGAGGAGGAGGAGGAGAGGAGGAGGAGGAAGAGGAGGAGGAGAGGAGGAGGAGGAGGAGAGGAAGAGAAGGAAAAGGAGGAGGAGGAGGAGCAGCAGCAGGTAGAAGGAAGAGGAGGAGGAGGAGGAGGAGGAGGAGGAGGAGGAGGAGGAGGAGGAGGAGGAGGAGGGGGGAGGAGGAGGGAGGAGGGAGGAAGGAGGGAGGAGGGAGAGGGGGAAAGAGTGGGTGCGCGATTGAGTGAGCCGCCTCCGTCGCGCCGTCGCGTGTCCCCGGGGAGGAATCGAGAACGGAAGCACTCTCGTGAGTCCCGAGAGGTTCCGCTTCCACTGCCCTCTTGCCGGCAGCCCTGCGACTGAAGGGGCGGATGCAGGTGCTCAAGGTTTGGCCGTGGGCAACTGGTGAGAACGACCCACGCCACCAGGTGTCGCGAAAAAACTCACGACGGGCGCTTTCGCTCGCAGTCTCTACATCCGGAGAGGATGAGGGCGCTTCTGGGCCCATGGGGTCATCAAGAAGCAATCCGCGATGAAAAACCGGTCAGAGGGATGAGCATAGAGCTTCAGGGCCCTCGTCATGAAAGGATCAAGACGTCGAAGTCTGCGGGTGATGACATTGATGACGATGATGTCGAGAACAAGAGCGACAAGCGGAGAAAAGTACTACTACAACGTGATCATTCCAACACTGTGCTATGACAGTGTGTAGTTGATCAGTGCGTGCCAGCGCAGGCCTGATAGCAGCAGGGTTCTGCAGGCAAGCACCATGACATTCATTGCTGCGCTCGGGCTTCACAGCTCCTAACATTACGTTGAGAATGGAAAGACACCCTAGCGCTGATGAGACTGTCGAAAGAGGCTGGTGTCCCACACGAGACAGACCCGCAGCGACTGAATTCAGGGGCCCAGAAACCGAAAGCCTAAGCTGTACACTGGCGAGGGGAGCTGAGAGCGCGGGGACCGGCTCAGGGGCAGACGCCGGCGAGCTCTGCATCTCCAGAAGCCTCTGGAGGTCTCCGGAAGCCTCCCCAGGTCCATGGAGGCCCAGCGCAGGCAAACAACATTTCTGTTGTTGATCTGCAGGGCGAGAGCGAACCTCTTCCGCTGAAAGCTAAGCGGGACGCGCACAGCTTGAATTAGCAGAGAGAGGCAGGCAAACAACACCCGACAGCCCTGGCCCTCAAACCTCGACCCCCGGGCCCGCCGTCCGCTGAAAGCGGCTTCACAGACCCCTCCTGGGCCCCATTCAGCGAGCGAAGAACGGTATAAAATAAACTTTCCGCCGTCGGGGACACCTGCCCCTGGGCGGCTGGAAAATTTATACCCCTACGGTGCACCGTAAGGGTATAAACTTTCCAGCCGCCCTGGGGCAGGTGTCCCCGACGGCGAAAAAGTTTATTTTATACCGTTCTTCGCCCGTCCTGACAAATTGTCACGAGCCACGTCCAGTCGTGGCAACGAGAACCTCGGGAGACACCCAAGAATCTCCGAAGCGACGGCGGTCGTCCTGCTTCCCTTTCGGCACCCTCCGATTCCGGCCGACGCTGCCCTTGCCCTACCAAAACGCCAAAGAACTACGCGAGGCCTTGGGAATGGCATGCAGGAGGCCCCCACTACGACCACTCATCCAACGCCCCCTGCCACCCTTCTCTCCTCCTCCCCGTCCTCCTCCGCCTCCTCCTCCTCTTTCTCATACTCCCGCCCTTCCTCCTCCTCCTCCTCCTCCTCCTCCTCCTCCTCCTCCTCATCATCATCATCATCATCACCATCATCATCATCAGCAGCAGCAGCATCATCATCATCAGCATCATCATCATCATCATCAGCATCATCATCATCAGCATCATCATCATCATCATCATCATCATCATCATCATCATCATCATCATCATCATCATCATCATCATCATCATCATCATCATCATCATCGTCATGTTCCTCCTCCTCCTCCTCATCTTCCGCCTCCTCCTCCTCCTCCTCTTCCGCCTGCTCCTTCTCCTCCTCCTCCACTCCTGTTCCTTATTCATAACTTATCCCTGTCGCACCCCGAGGCCAGTTGTTCGGGCGGTCCGCGCGTTTCGCCTGAGACTTCCTCACCACTTATGACCCTGAATCTCCAGAGTTGAAAACAGTTTCACAAATGGAAGGCGGGTTTGTCAAAATGTGGCTCTCGCCTTAGCGCCGCACATATTTGTTTTAAAAAATGAAAGAGTTTCACGAATTGAGGGCGGGTCGTTTTCAAAATGTGGCTCTCGCCTGAGCGCCGCGCACATTCGTTTTAAAACTTGCAAGAGCTTCACGGATTGAGGGCAGGTCGTTTTCAAAATGTGGCTCTCGCCTAAACGCCGCGCACATTCGTTTTAACAAGTTGCAAAGAGTTTCACGGATTGAGGCCAATTCCTTGCCAGAATGTGTCTATCGCCTTAGCGCTGCGCACATTCGTTTTCAATATTTGCATAAGGTTCACGGATTGAACGCGGTTCCTTTTCAATATGTTGCTTTCGCCTGAGCAACACGCACACTCGTTTATTGCCAGAGTTTCACGGATTCCCATGATCAGCGTATCAAAATGGTGTTTTTGTTGGAAGGTTTCTGGATTTCGAGGGTGTAACAGTTAAGTATGTTGGCTCGCGGTGCTGAGGTCCCACGAATGGTGTTCTGGCATGATTCAAGATCATCAAGACGCAACAGCCAAGTTGATCCGTGGCGGTGAACCCCGAGAACAGTGATTTGACATGCTTCAGGCTCCTCAAACGGTTGTCGTCCAACGAGGCAATTCCCTCAGTGCAAATGAACCGTTGTAAGGGCCTATGATGAGGGAGCTTGGAAAGAGGGTGTACTTCAACCTCGTTGATGACCCCTGGGTTTCCGCTACTCCTCCTCCTCCTCCTCCTCCTCCTCCTCCTCCTCCTCCTCCTCCTCCTCCTCCTTCACTCCTCTTCATCCTCCCTCCTCCTCCTCCTCCTCCTCCTCCTCCTCCTCCTCCGCGTCCTTTCCTTTATCCTTGTAAATAACTCATCCCTGTCGCACCCCGAGGCTGGTCGACAAGGCGGGCAGGCGCTTCGCCTAAGACTTCTGCACCAGTGATGATCGTAAACCGTAAAACTGGCAACAGTTTCACATACAGAGGGCGGGCCAGTTCCAAAACCTGGCCCTCGCCCTAGCGCCGCACATACTCGTCTTTAAAATTGATGTTTTTCATTGGTTGATTGCAGGCCATTTTCAAAACGTGGCTCTCGCCTTAGCTCCGCGCACACTCGACTCAAACATTTGCAAAAGCTTCACGGATTGAGGGCAGCCCCATTTCAAAATGTGGTTATCGCCTTAGCAACGCGCCCATTAGCTTTTTCCCCACATCCTGAGTGGGGTTCTTGTTTTCCCGGAACATCCTCTCCTCCTCCTCATCATCATCCTCCCGCTTCCTCCACCATCCCATACTGTATCATACCATACCAATACCATGCCACTCCATACCATACCTTACCATACCATACCATGCATCCACCATCCCATACCATACCATGCCTTTCCTCACACCATGTTATTTACCAGGTTTCGTGCCCCTCCCACCCCTCCAGGGAGGCCCCGCCTGAGCGAGCAGGGTATTCGCACACCATGTTATTTATCAGGTTTCGTGCCCCTCCCACCACTCCAGGGAGGCCCCGCCTGAGCGAGCAGGGTATTCGCACACCATGTTATTTATCATGGTTTCGTGCCCCTCCCACCCCTCCAGGGAGGCCCCGCCTGAGCGAGCAGGGTATTCGCACACCATGTTATTTATCAGGTTTCGTGCCCCTCCCACCCCTCCAGGGGGCCCCGCCTGAGCGAGCAGGGTATTCGCACACCATGTTATTTATCAGGTTTCGTGCCCCCCATCCCCCGCTATTCGCACACCATGTTATTTATCAGGTTTCGTGCCCTCCCACCCCTCCAGGGAGGCCCCGCCTGAGCGAGCAGGGTATTCGCACACCATGATATGTATCGGGTTTCCTGCCCCACCCATCCCTCCAGGGAGGCCCCGCCTGAGCGAGCAGGGTATTCGCACACCATGCTTATTTATCAGGTTTCGTGCCCCTCCCACCCCTCCAGGGAGGCCCCACCAGAGCGGGAAGGGTGTTCGCACACCATGTTATTTATCAGGTATCCTGCCCATCCCACCCCTCCAGGGAGGCGCCGCCTGAGCGAGCAGGGTATTCGCACACCATGTTATGTATCAGTTTTCGTGCCTCTCCCACCCCTCCAGGGAGGCCCAGCCTGAGCGAGCAGGGTATTCGCACACCATGTTATTTATCAGGTTTCGTGCCCCTCCCACCCCTCCAGGGAGGCCCCGCCTGAGCGAGCAGGGTATTCGCACACCATGATATTTATCAGGTTTCCTGCCCCACCCATCCCTCCAGGGAGGCCCCGCCTGAGCGAGCAGGGTATTCGCACACCATGCTATTTATCAGGTTTCGTGCCCCTCCCACCCCTCCAGGGAGGCCCCACCAGAGCGGGAAGGGTGTTCGCACACCATGTTATTTATCAGGTATCCTGCCCATCCCACCCCTCCAGGGAGGCCCCGCCTGAGCGAGCAGGGTATTCGCACACCATGTTATTATAAGTTTTCGTGCCTCTCCCACCCCTCCAGGGAGGCCCAGCCTGAGCAAGCAAGGTATTCGCACACCATGTTATTTATCAGGTTTCGTGCCCCTCCCACCCCTCCAGGGAGGCCCCGCCTGAGCGAGCAGGGTATTCGCACACCATGTTATTTATCAGGTTTCGCGCCCCTCCCACCCCTCCAGGGAGGCCCCGCCTGAGCGAGCAGGGTATTCGCACACCATGTTATTTATCAGGTTTCGTGCCCCTCCCACCCCTCCAGGGAGGCCCCCCTCTGAGCGGGGAGGCAGGGTATTCGCACACCATATTTAGCTATTAGCAGGTTTCGTGCCCCTCCCACCCCTCCAATCCAGGGGGTGCCCCTCCCACCCCTCCAGCCTGAGCGAGGAGTATTCGCACACCATGTTATTTATCAGGTTCCGTGCCCCTCCCACCCCTCCAGGGAGGCCCCGCCTGAGCGAGCAGGGTATTCGCACACCATGTTATTTATAGGTGCGTGCCCCTCCCACCCCTCCAGGGAGGCCCCGCCTGAGCGAGCAGGGTATTCGCACACCATGTTATTTATCAGGTTTCGTGCCCCTCCCACCCCTCCAGGGAGGCCCCGCCTGAGCGAGCAGGGTATTCGCACACCATGCTTATTTATCAGGTTTCGTGCCCCTCCCACCCCTCCAGGGAGGCCCCGCCTGAGCGAGCAGGGTATTCGCACACCATGTTATTTATCAGGTTTCGTGCCCCTCCCACCCCTCCAGGGAGGCCCCACCAGAGCGGGCAGGGTATTCGCACACCATGTTATTTATCAGGTTTCGTGCCCCTCCCACCCCTCCAGGGAGGCCCCGCCTGAGCGGCAGGGTATTCGCACACTGTTATTGAGTCTTTGTTATTTATCAGGTTTCCCCCTCCCACCCTCTGAGCGAGCAGGGTATTCGCACACCATGATATGTATCAGGTTTCCTGCCCCTCCCATCCCTCCAGGGAGGCCCCGCCTGAGCGAGCAGGGTTTCCCCCTCCCACCCCTCCAGGGAGGCCCCACCAGAGCGGGAAGGGTGTTCGCACACCATGTTATTTATCAGGTATCCTGCCCATCCCACCCCTCCAGGGAGGCCCCGCCTGAGCGAGCAGGGTATTCGCACACCATGTTATTTATAAGTTTCGTGCCTCTCCCACCCCTCCAGGGAGGCCCAGCCTGAGCGAGCAAGGTATTCGCACACCATGTTATTTATCAGGTTTCGTGCCCCTCCCACCCCTCCAGGGAGGCCCCGCCTGAGCGAGCAGGGTATTCGCACACCATGTTATTTATCAGGTTTCGTGCCCCCCCCACCCCTCCAGGAAGGCCCCACCAGAGCGGGCAGGGTATTCGCACACCAGGTTGTTTATCTGGTTTCGTGCCCCTCCACCCCTCCAGGGAGGCCCCACCAGAGCGGGCAGGGTATCCGCACACCATGTTATTTATCAGGTTTCGCGCCCCTCCAAACATTCCAGGGAGGCCCCGCCAGAGCGGGCAGGGTATTCGCACACCATATGATTTATCAGGTGTCATGCCCCTCCCACCCCTCCAAGGAGGCCCCACCAGAGCGGGCAGGGTATCCGCACACCATGTTATTTATCAGGTTTCGCACCCCTCCCAACATTCCAGGGAGGCCCCGCCAGAGCGGGCAGGGTATTCGCACACCATATGATTTATCAGGTTTCATGCCCCTCCCACCCCTCCAGGGAGGCCCCACCAGAGCGGGCAGGGCATTCGCACACCATATTATTTATCAGGTTTCGTGCCCCTCCCGCCACTCCAGGGAGGCCCCGCCAGAGCGGGCAGGGTATTCGCACGCCATATCTTATTATTAGGTTTCGTGCCGTTCCCGCCCCTCCAGGGAAGCCCCACCAGAGCGGGCAGGGTATCCGCACACCATATTATTTATCAGGTGTCGTGCCCCTCCCACCCCTCCAGGGAGGCCCCACCAGAGCGGGCAGGGTATTCGCACACCATGATATTTATCAGGTGTCGTGCCCCTCCCACCCCTCCAGGGAGGCCCCACCAGAGCGGGCAGGGTATTCGCACACCATATTATTTATCAGGTTTCGTGCCCCTCCCACCCCTCCAGGGAGGACCCACCAGAGCGCAGACAAGAAGCAATGGAACCCCGTAACATCTTTATGTGGGGAACTCTGTTAGCATAATTATGCACGAGCTTCAAGGATTCACATGGCTAGCGTACCGGAAGCTGTGCTTTGGAACGAGTCAGGGCTGTCAGGGCCCCGCAGTTACGTTGATTCGCTGTCTTGAAGTCCCAAGGACGGTGGTCTGGCACGACTCAGGATCATCAAGACGCAATCTTCAGGTTGATTCGTGGCGGTGGAGACCCGAGAAAGACGCTGTGGCACTCTTCAGGATCTTCAAACGGCTGTCTCCCAACGGGGCACTTCCCCCAGTGGACAAGAATCCTTGTAGATGCTCATGAAGAGGAAGCCTAGATGGAGGGGTCATTCCGACATCGTTGACGAATTTCGGGTTTACACTGGTCCTACCCCTCCTCCTCCTCCTCCTCCTCCTCCTCCTCCTCCTCTTCCTCCTCCTCCTCCTCCTCCTCCTCCTCCTCCTCCTCCTCCTCATCATCATCATCATCATCATCATCATCATCATCATCATCATCATCATCAGCAGCAGCATCATCATCAGCAGCATCATCAGCATCATCAGAATCATCCTCATCATCATCATCATCATCAGCATCAGCATCATCATCATCAGCATCATCATCCTCATCCTCATCCTGATCCTGATCATCATCATCATCACCATCATCATCCTCCTCATCATCATCATCATCATCATCATCATCATCATCATCATCAGCATCATCATCATCATCAGCATCCTCATCCTCATCCTGATCATCATCATCATCATCATCATCAGCATCATCATCATCATCCTCATCATCATCCTGATCATCATCATCATCATCATCATCATCATCATCATCAGCAGCATAATCATCATCATCATCAGCATCATCATCATCATCATCATCATCATCATCATCATCATCATCACCATCATCCGCCTCCTCCTCCTCCTCCTCCTCCTCCTCCACTCCTGTTCCGTTTCCTCACAAATCCGCCATCGTGCCTCGAGGCGCGAAGTGGAGTTACCCCCCAGGCTCTCGTGTGTTCTCTACTCTCTGTAGTCAGGGCTAGGGGATTCTGGTATTCCCAGGGCTCGGGGATTCTCTACTCTCTGTAGTCAGGGCTAGGGGATTCTCTACTCTCTGTAGTCAGGGCTAGGGGCTGGGGTCCCAGATTCTCAAATTTCCTTGGCGCGCCCGCGCGCTCCCGGGCTGCCTCGCGTGACTTGTCCATAGGCGAGGGAGCGCAAAGACGGGCCCAGAGGGGCCCAAGAGGCGCCCGAGAGACCTCGAAGACAGCCCAAGAGCGCTCCAAGACGCCCAAGATGGCCCCATGACGGCCCAAGAGGCCCCAAAGAAGCCCCAAGAGCGCTCCAAGAGGACCCCCAAGAGGGCCCAAAGAGGCAAAAATCATTGATGTTCCTTATGCTTTTTCGCGTTCTCGCGTTTTCGGGCTTCCGACACTCCAAGATGGCCCGAGAGGCCCCCGAGACAGCCCAAGAGGCCCACAAGAGAGCTCCAAGACGATCCAAGGTGGCCCCAGAAGGGCCCAACAGGCGCCCAATATCGCCCGAGAGGGCACCAAGAGGGTCCCAATAGGGGGAACACGAACCGGAGATGCGCCGAAGGCCACTAGACCTGGCCCGGCACAGAAACGGAAAGAGCGCTGCAGCAACAGATACCGAAATTACTCACACCACCGTTCGTACCGGGAGCCTTGGCGTTGAGAGCTTGTTACGTCACCCCTCGCGCTTGGGAGCCTTGGGGTTAAGAGATGGTTGCGTTGCCGCCCGTTCCTGAGCCTTGGCTGGGCCTGGGTGTCAGGAACTTATTACGTCACCGCTCTCTGCTGGGAGCCGTGGTCTAATAGGCTTGTGTACGTCACCGTTCGCTCTTGGGAGCCTTGGTGTGACGAGCTTTTTGCGTTACCGATGGCTCTTGGCGTCTCTGGGCCTTCGTGGGGGTCCTATTGTGGCCCTTTTCGGGCCCTCCTGGGGGCCTCTTGTGGGCCTCCTGGGCGCCTCTTGGGGCTTCTTGGGGGTCTGTGGGAGCCTCCTGGGAGCGTCTCGGGGCGGAAGGCTACGTCATCGTCATCGTCATCGGCATCATCAGTATCCATATCACCATTATCACCAGCAGCAGCATCAGGAGCATCATCACCATCACCATCATCATCAGCAGCAGCATCGTCATCAGCATCGTCTTCAGAATCACAAACATCGTCATCATCATCATCATCATCATCATCATCATCATCATCATCATCATCATCATCATCAGTATCATTACCATCAGCATGAGCATCATAATCATCAAAATCATCAGCAGCAGCAGCATCGTCGCTATCACTACTAATAGCAGTATCATCATCACCAACAACAACAGCATAATCAGCATCATCATCATCATCTTACCACCAGCACATCATCATCATCAGCAGCAGCAGCAGCAACAGCCGCATCACCATCAGCAGCAGCATCAGCAGCAGCACCACCACCACCATCAACATCATCATCATGATCAGCAGCAGCATCAGCAGCAGCATCATCAACATCATCAGCAGCATAATCCTCATCAGCAGCAGCATCAACACCACCACAACCATCATCATCTTCATAAGCAGCATCTCCATCATCAGCATCAGCATCATCATCATCATCATCACCATCACCATGACCATGACAACCATCGTCATCGTCGTCATCATCATCATCAACATCATCATCAACATCATCATCATCCTCATTGTCATCATCACCACCACTAGCATCAGCATCATCAGCAGCAGCCTCAGCATCGTCATCAGCAGCATCATCAGGAGCATCATCGCCGTCGTCGTCGTTATCCTGCTCCTCCTCCTCCTCCTCCTCCTCCTCCTCCTCCTCTACCTACTCCCCCTCTTCTTCCTCGTCCTCCTCCTCCTTCTCCTCCTACTCCTCCTCATCATCATCAGCATCATCATCAGAATCCTCTTCATGCTCCTCACGCCCCGAACCAGACCCCATACATCCCATTGGACCCCATGATGGCTTTCTAAAACGTCCTAGAGCCTCCAAGGTATTTTGGGATTGTTGCTCCTCGTCATCCTCTCCATTCCCAAAATTCCCCCCCCCTCCCCACCCCGCGTCCTCAAGGGAAAGCGAGAGAAGGCGGGGCGAGGAGGAGGCGGAGGAGGAAGATGAAGCCACGAGGACGAAGATGAGTGAGGCGGGGAGGATCATGCAGGCGGTCGCAGCGAGGGACTCCCAGGGGCAGTGGATCCGAGGCCTGTGCTCATACACATCCACCGCCTGGAGGGCCCCAGTCCCAGGACGCCAGGGGGCAGTGGATTTAAGTCGGGCCTGTCCCTCTACAGGAGGAAAATTCAAGAACAGACAAAGAATAGTATGGGAACGACTTTTGGACCATGTTTGAAAATTTGGGTATTCCTGGGGTACTCTTACTTTTCGTCCAAAATCCCCCTGCAGGCGGACAGGCCCGACCTAGCAGTGGTTGTCCATACCCACCACCTCCTCAAGTCAGGAAGAAAAAAAAAACACAAACACAATTAATCGTCGATCCCCAAGAAATTATCCTGGCGAAGGACCCAACCAGATGCAGCTGCGAGTACCGCAATTGTGAGTATCTTCTTCGATGGCGCTCCCTATGGGGCCACGAACCGTATGAGGGGTGTGCCGAAATCTGTGCGGTGGGCGCATGGGAGCGCAGCCACTGGGGCCTTCGCTGGAGCTCCCTATGGGGCCACGAAACGTGTGAGGGGTGTG
Organism: Prorocentrum cordatum; assembly: GCA_963575745.1. NCBI lineage: Eukaryota > Dinophyceae > Prorocentrales > Prorocentraceae > Prorocentrum > Prorocentrum cordatum. The sequence goes on from CAUYUJ010002310.1 coordinate 61,114, forward strand.
CCGAAATGGGTGCGGTGGGCGCATGGGAGCGCAGCCACTGGGGCCTTCGCTGGAGCTCCCCATGGGACCACGAAACGTGTGATGGGTGTGCCGAAATGGGTGCGGTGGGCGCATGGGAGCGCAGCCACTGGGGCCTTCGCTGGAGCTCCCTATGGGGCCACGAAACGTGTGAGGGGTGTGCCGAAATGGGTGCGGTGGGCCATGGGAGCGCAGCCACTGGGGCCTTCGGTGGAGCTCCCTATGGGGCCACGAAACGTGTGAGGGGTGTGCCGAAATCTGTGCGGTGGCGCATGGAGCGCAGCCACTGGGGCCTTCGCTGGAGCTCCCTATGGGGCCAAGAAACGTGTGAGGGGTGTGCCGAAATGGGTGCGGGGGCGCATGGGAGCGCAGCCACTGGGGCCTTCGCTGGAGCTCCCTATGGGGCCACGAACCGCTGTGCGGTGGGCGCATGGGAGCGCAGCCACTGGGGCCTTCGCTGGAGCTCCCTATGGGGCCACGAAACGTGTGAGGGGTGTGCCGAAATGGGTGCGGTGGGCGCATGGGAGCGCAGCCACTGGGGCCTTCGGTGGAGCTCCCTATGGGGCCACGAAGCGTGTGAGGGGTGTGCCGAAATGGGTGCGGTGGGCGCATGGGAGCGCAGCCACTGGGGCCTTCGCTGGAGCTCCCTATGGGGCCACGAAACGTGTGAGGGGTGTGCCGAAATGGGCGCGGCGGGCGCATGGGAGCGCAGCCACTGGGGCCTTCGCTGGAGCTCCCTATGGGGGCCACGAAAGCGTGTGGGGGTGTGTCCCGGCGGGCGCATGGGAGCGCAGCCACTGGGGCCTTCGCTGGAGCTCCCTATGGGGCCACGAAACGTGTGAGGGGTGTGCCGAAATGGGTGCGGGCGCATGGGAGCGCAGCCACTGGGGCCTTCGCTGGAGCTCCCTATGGGGCCACGAAACGTGTGAGGGGTGTGCCGAAATGGGTGCGGGGGCGCATGGGAGCGCAGCCACTGGGGCCTTCGCTGGAGCTCCCTATGGGGCCACGAAACGTGTGAGGGGTGTGCCGAAATGGGTGCGGCGGGCGCATGGGAGCGCAGCCACTGGGGCCTTCGCTGGAGCTCCCTATGGGGCCACGAAACGTGTGAGGGGTGTGCCGAAATGGGTGCGGCGGGCGCATGGGAGCGCAGCCACTGGGGCCTTCGGTGGAGCTCCCTATGGGGCCACGAAACGTGTGAGGGTGTGCCGACCGAATGGGTTCGCTGGAGCTCCCTATGGGGCCACGAAACGTGTGAGGGGTGTGCCGAAATGGTGCGCGGGCGCATGGGAGCGCAGCCACTGGGGCCTTCGCTGGAGCTCCCTATGGGGCCACGAAACGTGTGAGGGGTGTGCCGAAATGGGTGCGGCGGGCGCATGGGAGCGCAGCCACTGGGGCCTTCGCTGGAGCTGGGCCCCGTGGGAGCGCAGCCACTGGGGCCTTCGCTGGAGCTCCCTATGGGGCCACGAAACGTGTGAGGGGTGTGCCGAAATGGGTGCGGTGGGCGCATGGGAGCGCAGCCACTGGGGCCTTCGCTGGAGCTCCCTATGATCGTCATGATGGTCATGATGATGATGGCAGGAGGGAGGGGGCAGCGGGAGGAGGAGTGAACGCGGGGCGCTGTCTCTTCAAAACGAGGACCCAACACCACAGGATGGTTGGGAAATATTGGAAAATTAGGGAACTGGGCGGGAAGACAAAAACGCGGAAAACATGGGAAAATATGGGGAACATTCTTATTTGTGTGTGTTTATTTGTGTGCCCTTGGGCCCCTTGATCAAGGTCCTGGAACCTTGGCCCCCCCCAGGCGGTGGGCGAGGGGGGCGCCAGCTCGCCCACCCTGGCCGAGCCCGTCCTGGGCCCCGTGGCTGGGCCTGGCGCAAGGATCGGCGACGTGGACAGGCGCCGCCCCCCGAGCGGAGAACGCATACAAGTTTTTTGACTCGCGGGTCGAGAGCGCACCTCTTCCGGTCGATGCTAAGCGGGCCGCGCGGAGCTTGAATAAACCAGAGATGGGGGAGGAGAAGAGGGAAGGGGGAACAAAGAGTGGCATAAACATAAAAGCTCTGAGGTCCGCGCGGATTTCTCGGATCGGCGCTGGGGCCCTCCGGGGGCGCCTCCGGCGCCCTCCCTGGCGCGCTCCGCGCGCCAGGGAGGGGGGTCCGGCGCCGATCCGAGAAGTCCGCGCGGACCTCCGAGCTTTTTTTGCTCCCCTAATACAAGCTCCAGCCTCGGAGGGCTGGGGGGCAAGCCGATTCCGCACGGTGCACCGCGTCGCGCTTCTAGCGGCACAGGCGGCGCGATGGAGGTCCAGGCCGGGCGAGAGGGGGGATAGCAAAGGGGGGCTTGAGATCAGCTCACGCAGCCGATTTCCCCGGCGCCTCCCGGCGCCGGAGACGGCCATGTGTCGAAGAATGGGCCCCTCGGTGGGGCCGAAACCAGCCGCATGCAGCAGATTTCGTAACTCGGGAATGGACAGATCTCCTTTTAGTAAAACGTGGTGTAGTGAAAACGACCTCGGGCCCAAACCTGGCGGGCGCAAGCCTGGAAAAGGACGGCCGCGGCGCCCTCTCGAGAACCGAAAACGGACAATTCACTAATCGACGTGTCAGGGTATACGAGGTCTGTCCACCTCCGAGTACTCCAGATTTCGTAATAAAAGGGAGGGGGTCTGGACCCTCCAAGACGAGCCATTTCAGACCCCCCCCCCGTGGGAGAACCCTCCAAAACATCGTCCCCAGACCCCCCCAGGCCCTCCAAGATAGCCTGGGAGAGACCCCCCCCGAAACGAGACCCCCCTCCCTTTATTACGAAATCTGGAGTAACCCTCCCTTTATTACGAAATCTGGAGTAACCCCCCCTTTCCCACCCCACCCCTTTCGTCCCGCCCGCGAGGCGCGCCCCGGGCAGGCTCCGCGTGTGGCAGCACGGGCACCGCCGCGCGCCGCAGAGCCCGGGGGCGCCGGGCGCGCCGGCAGGCCCTGGCGGGCAGCCTCCGCTCCGCGGAGGCGCGCCCGCACCGGTGGCCTCTCTCAGCTGCCGCCGCCGCTGGCGGCCCTGGGCGGCCAGGCCGGGGCCACCCGCGCAGTGGCCCCCGCCGTCGTGGGGTCCACGGGTGCGCCCAGGACGGTCGCGTCGAGGCCTTCGGGCCGGCCCTGCGGCGCGGCGGCGCGGGGCGCCGCCGCGGTGCCCGAGCTGCTGGGGGTCAGAGGCTGCCGAGGGGTGCCGTCGCCGAAGAGGTCCGCGCACTTCAGCGTGCTGATGACGACGGAGAGGCTTGGCTTGCGAGGGAGGGTGCCGGTCAGGAACTTCAGGTACTGCTCCAGCCCATCGCCCATGTCCTGGTGGGCATCGCTTTGAGCGATCCCCATCCCCAATGGCATGGCCTTGGCTCCACTGGCCGACTTACCCCCCCCCCTTGGATATAAGGGCAGATGCCTGCTCCCTTCAGGCTTCGCGGGGCCCATCCCCACCTGGGCGGTTGACCTGCTGGGGCTGAGACGCCATGGCCCGGCGGGGATGGATCGGTGAAGCTGGCCTTGGCGGGTGCGCAGAGGACAGCGTGAAGCGGAAGCGTCCAGCGAGGGTGGGCTTGAGCTGCGGGCCGCCAGAGGGCTCGTCGGCTGCCAGAGGCATGCCGCACGAGCCTTCCAGTGGCCCTGGGCGAGGGCCAACCCCAGCCGAAAGTCGAGTGCTGGTGCTTCCTGTCACGATCAAAAGCTGCCAGAGGAATGAGCAACACGCGGGGCGGGTGGCAGGGCAACGTTAACCATGGGTGCTGAGGGGGTTGGCGATGCGACCGTGCCCTACACCAACCCAATAAGCGATAGTGGCGTGAGAAGCACGAGCGGCAGTGCTTCAGAGCGGCGATGCTTCAGAGTAGCAAAGAACACTGCGGCCCATACTTGTGTCAGCTGCCTGGCCATGAGCCATGACGCTAGCAGTGCTACGGCGAGCAAAACCAAGGCACCGTGATCACGGCAAACAATTGGCGAGGATGTCAGCCCTCTTCGGTGAACACCCAGTAAGATCGTATTGAACAGGTACGTATAGGTATGGTCTGCACATGTTGTCGCAGTCGCGAATTATAAGCGTCACGATACAGCGATGCGGTCGGTTCGTATCACCTTTTGCTCAACACGACACTTGGGTGGTAAAGATGTTGGCATACATGATTATGGCGCTTTTGCGCTGCCCTGTAGACTTACCTCTACACGTAATGTATGCCAGGAAGCGCGTGTGCATCTACCCCAAGCGGTACTTACCCTGAAGAGCTCCGATGTGAACGGCGGCTGGCGCCTCTAGCTCCTACCCCCTGTGCTGCCCTTTGTGGTTGCCACCTCCACCTTCGGCTAGCCCTCCTCGCCCCTGCCCTGGTGACGCCGATTCTGGTTGTCCTGGACAGCGGTTGCCGCTACCCCCGCTAGCGGTTTCTCAGCCACAGCCTAGTCCCACCTAGCTCCTACCCGCGGTGCCGAGGATAGTGGTTGCTGCGAGTGTGGATTGCCGCAGCACCATATATACTTGTTCTTGGCGAGTTCTCTCCGAGTACTGTATGCTGCAATGTGCCGCAAGGCGCGAGCGGGAGTGTCCTCAGGTGCCTTGAGCCCTCCTCCCTCAGTCCGAAGGGTTAACTTTCAGGGGCCCCGGCCCCACATTCTCAGATTTCCTGGGGCGTGGCACTTGTTATCGTGTGCTGCTGCGTGTTCTCGCATGACTTCTTTGGCGGCCAGAAGGCCCCAAAACGGGCCAAGAGGCCCCCAGGATGGGCCAAGAGGGCCTCGGACCAGATGGCCCAAAGACGCCCAAGAGGCCTCTTAGTTGCCCCAAGAGAACCCCAAGAGCACTTCCAAAAAACAAAAAGAATTGCTGTTCCATTGGCTTTCGAACTACAGCTCTCTCGCCTTTTCGGACTTCCGCTCCAAGACGGTCCACGAGGCTCCAAAAATCGCCCGAAGACGGCTCAAAAGATCCCCCAAGAGGGCCCCCAGACGGTCCAAGAGGATCCCAACGCGGCCCAAGTGGCCCAAGCTCCGCCCCAAGATGACCTCGAGACCGCCAGTAAGCCCACAAGCCTCCCAGAAGCTCAAGGAGGCCCCCAAGAGGGCACAAAACAGGCCCCCGAGAAGCCAGCAAAAAGCAGCTCAAAACCAACAGCCAGCGGCTTCTGAGAGGCTTCCCACGAGATCCTCACAGACATCCAAGAGACCTCTGCCTACAATATGGGAAAGGTGGCGGGATGGGCCGAAGACCACTAGTAAGTATACTTGTGTTTGGGTGCTCTTCACCTAATGATTGTACCGATACGCAAAACAATATTGCCAACGTCGATTGCTATCCCCTAGTTCAAATGTTATGCTTAGCCCCACTAGCCATGGTTGCAGCCAACACTCAATGTCCCCATCGGGCCCTGCTAGCTAGTGTCCAGTGCCACCAGTCGTGGTTGCCACGACCGCTGTTTGTTATGACTAACTTCTACGGAACGTTGTCGGGACCCGAAACTATGACTACCGCTGACGACAGTCGCCACCACCACCCACAACCAGGCCTTACTGCGCACCAGAGCCCCGCCGTACTTTGAGCAGCATCACGTCGAGCTGTACTGCGGTGATTGCGTGGAGCGTGTACACCACGAATGTTAATCGAATCGCTAGCGGCATCATGATCGTATGTACACTTGAGCGTGTGTACAATCCTACGCGGACCGAGACAGTTCTCATCCTCATTCCAATGGAAAGTTGCGCTGGCACGCTGGCACTGGTATCAGCATGGGCCACAACGATGTGAGCAATGCCAGTGGCGGCTGCCTTGCTGCGATTGCGTGTCCACGTCATCTGAATCTGCGTATGTGCCTGCCCAACACCCTGGCTGGTGGTTAACACTGTGCTTGTCTGGGGGAGGACTGAGATGGGCGTTTGCCAAATGATGACCAGACATAGGCAGCAAAACGGTCTTACCCTGACTCGGGGCTCAAAACCAACAACCAAAATGAGGCAGATGGAGGCCTATGACCCACAACCCAGCCACGGTGGCGGGATGGGACGGCGGCCATAAACTTCTCGCGTCGAAGCGCGGCAGAGGCGGTCCGCACGCGAATCCAGGCAGCCCGGGCTACGGTATTGCGAACTGTCCCGCGTGCACAGGGAATAGAAGAGAAGAGGGCCGACCGCGGAGGAGGAGCGACAAGGGGGGGAAGCCGCACTCACGGAAGGCCATAAACACTCAACTTTCGAAAGTCCGCGCGAACTTGATTGTAGCGGCGCTCCGCGTGGAAGGGGCGCCGCCAGGTGTGTCCAGCGCCGACGAAGGGTCTGGCGCGGGCCTCCGAAAGTGTGTGTGTGTGTATGCACTCTGCTGCTCTTCGAATATGGCAGAACTGTTCTAAGCACTGGCGTCCTCCTCCCCGTGGAGGAACAGGCCCGCCTTCGACTCCCCCTCTCCGACTCGCACCTTTAGAGGCCTCCCAAATCGGGTCCAAGCAGCTGGAGTCGTAAGATCGCGCCGCATCGTCGGTGCATCGACAGTGCGACGGCGACGCTGACGATGCATCGGCGACGTCGGCATGGAGAAAATCGGCCTCCGCATCGAGCCGTACCAGCGATGCATCGGCGATGCGGCGCGATCCACCCACCCCGTCTTTTCAGACCCCATCTAGGGGAACGAAAAGTGACATAAACATAAAGACTCTGAGGTCCGCGCGGATTTCTCGGATAGGCGCTGGACCCCTCTCCCTGGCGCGCGGAGCGCGCAAGGGGCGGCGCCGGAGGCGCCGCCAGGGGGTCCCAGCGTCGATCCGAGGAATCCGCGCGGACCTCAGAGTTTTTATGTTTATGTCATTCTTCGTTCCCCTACCATCTGGGAGGCCCAGAACCTTCGCCTCGCCATCGCCTGCGTCGTAGCCTGGCGCGGAGCGGCACTTCTCGCGGGCGTACGGCGTGCGGTAGAAGTCCTCCAGCGCCCTGCCCGCCCAGATCTCGCCCCGGGGGTCGCGGGGCAGCATGCGGGCCTTCGCCCAGAGGGCCAGCAGCCCCAGCACGAGCGCGATCCAGATCGCGAGCGCATCGAGCGGGTACGGGTAGTTCTCCGAGACCACCAGGGCGCCCAGCCATGGCCAGATAAATACCGCCCTCTGGACGTTCCAAACAAACGACTTCGCGGTATGGAACGTGCCGTGGAGGTCCGGAGGGACCAGCTTGGCGAGCAGCTCGGGCGTGGAGCCTGCCAATGCCGCGCTCGGGCCCCCGACGAGCGGGAAAAAAACATAGCACACCTGCCAGTACTCTCCTGGGATGAGGGCGACGCCCACGCCGTACAAAATGGTGACGATGTTCGAAGGAATCCAAATTCCCCTGAAGTCTCCAAACCGCTCGGCCAAGCGAGGGATCATACAGAGGCAGAAGAAGCCCACGATACCTGTTGGCACGCCGAGGGTGTACATTGTGAGCGTGTCCAGCTCTGTTCGGCGGTACCACGTGGTAAAAACCGCAGAACCAGCACTGCCGATCACGTAGTGAATCATTCGGATTCCCAGCAGACTCCTCAGCATAGGCGTTGCAAACACGCGGAGGCTCCTCCAGGGCTTCAGCAGCTCGTGCCTGTTGCACCACACGTAGCCCCAGATGCTGCTGGCTGTGATGTAATCCGGCTTCAGGGTCTCTGGCAAAAGGAAGACAATGACTAATAGCTCAAGGGTGTACGCACAGGCAGCCATGAGCATAACAAGTCGAAGCGACCCATCTACTCTCCAACCACCCTCCCAGCTGAAATGTTCTGGTTGCGTGCAATACAGTTGGCCCGCGCACTCCTCTTTCCTGAGCGTGAACTCGTTACTCGGACCCCACTTCAAGATCGACATGCCAACTGCCACCGCGAAGCCCGAGACTATCACCCCGAAGATGCGCAAGCGGGCTTGGATGCCAGTGACGCCGCCCTTTGAGACGTCCCACTGGTTTGGGCTGAACAGATCTCTGAGCATCGCGTTCCGGAGGGAACCGCCTACGTCGCCTACCAGAGTTAGCACCCGCGTCAGCGCGAAGACAGGAATGGACGGCACCACTGCGAGGAGCCACGTGCTGATGCAGGAGGCGCTGGAAGCCACCAGCAGCATGCGCTTGCGGGAGACGCGGTCGGCGACGACGCCCCAGCACGGAAACAGGAACGCCTTCAGCAGGCACTGGGGGCACTCCGCGGCAGCGTTCATGGTCGCCAGGGCGCTGATGTCGTTGATCAGGTAGTAGCGCATGTACTCCAAGATGACCATAGCCTGCCACGCGCCGCCCAGCACGCGGCACGCCATGGCGAGCAGCACCACGAGGTAGCAGGCCGACTGGCTCATGCCGGTCCTGCCCTGGAAGTCCGCGGCGAAGGCCTCGTCGTCCGCCAGGGTGCCATCGCCGCCTGCGCCCTGCGAGTGCGGCTGCGAGCCACCCTCGGAACCCTTCGCCCCCGAGGGCCACAGCGCCGGGCGGCGCATGCCAGAGAAGCTCGGGCCCGCGCCCCTCCCCCCCCCCGAACGCAGCCGGGGGGCGAGGCCGGGCCGGCGCGCTGAGCCAGAGAGGGGAAGCGTCGGCATCGGCACGGGCGGTGGCTGCGACGACGAAAGCAGCGACGCCGACGCAGCCATGGACTTCACCGGCCAGCCTGGTGACCCGTGGTGCGGCATGCCTCCGCTCGGGCGGCCGGCGGCACACTCCGTGGAACTGCTGCCGCTGTTCGGCCCTTGATCTGTCATCAGCTTGGGCGCCCAAAACCACAGCTGACGGAGCTGTCGTGGCTTGCTGTCGCCGATCTCACGGTCCAGGGAGTAGCAGTCTAGCGGTTTCCCATGTCGCGAAGGCGGTCGAAGGCGGCGTGTGGACCGTGGAACTGCAGCCGTGCGATCTACGATGCAACGAAGCCAACCAACCCTCTGAGCATAGGCGGTTTAAGGCATCGGTTTTCCAAAATACAATTGAAAAGCCTGGCGAAGGACCCTGCCGAATGTTGCTGCGTGTAGCGCCAGATAGGGGCCCCACCTCCTAGTTATCATTTTGCTGGTCGTCCTCACCTTCTGATGATCCTCCTCCTCCTCCTCCTCCTCCTCCTCCTCCTCCTCCTCCTCCTCCTCCTCTTCCTCCTCCTCCTCCTCCTCCTCCTCCTCCTCCTCCCCGCCTCCTCCTCTCCTCCTCCTCCTCCTCCTCCTCCTCCTCCTCCTCCTCCTCCTCCTCCTCCTCCTCCTCCTCCTTCTCCTCCCTCGTGTTCGCCTAACGTGAGGGCTGTTCGTCAACGGCACGATCCGAATGAAACCGTGGGGCCGAAGGAAGGGTTCTCGATGGGGGCTCGATTCGCACAAGGGGTGTGCCGACATGGGCGGGAGTGGGGCAGATGTGCACGCCATCGATGGTGCACTGGGTGAGCTCCATACGGGGCCACGATCCGCGTGAGGGGTGTACCGGCATTGGCGGGGGACGGCATGTGAACGCCATCACTGGAGACGTGCGTGGAATTCCCACTGGGGCCAAAATCCGTATGATGGGGTGCCACCATAGGCGGGGGGACGCATGTGGACGCCATCGGTGGTGCCCTTGTCGGGGCCAACTGAGCGGGAGGGTGCACGCGGAGTGTCGAACTGGCGCCGCAAGTGGAGCCCGCTTCTGAAGCCACGATCGGCGTATGGGGTGTGCCACACAGGCGGGGGGGAGGCATGCTCTTGAAGCGCTCTTGGCCGTCTTGGGGCCGTTTTGGACCTCTCCTGGGCCGTCTTGGGGGTATCTTGGGCTGTCCTGGACGCCTCTTGTGCCGTCTTGGGGGCATATTGGGGGAGGGGGGGAGACCTTTCGACCTATCTCCACGATTCTCCCCCGTCCCCTGAACCACTCCCTGGAAGTTTTCGCCCCAAGTCAACGTCATCACTCGTACCTCGCTCTTTCCGCACCTGCCTGGCACTCGCCGTACTTCCACTTGTACACGTATCTAGATGTCTTGATGTTGGTAGCATTTGTGATGTCCTGCATCCTAAAGCATTCGTTAGCATACCATATCTTGCGTTCCGTGCAGAAGGCCTGAGATAGTTTTGTCGAGTTGGCTTGAATTCCTGCCTTCGTCAGGAGGTCGTCTTCCCTGACAACCTCAGTTATTTTAGTTGCGGCTGGAACATACAGACGCCTTCAGTTTACTTGATCGTTGCGAAGTGACTCGCGTTGTTGCTCTGACAGAACAACTCTAGCCACGTCAGTAGCGAAGCATAGCTCTGACCGTGTTCATCTGAATCGAGATCGCAGGTCTCGTCGTATTCTGCGGTCCAAAATACCATGAAGGTTTCGTCGGCGTCATAGTTCCGAGCATAACCTATCTCTCGCACGCGCCTTTGCTTCTCATGGCCAAGGCCGGGAGCACGGGGTTGCCTGCAACCATCTCGGCAAGTACAAAACACAAGGATTCCCATGAGGGTGTCTCGAGCAGTTCCTTTGCCTCTTGGAGCTCGACACACCACCTTTCCATGATGTGTGCTTCTAGGTCCATTTCTGATTCCTCAGCAATGGTCGGTAGCCTGCCGTCAAATGCGGCCGGCGCTGGAGGCCGTTACTCCTCCTGGGCGTGGCCGACCAAAGCTGGCGCGTCCGCCACCTGGGCGTGGCCGATCAAACTTTGAAAGGTCTTCGATAAAGCCCGCTAGAGGTTTTGAGGATGTCCAGTACTGGGTTATACGTTCGCGCGCGGTTCCAGCGGCATCATGGATATTGAGAGCGGTACCTTCGGATGAAGTCCTGGTGTGACGTCGTTGTCATAATACACCAGGGCGCAGCTATCAGCATAGGGCGCCGCCTGTAACCTTTGGATGCATTAAGCCAAACGTACCGTCACTTCATTTTCTATCCTACCAAAATTTCTGATGAGGAACTGCAGGGCTAAATGTACCTTAGGCGCGAGGCGACTCGCCGTAGCCATCCGCCAGTTTCCTTGCTTGGTCGGCAGGCAGCCAAAGACCATAGCAGGTCCCCCCGCGGGCAGGCTCGCGACGATGGCCAAAACTGTTCGCGCGGCCGAAATATCGAAACCAATATCGCGGACCATATATACTACAATTAATTATGTGCGTCGTAAGTCTGGGTTCTGCACTCAGACCTCCCGATCGCCAACATGCACTGCAGTCTGACCATGGTAAGGGCAGTTACGGGCAATGGGGCATGGGCCATTCCATCCACCAACGTCGCCCCAGTAGTGGTCGGACAGTGGCAGTCCACGAGATTCCTGGCTGATAGTTGTGATGTCCTGCTGCTGTCATTTCTGCGCGTTGGGCTCTGTTGGTTTGGGCTACTGCTGTAGCCTGCGCGACAATTGCACTGCTTATCTCCCTGACCCTCTGTTCTCGGTTCTGAGAAGACGTTTCCGCTCCCTGTTGGTAGTCCAGTACCAACAGGTCCAGTAAACAAGCCGGTTGTCAACCATGCAGTGCGCGATATGGCGACACCCCGTTGTACTGCACACAAATGCGTGCAGTAGGCGCGTAAAAACCCATGGACTGTTGTGCCGTTTAAAATTGCAAATGGAAAAACGGCCCTGCCCTTGGCTACAAGCGCGCGGTCTGTAAAAACCCTGGGAACCTCAAAGCCTAGAGCCGCCAGGACGCGGCACATCACGCAGGGTACACCCTGTCAGCCCACAGGAGTTTCAGCGCACAGCGCCTCGAAAACCAGGGTAGGGGCGTCTTTTTGCCCTTGAACTAAATCTTCTTCCATAAAATGTAAGGCCGCCGTTGCGCGCTTCGATAGTAGTGGCGAGCTGGCCTCGGGCACAGACGCGAAGCTCTGCGCCTCTAGCCTCCAAGATGGATTTGGCGGCATCATTGTTTAGAGCGCCTTCACCGACGGAATGCAGCGCCGTGGCTGGGCCGCGCTGCATCCGTCAGTTGATGCATCGTCCTGTCGGCAATATCTTGGTCTGCGACCCAATGAATACATCAGTCGATCATGTGAAACACGAAGCATTGTCTGTGAAACATCAGATCGATCTCGACATCTTCGTTGAATTTGCCAGGGATACATATCAAAGGCATGAAACATGACCCGGTTTCGCCAAGGCTCTGCACTCACAACATGAGTCGACTGTCTACTACTCCCTTTATCATGGTTAGTGGTGCAACACCGATGCCTGCACGAAAGAATCGCACGCATCTGTGGTTCAAAAGCGTGATACCAGCGTAAATGGGGTTGTTTGTGATTATGTTAGCACGGTGGTCGGATCGTACCTCCGTAGAGTTTGGAGACTTATCGGGATGTCAAATCTCGCACGCGGCCGCGCTTCCACTGGAGGCGGAGGAAGAAGCGACACCACGCCACTCCCCCCTCGCCCACGACGTCCCGGGACACGCGGAGGGGTGAGAGAGCTGCCAGCCCCAGAACCAATGTGCGCGCCTCCTGTCATGTCTTAACTGCTAACCCCCCCGTTTGGGCCCTGTGGATTTCTACGCGAGGGAGGACGTGCACGCGGCCGTGCTTCTCCCCATGGTCTCTGTCGGGCTGGCGGTAGCTCCGCTGGCGCAGGTACCTCGTCGAAGGCCCTCCAGTGCCGCCACTGGCGCAGCAGCAGCACGCGCAGGTGCCACTTCCACCGGCGCTGGCGCAGCCGGTGGGACTTTTCCGCGGGTAAGTAGTTGCCACGGTTGGGCAAACCTACACTTGCCCGGCGTCAGCAGGTGGCCAGGCTTGTTTTTTTTTTGTTGCCATGGTCATTTTTGTAATTTTGGCATACCCAGTGACAGGAATCCTTGCGACACCGACGACATTGACGCGGGCTTCGGCTGTCTTGGTGAGTTCATTTGAACGTTGTCGATACAAGCTGGGCAGCAAGTCCGCCCGATGGCGGTCGTTTGATGGACCCGCTCTCTCCCCGTAGCATAGCAAGATCATCGGGATCAAACCCAGCACTGTTGCCCACGAAAGTGTTTGCGTAATACCTGTCGGCAGAAAAATTGCATACTGCTGCATCAACGGATTTTGAAATCCGGACTGCTTCTACGATCAGCGAGTGCATATTTGGCGCTCTTTGGGCCGCATGCGCCAGTCCTTGGTTGCACGCATGGGCACGTGCACGATTGCTAGAAGATCTCTTGTTTTCAAACGGTTTAGGGCTTGCATGATGATTGGCCATTATATCAAAAAGTTTCTTGATGAGTGCCATATGAAATCCACAGCCCTGTCGAGCATTGGTCTACCACCTGTGCGCAAGTGGCCCTGCGTTTAACTAGCGCGGTCCGAGGAACAATATCATCAACCCAGGTGCCAGCCGCATGCCCCCTCAAGACCACGATTTGGAGGTCATCTTGCATGACGGCTACATCCCCGCAGAAGTTGGCGATGGGCAGGTCCTCCCTGTGGAGCTTGCACTAAGTATCGTAGTTGACCTGGGAGTTAAAGTACGATGTCAAGCCCGTGGTTCTGCAGTTGGGTTCTAGAAACATTATAATGACAAAGCACGCGTGCATATAGAGTTCCACAGGTCAACACTGGCACGTGCACCTAGGTTTCCTCCAGAGGCGAGCGCCCTCTTGAGAGCGCCCTGCGATATGCCACCAGTGCCTCAACACAGGTCCCACACATCTACGCAGTTGTTCCATCCATAGCAGAAGGGTGGGAGCAACGGCAAACACGTCGGCACGCGCGCCCGCAGCGCCGCCTGGCAGCGTTAAGAAGAGGATCTCGTCATCATCTGACTCCAGCTCTTCGATTAGAACGTCGAAGAACAACATGGCATTCTCTAGCCCCTTGATGTCGCCACCACAGTCATCGTTGCCGTTTTCACCGCGTCTTGGCACATTTTCGGTTCGATGCCGGCTTCCTTATCAGCCTTTGAGTTTCTTCCTGTTTTATCCCGGAATAAATTGGCAATGCTGGTCGCACGTTTGGCACTTCCACCAGCATCGGAAAATCTAAATTTCGGACAGGCCCCCACCAAACCCAAGCGAGAGGGGAAGAGATCGATCATCACCGATGAACGCAACTAGTTTCCTGAGGCTCGGCGGTCGCCCGTGCCCGAGCAAAGCTGGGGAAGCTCGTCTCGCGCATGGGTCGCGGACTCCGGGTGGCAACGGCACTGGCCAGTTACCCACCTGTCGGTCTCTGATCTTGATTTACTCATTAACCTTACTTCTGCCAAGGTCAAGAGCAGCACGACGTGCAACGTCTTCCAGGCACGGCCACCTGTCGCTGGACTGCACATAGTCGCGTACACTCGTATCGATACGGGTGAACAAATGTGATACCTGCGTTTGAGTGTTTACAGAGTTGGCCCACGAACTTTGTCATCAGGAATGTCATTGTCTTCTTTCGCTATTCGGCACGTTGATGGTCGCGTCCGTACCAGTCTAGCTGATGCTCCTTCAAATTCGCACACTTGCATCCCCATAATGCTGCCAATAGTTTCGGGCATGGTGTACATCTGGATAATGGAGCCGCTTGGCCTCCCCTTGGCACGATCGAGCTTAATGTTGAAGTGGCACAGACGCATCCGGATGTCTCTACTGTTTTAGCTTGGGAGAGCCTTTTGTATACGGTTACTTTCCAGAAATATCCACGCGGTCCCACTGCCACTATTTGCATCCTGAGAGCACGTGCCTGCGCTAGGAGATTACGCATCCCCTCACCGTGTGGCCCAGCAAGTCTGCCAGGCAGTCTGACATACCAATCAGCGCGTGTGGCCAACCAGAGTAATGCGTAGTCTCCTGAGAGTATGCCGAGGCATTGCGTTCCCATCGAAGTCATCACCTCATTATGAGTAATACGATCGCACATATACCCTCGGCGGCGCACTTCAGCGGTAGCCGTGCGTATACTTTATATAACCAATGCCATGGAGTGGTAGGACTCACTAATTGTTTTTGGGCGCGTGTCCACGCTGTCCTTTGCTATGAGGCACGCACCCATGCCTCTGGCCCCCTGGGGCAGCAAGCAGGCTAGGTCAGCGGGCCCGCCTGCCCCCGCCAACGGGGGTCGCCAATGTGGCGCAGGACACCCGGCGTCTCATCGCTCGAGCAAGTCCTTCCCACACTCGAGCCCTGCTCGGCGGCTTTGTTTGACGAGGAGCTAGGGTCTCCGACGTGGAAGACCTGTGGCGTGTCCTCCACAATCGGGATGGTGCCCCAATCTTCTCCGGGCGCGGCCGCCCTCGATACGTTGGGGCCCCCTGCGAGCCAGCCCCTCGCCTCCTCTTGATGTGGATGGAGAAGGTTCGCCACATGGCCTGGATCCCATTTGCCAGTTGCCTCCTTAACCTTGCGTTGGATGCCCGCCAACAGCACGCGCGTCATCTCGCGGCGATCCACTGGGCGATCGGATCGACACCAGTGGTCTATTGTCGAGCTGACCATCATAGTGACAGCGTCATCCACGGCCTGATACTTGAAGCGATTCAGCGTCTCGCGGCTGCATTCGCCAGCGCCTGGCGCGCCTGAGACACCTGTCCGCGGCGCGCAGCCAAGGGCGGCGCGCAGCCGGGGGCGGCGCGCAGCCAGGGGCGCCATCCAGAGGCAACGACCGGGGCGGCGCAGTCCCGTGCTGCGAGGAACTCCCTGCACTGACATTAGTGAAGGTCTCCGCCGCT
The DNA here is from genome assembly GCA_963575745.1 of Prorocentrum cordatum. Classification (NCBI taxonomy): domain Eukaryota; class Dinophyceae; order Prorocentrales; family Prorocentraceae; genus Prorocentrum; species Prorocentrum cordatum. The sequence continues at coordinate 76,705 of CAUYUJ010002310.1, forward strand.
GTCTCACCCTCTGTTCCGGGAGCGGCCCCCCCGCAGTTGGAACACGGGATGCCCGGGTGCCCCGGGGACTTTCTCCAGCATCAGAACCTGCGCGCCTTCGCCAAGCTGCTGTTTGTGAGTGTGCGAGCCGGAGAGATGATGCGTTCCCTTCCTCCAGGATCAGGACTGCCCTCTGTGACTGCATGGGGGCAAGGCCAGGAATGGCGGGCAGGTCTGAGCCAGATCCTCCGGCGACGTCTCCAACAAAAGCGTCCACCTGTGCTGTCGGTGGCTTGTTGTGACGTTGGAACTCGCAATATTGAATGTCCAAAGGGTCCGGCATATAGCTGCGCCGCTGACAACTCCGTGGACGTACAGCAGCCTCTCCAGGTCCATGAGCTTCGGCATGTGTCCATCCCCGCGAGATTAATTGCCGAACTCCTGCGCAGCGTTGATTCCAATTGAATTGACGCTCGAACAAATGTCCACCAGCATAATTCATGTGCCAGAGATCCGAGTTATATCAGTCTGCCTGCTGAGTACACATGCTGGATGCCAGCTGGAGTCGAGGTTGCGTGCGTTTCCGCACCCATCTGCCTCTTAAGCCTCCGCTGGTCGATGATGTCCTGGTTCCTCTCCTCGAAAGCCCCAGAGCTGCAGGATCCCACTTGCCCGTGAAGGCGTTTACTTCTTCCACCGTAGCAGGCCCACGCTAAATTGCCCAGTCGGCGCACCTCCGATTGTTGCGCGGTTCAGGAAGCACGTTCGTTGCTTCGCAAGTGGCGCGGCCTTCGTTGTCCTGCAGCATGATCGCTGCGGACTGCTGGTACATTGCCCCTTCTGCCGCCACTGCTCGTTCCAAGTCCACATCGATCAGTGGGGATTCCACCCTCCTGCTCGCGGCCGAGCGCGGGTTGCGGTGGTGTCGTGAATCCGCCTGTTGTTGCTGCTGGTTCTAAGCGGTCCAGCAGTGGGTTGTCGAAGGGATTTGGCATCGCATGGGCAGCAGGTGCCCCCGCATCTTGGATCGACGGGGCGTTTACTGCAGGTGCCCCCGAATCATATAGGAGTGGGATTGGCGTGGCCATTGCTGAGGGCGTTGCCGGCATCGGGTTGCTCGTGGCCGAGCTTGTTGTAGGAATCGGCATCAAGATTTCACCCAGTCCCCTGCGCAGGTCAGGCATCTCCTGAACCTGCTGGATGGCCACTGCTGAACTCGATGCGTCGACGTGTCCCACATAAGGATGTTCCGCCACATTGATGCCAGGTTCCCGGCACATGACACACGGGGCCTCCACATGGGCCCCTGCCCGTCCTCTTGACGCCTGCGCCCGAGCGTTGCGGCCACAATATTCTGCGCGGCATTGGCGACCGCATGGCAGTCCCCACATTTTCTCGCGCAACGCGAAGGACTCGAGGCACACAGCGCACTGCGTGAAAGAGATATCCGACACTACAGAAGCCTCTGAATTTGGGCGCGCCCGCCCTTGCCGCTGCAGCGTGGACTCCGACGCCTCGCACGGAGACCGAGGCGGTCCGCCCCCTGACCTCGGAGTCGACATCGCAGTCTGCACGTGGCCGGCTTGTGTTTTTGTCGACCATTCGTTGCATGTGCCTGGCGCTCTATCACGCGCGGCCCTCCGGGCTTCCTCCGCTCCTTGCACACTTGCTTGCAGCATCGCATGAATGGAGTGCAAAGGTCGGCCAAGTGCTTGCAAGTGGTTTGATGTCCAGGGCAAGTGGTCCTACGATTGTAACTGGGTCAGCTGGCGACGGCTGATAGCCCGCGCGTGGATACCGCACCTCGGACACGAGACGCTGCAAGCGGTAGAAATCATCCGCCATATTCCGCGCTTTGGTTCTGGGCCGCCTAGCCCACCAGTGGCGTTCCATTGATCTCTGCGAAATGCTGGGGAAACAGCGGCTGATCCATCGGTGGCGGGGCCGGCCCTGGGAGTGGAAGGCATGTTGGATGCGAAGCGAATGCAGGAACAAATAGCCGTCCATCTGGATGGTCTGCCGATGGGCTCGCGTCTGAGTGCCATTCCCAGGGCGATGTCCAGTCGTTCCGATCTGCACATCCACTCCGATCAAATTCAACCCAGACATGGCTGTCTGATGTTGCTGTTGCATGAATCTCTGCTGCTCAAGTGCCGACTGCCTGTGTCCAGGCTGGTCTATCGTTGGGGCTGCCATCGGCGGGCTCGCTACACTGCCAGTGGCCTGGGCTCGGCGTGGAGTGCCAAAGGGTGTTTTTGCCCCAATTGCAGCTGCCAGGTCGGGGCGCTGGCGCAGCATGGCCATGCGCTGCAAGAGGTCCACATTGCTCGTCGATGCTGTGCGCGTCGGCCCCTGACGCTAGGCTCCGCTCGGACCTTGGCTGACCGAATGCGATGGGCCGAACCTAGTAGAGCCAGCGCTTGGTGGCGGCCTTACCTGCTGGCGCATTGTCCAGGGCAGCTGCTCAAGGGTCGAAACCACCGAAAACATCCGATAGAGTAGACGCATCGGTGGACGGCGGCATCATCCAAGAGGATGATGATCTGGCGCCGGTTGGCAGAGATGCAGGTGGCCTGGCGTCCGTTGGTGGCTATGTCAGCAGGCGCTCCTGCATCCATTAACAAGCTTATAGTGGCCGATTGCGCGTACAGCTCTGCGCCGAACCATGGGCGTGGCCACCCCAACACCGAAGGTGTTTCGGGCTCGAACCAACTATTCCGAAGGTGGACATCGTCCATGGTTACCGGACAGCCCCGTAGCTCATAGCTGGCGTCTTAGATGTGCTGGGAATTTTGCCACACGCACTCACGCTCCAGTTCGGGCCCAACGCAAGCTGCATGATGCACTTGGTCGAAACAATACCGTCGAAGCCGTCCGTCAGAACAATAGCGGCAACGGAACGCCACACCTTTGATCCAGCTTGCACTAGACGCGGCATAGATACGAGTCTGTGAAACTCGGCGCCCCCACCCGAGGCCGGGACGGATCCTGTGCTCTCCCGACAAGGACGGGCATCCGTGCACAAACTGCCTGCCGCGTCTTCCTCGCGGGTCGCATTCTGCGCGACAGGACAGCCCGCGCTCGACGATGCAATTCAGGCATTGGAACTTGGTTCTGCACATGAAGAACCTGGGGGCATCGTTAGTGACATCGTGAGTTTGGCCGCTTACATCTGCAACTGCAGTGCCCAATGATTCTGGGTAGAATCTTCCAGGACACGAGTGCCAACTGCGGCTCTGATCCACAATGTTGGGACATCCTCGTCGTTGCACGCGCACTTCAGCTGGGGTGGCGACCTTCTTGGCACCCGAACTGCCCATCGCGTCGCCGATGTGCAGCTCGGGTGCCAAGGTATGTAATATTGCGGTTGGTTGTCCGTCCACTCACGGATAACCTCGTAACCCTTTCCATTCATAATTATCCCCTGTCATTAAGGTCTCTAGTTCAACGTTTCTTGCTGCGCTTCGGCGGCGGCCTGCGTCAGCGCGCCCGCCCCAACTAGGATGTCTGCACCATCCTGCTTCGAGGGCGCAGCCTTTGACCGTGGCTTGAGTAGCACGTCGGTGGCCTAGCGGATGACGAGGCCGCGGCAGACGACTCGCCGGATGCTCCAGCCGGCGGCCCGCCCAGGAATTTTGCCCGCGCGGCACTGACCAGCTTCACCTCTTTTCTTATCTTTTGGCCAGAGGGGCTCCAATTGGAGGCCTTCCGGCTTGGGCTGCGGCCTCTTGCCGACTGGCAATGGGCCCAGTAGGCCGCCCGCGCCCTGGCTCGTCTCTTCTTTGGATACACGTTGTGGAGGCAAGTCCAGTCCGAAGCCCCCGTCAGACTCTTCATCGCCGCGGGGTTCAAAGGCGCATCAGGTTTTGACCCGTCTCTGCCCGCTGCCGAACTTGATCCTCCAGCACGCGCCGCAGGTAGTGAGGGCGCCCAGTCACCACGATGAGCGGAGCCCTCCCGGGACTCTGTAGACCCCGTGGCAAACGGCAGCTCGGGCAGAGGTGCCGAGCTACCTCCGAAGTGGGCACCTCTCATTTTGACATTGCCTGGGGAATCTCCTCGCAGGGCCGCACTGGCTCTCCATGTCGCTGTCGGGGGGCCCCATCCAGGCCCACCTCCTGGCCTGGACGCAACTCCTCTGCAGGAGCCGTTTCTGTCTCGTCGGTCCCCTGGGCCCACCAGGCGCGCCCGCCCAATTCCATGTCGGGCCATCTTCGCCCTGGGCGCGCCCGCCTGGCGGCTCGGCAGGCGAGGCAAGCGCGAGCGGCCGCTCCTCCTGATCCCCTTCTTCTTCGAACTTCTCGCCCGCCGCCCGGGTCGCCGCTGGAGGGGGCGCAGGAGGCTCGGCCCTGGAACTACTCACGATCTGCCCCGTCGCATTCAACTCGCACTGACGGGGAATACTTCGACCCCTGTCCACGCTCGCCTCGGCGGGATCTATATCCCGACGCTCGCAGTGCCAGTCCTGGCTGTGAACCTTGAGAATGCGATCATCGCCCACGTCCTCCCAAGCCGCGTCCGCATCCTAGACTTCGGCATCGTTCAATGGGCAGCAGTCCTCTGCGGACGCGGCCGCCCTTCCGCCGACGCCCTCGCCATGGCAAGGATGCCAAGGCGTCCCACCATGATGCGGGCTGCGAAATAGACAGCCCGCTGGACAGTCACGGCGACGCCGACTGCGAGCCAGGCATGGACACATACGGTAGCACCTGCCGGATTGGACGACGTCTCGCTTCAATGCCCGCGCCATCACTCTCTGCACCGCGACGCCCTGATGTTCTGATGATGTAGCCCCTGTCGCCACGAGGAACATGATGCCCCAAAGAACACCAGTGACGAAAATGTGATTATGCGCAACCCTGTTCGAAGAGAAAGTTCACGCCGGCCCCATTGATCTCCATGCGCGGGCCTTGATCGCCATCAGAATGTATATATATATATATATAAATAAATACATATATATATATATATATATCACGCGCAGAGAACGATTACATGTCCAAAGACCGTCTCGCCAGGGCTCGCACCGCACGCGGTCTCCGCAGACCGAGCATAGCCTTTGCCCTTGGAAGGGCCAGCCCCACGCGAGCGGCTACGACCTCGACAAGGACCGCCCGCGCCCGGGCTATATCTGCCAGATTTCCTGGAACGCCTTCCGTCGCGTGGGCCGAAGAGCTGCGGCCACGGCGACTGCCTCCGCTGTTGCCTTTGCAATGACCACCCGAGCCAATGGGACCCTTTCCAAACTTACCGCACATCATGAGCGCGCTGGCACGACTCTGCCCCCATCCCACAACAGCCCGCTCGCCCTCCAGGAGTCCAAACACCGTTGCGGTCGGGAGCGGGCGGAGCCTCGCCTGCTCGTGTCAGAGCTGTTCCATTATTTCAACGTCGGCGGCAGGTGCAGCCCCCGCGCCAGACATGCAATCGTCGTCATCGTCGTCGTCTGACTCGCACTGCACGCGTCTGCGCCAACGCGCGCCGACCCAGTCACCGGCGGGCGTGCCACACAGCTCCTTCGATCTCGTCGCGCAGACACTTGGCGCAACGTTCCAGCGACATGACAGCGCCGGCGAAGTGGGCCATCAGAAACCAAGCAGAACTTGATTGGGAGCATCGGGTTTCGGGGAAATCAACGCACACGATAGCATCCGCTTCGGCTTGATTGATCCCGTTTCACACCTCCCCTGGAGCATTGCGATTGGAAGTGTTTATCGCTTCCGCGGGTATTGCATGTCATCCGTTTACCATCGTCTCTCATTGGATTGAGCCTACGTCCCTTGCACTTGCCCGCAGTACGCCTACGACCTCTACCCCTCGCTCTACCTTCTAGACATAGACCTTCAAAGTCGTAGTCGGCCAATCGAGCCAGAGAAGCGGCTATCCTTTGCCATGCCATCTGCGGGCGTTCGCGGCGGCCCTTGCTATTACCGCGAAAGACACGACGTACACCCCAGAGGGCGGTCGCGCCAGGCGGCGCATAGCTGGCCGCTGACGGCCAGCCCGCGTTTGAGCCAGAAGCCTGTTGGTTATTGTTGGCTTCGTGGCCTAGAGGGGTCGTGGACTAAGTGGGCTCAACCGTCAATCCAGATGCTATCCGGCATGGCTCCCGGGGTGTCGCTTTTTTCGGCGCGGTAGGTGCACGCGCTGCGTCCGCTGAAGATGCCCCCGACGTTTCCTGGGGAACGCTCAGCCAGGTGCCCACGGCTGCGCATTCGCTCCAGGAATTGGTCGCACTGTTGTTGGGCACGGGGCATCCGGTGATTTAGCCGTCGAAGAAGCTGCGCTGCTCGAGAGGTGCCAAGTCCCAAGGCACGAAAAAAAGATCAGAGTAATGATCTGGGCGTTGAATATGCTAAAGTCCGCTGAGTCTGCTTCCAGCCTGGCCATCTCAAACCGGGCCAGCACTCAATCGATGCGTTCGCCCCTCTCGATCCAGAAGTCGATGAGGGCTGTCCCCGAAGTGAGCTGTCCCTCGTCGTCTAGATGTTCCACTTGATGCTTAACAAGCACATAATGTATGAGACCCCATCGGCGCGTCTCCCCTACGAAGGTGACACCATGATTGATGATGGTGGACGGCACCCTCATGGCTGGTGTCCTAGCCAAACCCGCAGGGCCGCGCTGTAGGGCGGCGGCCTCTTCGGGTGGAGTCACGCTTCCGCTCGCGACGTTAAGCCATGCGAGTACTTCGCGGACAAAAGCCGCGGAAGAGTACGTTGCCTGCGGGGACCCAGAAGGGACCCCGAATGCGCATGTCTTCCAGTCCTCTTCGTAGCACGCATGCCACGGTAAGACCTAGGCACACCCAGGTGTGTCCAAATATAGCGGCCTTGACACAATGAATGGTCACGTTGTAGCTGTTGATGTCACGTTTCGTTTGTTTTGATATTGTCGCGCCGATAGGATTGCGACTGGGTGTCTGGTCTGACGTGGCCGTCATTTTGCGGATGGGTATCGGCACTTGAATTGTGCGTGGCGTGTGGCCACGCGGCGGGGAGATGGAGGTGTAGACATATATATATATATATACATATATATATACATACATACATACATGTGCACGTGCATGCATACATACATGCATATACATACATACGTACATACATGCATGCATGCATGCATACAGACAGACAGACAGACAGACAGACAGACATGCATACATATGTATACATACACAAAAATATGTGTCATACCAGTTGGTTGAAGAATATCGGGAGCGTAGTGGCTGAGAGCCGGCGCAGTCGGGTACTCCACTGTGCCGCGGTAGGTTGTTATGTACACAACACCTGATGCAAGAGCCAGCCACACAAAGATGTAGTCAGCTCCGCTACCAAGTGAAAAAGTAAGGGTTGAGGGTTTGACCATGAGGTAATAAGTCGAGAACCCTACTCTTAGGATTATGTCGGCGACGTATCGACGTATCCCATAACTCATCCATGGATGGCAAGCAAGTCGAGAGGCAAGGGCTATACCATGAGATGGAGAAGCGGATCATAGATAGACGTTGTCTTTTGTCTGATACGATAATCCAGATAGAGTCGCACTCAGTCGTTTAACTGGCTTATGGGAGCGCGCAGTCTTCAGCCAAGACAGCGGCGGATATAGCGTTCGCTATACAGCCCCACCTAAACCTCGTTTAAAGTGTCTGCTTCTTTGGACCCGCTTGGGGCTCGCTTGGGGCTGTCTGAGAGGCCCTTTTGGGCCGTTTTGGGGCCCTGGCGCTCATACATTCGCAGCACCGTCGGCTCGGCTCCCAATCACGCGGGCTATGGAAGCTCTGTCACGGCACAGCGTCTCGAATCAGAATATGCTGTTGTTTATTGACCCCCGGCGGACTCCAACAAAAAAATGAGTAGACTAACAATGTCCCAGTGGGCACTCCGCTAATTGGCACCATGATTACTCTCGTTGATCGGTGTGTTTGCCGACCGGCCTTGGATACGTTAAATCTGTTCGCAGACTGGCTCATCCTCAGAGAGCCTTGATCACTCTCCCTTGGCCTCCACGTCAGGAGCCCCTTATTCTGCTTTCCCGTCTACAACTACACAATAAGAGAACTACTCTCCTCTCCCCCTGATCACGTCCAGAAGATATATGGCCCCCCTCCGCGTACTGTTTTTTAACACACAGGATTCCCGGGAAATTGGTTTTCGCTTGGGTTGTTTTGTCAAAATGTTGCTCCCGCTGCAGCGCGGGCGTTCTCGGTCCTTCCACATAGGACCCAACATCTAGAAAATGGCCCCCCGAGGAAACCATCGGAAGTGATTACACATTCGGTATCCATTCGTTGATTTTTGGGACCGCAGAAGCCCCACTTTGAAGCGTCGTCGCTTTCAGAAGTATCAAGCGGGAGCCTCGTTTCTGCTTTGAGAAGGCGAGGTTGAAAGCAGAGCCAGCGGGTGCTCTCCATCAGCCCCGCCTTGTTGTGGAGCTTGCCGGAGAGCCTAAGGAGCTAGACATGGAGCCAAACCTCCAGACAGGCCCAAACCTCTCGACACCTCTCGAAGACGATCCACTTACCCTCCATGGAACCCGGCGCCATGCCATGACATGCTGTGCGGTGTTGTGTTCTGCGCCGCTGTGCGATGCCATGCTTTGCGTCGTAATGCTTTTTGTGAGGCAATGCCTCACTGCGCAATGCCACGCCATGCCACGGCGTGCCACGCTCTGCCGTGCTCTTCTACGCCACGCCATGCCGTGCTCTACCATGCATCACGTACCCTCTCGCGATCATTGCCCTGCTCGACATCCGACTCTGCGAATATAGAAAAGATATCTGAGCCATGGTAACGGATGGGAGGAAGGCGTAGGACGTCAGACATGACGCGAGCGCACCTAGCTTACCCTCTCCCCCTCCGCCATGTCTGCTGCTCCTTCGCCTCATGTTGCTCCGCCGCATCCTCCTCCTCCTCCTCCTCCTCCTCCTCCTCCTCCTCCTCCTCCTCCTTCTCCTCCTCCTCCTCCTCCTCCTCCTCCTCCTCCTCATCCTCCTCCCTCCCATCGATCTGTCACGCCTGGCCACGCCGGAATACGCCAGGCTACGTACTCCCCTCGGCGCCAGGCAGCTCTGCTGCGCTAGAGCTGAGCTGTCCTGCTCGTCCTCCTCATCATCTCCCTCCCCCTCTCCACCTCGGGCAGGCCGGGCCCGAGAGGTCCTGCTGCGGCGCGGCAACGCAGGCCAGGATGCCCACCGACAGGTACTTCGCAACCTCGCCGCTGCGGCCCCGCGCCCCCGCGTGGGCGAAGCACACGGCGGCCACCGAGTGGGCCCGGGCGGCGAGGGGGGACCGGTCGTCGCCCCGCTCCCCGCCTGCCCAGACGCAGTCGAGGACGACGGGCCACACCCACTCGAAGTAGCGCTCCGTGTCCATGAGCTCTGGAGCGGCCGCCTGCCCCAGCAGGAAGTATCGCCAGGGAAACGCAAGACTGGGGATCGGGGGACTCGGGCTGGCACGACGGGGCTGTCACAAACAGGACAGGACGCAGGCCGACATTTGGTGCGGGCGCCCGCTGCCAACGTCCCACGAAAACTGGGCCAGCAAAATCCAAGACGCGCTCGCCAACAAGCGTCGGCAAACCCGAGTTCTGGCGTACTCGAGCCTTACGCTTCCCCGATCTAGGCGGCACGCGTGCGCCGCGCCACCCATCCTCAGGCGGGCCGCCACCAGGTGGGCGTGCGCCTCCGCGAGCGTCCACATGAGGGCCGCGACGAAGGCGGGGCCCCGCGAGGTGCCGATCTCGCAGACGCGCTTGCACACGGCCTCGTACTCCTGTGACAGCAGCGCGGTTCCCCAGGTCTGCGCGTCGCGGAACGCGTCCACGGAAGCCATTGCGCGCATGCAGCAGACCAGCGCCTGGGTGGAGAGGCGGGCCAGGTCGGCCTGGCGGGCCACGCCGCCCACGAGCATGAGCACGAGCACGCCGAGGCGGCGCAGCGCGGGATCTGGGTAGCCTCTGAGCCTGTCGAAGCCCTCGCACCACTCGGCGCAGAGCAGCTCGAGCGGGCGCAGTATCAGGGGCACCTGCGCGTCCTCGGGCACACTCGAGAGGCACGCCGCGAGGGGCTCGGCCACTAGCGGCATCAGGCCAGCCGCGGAGCGCCAATGGCGTGCGAGCAGCTCGGGAGGGCGCCCCGGCAGCGAGCCGGGAACGACCGCGGTAGTCACGGCCAGCACCAGCGCCCGCGCCAGGTCTTCCCACACCCGCAGCGGCTGGCCCCGCACAAGCACCCTGCCCGCCGCGGCCGCCACGTACCCCCGCAGGACCACGTCCTGCTCCTCCCCCTCCTCCTCCTCCTCCTCCTCCTCCCCCTCCTCCTCCTCCTCCTCCTCCTCCCCTCCTCCTCCTCCTCCTCCTCCTCCTCCCCTCCATCCTCCTCCTCCTCCTCCTCCTCCTCCTCCTCCTCCTCCTCCTCCTCCTCCTCCTCCCTCCCTCCCCCTCCTCGCCTGCTCGCACCGCGGCGGATCGCACACTCCCGAGCGCAGCCAGCGAGCGAGGCCGGCGCGCGCGGCCAGCTCGCCCCCCCCGGCGCGGCCGCCTCCAGCGCGGGCCAGGAAGAGGGCCGCGAGGCACGCCGCCGGCGTCAGGGGCGCGCCCTGGCGGGCGCCCGCTAGGCCAGAGGCAGCGGCCAGCCATGCAGGGCTGTCCGTGCGGGGTCGCGCGAGCCTCCTCTCCCACTCCTCCGCGAACAGGAGGACGTTCTCCACCAGCTCCGCGCTAGGGGCCACGTGGCTCCCCTGCACTAGCGGGAAGGCGATCTGGAGCTCCATGGAGCCCGTGGCCTCGAGGGCGACGGCCGCCAGCACGCCCTGCAGCACCGACTGGAAAAACCGGGCGGTCCAGAACTGCGCAGCCGGCGCGACGGTGCAGCTGGTCACGATGCCGACCAGGTTACGCCTGGTCTCCTCGTCGGCCACCTCGGCCAGGATCGCGCAGACCGCGAGGACGTGGCGGTTGTTGTCGATGGTCTGGTTCACCAGAGGGCTGGCTGGGCTCCAGGCCACCGCGGCCCATCGCACGCACTCTGCGGAGAATTCCGCGCAGTGGGCGGGCAGAGGCCCGCCCTGGGCCGCCTCTTGGGGCGAAACCAAAAGAGACCGACTCTGGCATGGCAGATGCGTGTCGTGACGATCCCAGCGCAAGCTTCTGACTCCGCCTGGAGCGCTCGACTTTTCGATCGCCCGACCTCTCCATCGACACGACGCGAGCCTGCCGTCTCCCCAGACCTCTCCCGTGGTGTGTTCTGACCAGAGAAGTTCGAGACGAATCCAGCCGTGGCGACCAGGGCTGGCAACGGCACCTTTCGTCGGGGTGGGAAAAATGCAGCATCGCGAAAAATCACGACCCTCGCCAGCCGTGAGTGCGCTCGCTGGGTGATTAGGCTTCGCCCGTAGCCCAGGTTGACCTCTGACGCCGCCTGCGCCTTCGCTTGCGGCTGCGACGGACAAAAAGAAAATCACGGCCAGAGCCCGGGACCTGCGGCAGCTTTCCAGCCGAATCGATCTGATGGTCCCGGGACCAGAATCTTCGGCGGCGAGCGAGGGGGGGAAGCGAGAAGGGGCGGGCCTTCTCAGAAGGCTCGAAGTCCCCAGGGACTTCTGAAAGTTTCTGAGCATTCCCCGAAGTTAGAAAAAACCTCTGAGAAGGCGCGGGGGCTTCTGAGAAGTCCCGCCGCCTTCTGAGAAGGCCTTCTCCTTCTCACTTCCCCCCCTCGCTCGCGGCTGATGACTGTCCCGGGGCCAGAGTCTGGGCGAAAACGCCCGGCGTGAAAGTTGTTGCAACGCCCGGGTCCCAGGGTTCCTCCCCCGAGCCTTGAGGAGCACCACTCCCAGCAGGCTGGAGACCCAGAAGCCCACCTGCGGGGGAGTCCGCAAAGCGTGCGCGCGCCCCGCCACGTACCCGAGCGGGACCCCCCGAGTCCGCGAGGTCAGCCTCGCGTTGCGAACGCTCGCGCAGTGCAAACTCTCGGAAAACGTGAAACAGATCTACGCTCTTCCCCGTCTCCCAACATATTTTGTTTATTATTTGTTTTCAGCGGACTATTTTGGGAGAAGAAGGAGGAGGACGAGGAAGGGGACGACCGCGACGCACCACATGGGGCTCTGGCTACTGCTTCAGAAGCCACCGACTCCTCACGCTCGCCCTCCTCCTGCCAATCGTGCGCTCCTCGTCCTTCACTCGGTCTCGCTCAGACTCAGACTTCTTCGTCAGCACTCAGACTCACTCACACTCCGACGCCTCCGATTCACGCCTCAGACCTCACTCTCCCCCTCTCCTCCTCTTCCTCATTGGGACTCACTCGTGCTCAAGCACACCTGCATTCAGACTCAGTCGTCATCAGACTCACTCGCCCTCAGAATCACGCGAGCTCAGACTCACTCACATCCTCTTCTTCCTCACTCAGACTCAGACTCAGACTCAGACTCACACTCAGACTCACTCGAGCTCAGCCTCACCCACACCCTCCTCTTCCTCACTCAGACTCACTCCGACACACTCATACTCAGCCTCACTCGCACTCAGACTCACTAATGCTCAGACTTCCTCACACTCAGTCTCAGTCACACTCAAAGTCACTGAACCTCAGACGCACTCACAATCAGCCTCACTCGCAATTGGACTTGCGACGCATTCGCCCTCGGACTCCCAGATCGCAAGGATATCTCGAGCGAGGCGTTCGTTTCAGCACCCCGAGGAGGAGCCGCCAGGGGTGGTTGCACGGCCCCGCTCGCACCCAGATTGTGGCGATGCCTCAGGAGGTTTGCCGGCTTGGTTGCCCAGACTCCTTTGCTTTCAAAGCAGATCGTGAGAATATCTCGAGCGAGGCTCTGGTTCCAGCACCCCGAGGAGAAGCCACCAGGGGTGGTTGCCCAGCCCAGGTCGCGCCCAGACTGCGGCGATGCCTCAGGCGGTTTGCCGGCTTGGTTGCCCAGACTCCTTTGCGTTCAAAGCAGATCGTGAGAATATCTCGAGCGAGGCTCTGGTTCCAGCACCCCGAGGAGAAGCCACCAGGGGTGGTTGCCCAGCCCAGGTCGCGCCCAGACTGCGGCGATGCCTCAGGCGGTTTGCCTGCCTGGCTGCCCAGGATCCCCTGCTTTCAGAGCAGATCGGGGGGAAGTCTCGAGCGAGGCGCTGGTTCCAGCACCCCGCGGGGGAGCCGCCAGAGGTGGTTGCACGACCCTGGTCGCGCCCATATCGTGGGAAGGGACGCCTCAGGCGGTTGGCCTGCTTGCTGGCCCAGACCCCCCTACGTTCCGAGCAGATCTTTAGGATTTATCGAGCAAGGCGCTGGTTACGGCATCCGGGAGCTGCCAGGGGTGGCTGCCCGGCCCCGTTCGCACCCAGCTTGTGGGGAAGTCTCTGGCGGTTTGCCTGCTTCGACGCCTTCTAGCTCCTCTGCTTCCAGAGCCGATCGTGAGGATGTCTCGAGCGAGGCGCTGCTTCCGGGAACCCCATGGGAGAGCCGCCGGGAGTGGTTGCACGGCCCCGCTCGCGCCCAGAGCGTGGGGTGTCCGAGGCGGTCTGCCTGCTCGGTTGCCCAGATCCTCTGCTCTCAGAGCAAGTCGTAAGAATTTCTCGAGCGAGGCGCTCGCTGCAGCAACCGGGAGCCGCCAGGAGTGCTTCGCTGTCAGCTTTTTCCCCACATGTTTCGTGGGGTTCTGGTTTTCTTCCCTGCCGCGCCGCACCCGCGTCTCACACCTCCCCCCTCCCCTTCTCCTTCTCGCACAGCACAGCACAGCACGGCACGGCACGGCACGGCACGGCACAGCACAGCTCACCGCACAGCAGCACAGCACAGCACAGCACAGCACAGCATACCACACAGGGCATTCCTTCGACGCCACAGGGGGTGGGGGTGCGCAGAGGGTAATCCCTCAGCGCGGCCTCTATCCGTGACACGCTCGCAGATCGTGACAGGCATGACACTTTCTCGACACCACAGGGGGTGCGCAGAGGGTGTTCCCTCAGCGCTGCCTCTATCCGTGACACGCTCGCAGATCGTGGCAGGAGTGGCACTTTCTCGACACCACAGGGGGTGCGCAGAGGGTGGTCCCTCAGCGCGGCCTATATCCGTGACGCGCTCGCAGATCGTGGCAGGAGTGGCACTTTCTCGACACACAGGGGGTGCGCAGAGGGTGGTCCCTCAGCGCGGCCTCTATCCGTGACACGCTCGCAGATCGTGGCAGGAGTGGCACCTTCTCGACGCCACAGGGGGTGCGCAGAGGGTGGTCCCTCAGCGCGGCCTCTATCCGTGACACGCTCGCAGATCGTGGCAGGAGTGGCACTTTCTCGACACCGCAGGGGGTGTGCAGAGGGTGGTCCCTCAGCGCGGCCTCGCCTCTATCCGTGACACGCTCGCAGATCGTGGCAGGAATGGCATTTCCTCGACA
>CAUYUJ010002311.1:0-40000 GCA_963575745.1 Prorocentrum cordatum
GGCGCCTCTTTCGTTCTTATCATGGTTTACTTACAGTCTACCGTCGCGCGAGGGTGTCAGAGGTTGGTTCGATCTCGCGAAGGCTACCCAGAGTCCTATATGTTGTCGCCGTTGTTCCCCAGGAGGACCCAATCCGGACGGGAGAAAAGGAGGATCATTGGCCAAGCTTCCAGGCCCACGAGCGGGCGGACCGCCCACCGCAGGTGGACAGTCCTACGGAGTTCAAGGTCCCGTGTGTGCGTGTGTGTGTGTGGGGGGGGGGAAGGGGTCGGAGGGGACACGTCATTGGCTCGGGGAAGGCCCCAACTGGCAGCCCGTATATGCGGGGTGATGCCGTGGACAGGCTTTGCCCTATTGCCTGGCCCATCCGGTTCCTAAAACTCGGGAGCGGCGTCCCAGAGTGGGTCACAGCCCCTTCCAGGGGGCGAGGAGAAGCGGGAGCGTCTCGAGCCCCCTCCCCACGAGCCCGCACAAGCACTCTTGCTCACCGCGCGATGCGGATCCCTTGCAAGATGAGGGCGCCCCCTGGGCCCGCACACTCCGGTGGGAGCTCCGCTCCGAAGGCCCTTGTCGAAAACCAATGCTTGAAAAGGAGCTGGCCCGCATCCGCGCCGCTGTTACACAAGAACAAACGTGTGGCAATATTTGCTCAGGAAGCTGCCGGCGAGATCCCGATTTCGAAAAGATGCCAGCCTCCATCCGTGCAACCGTGAGGAACGTTTGGGACGAATGCGGATACGGTGCAGGCCACATTCCGCAAACGTACTGGTCTCGGTTTTTATCTGGCGGTGTTCGGCCCATCTTGCCACCGTGCATGGGTTGTGGGTATAGAGCCCACTGGATGTTCGTTGGGATCTCGTGGGAGGCCTCTCGGGAGCCTTTTGGAGGCAGTTTGGACGCCTCTTGGGGGCACAGCCAACCGGCACCAAAGCGGATGCCAGGTGCGCGACGCTCGCCGCGGGCTCCACGTGCGGTTGGTGTGCCATCCTTGTAACAAACGTGATGCCCCCCCGTCCGCATGGTCCAGATGCTAATGTGGGGGGCGTCAGCATTGTTCTGGGCCTGCGCACAGCAAGCATCATCATGCGGGCATCACCGCCGTCCCTGTCGGAAAAGGCAACAAAAAGTGACAGCGGGTGGCCAGCACAATACCCACGACGTTGTCGCAACGTGCACTTTGTATGGTTTTTGACACGGATGGTGGTCCTGCACACAGCGGCTTCACTAAGGGTGTGTCAATGGCACAGAATCTGCTCCAATGTAGTAGCTACGCATGATTTAATGATTGCTAGCATGCACGTGTGTGTGTGTTGCTTGCTTGCTTGCGGTACATACTTGTGTGTAGGTGTGTGCGCGCCCACTGCCTATTTTTACTCAAACTGATTCGTAGGGGCCCCTGAGCTGATATAAACTACGAGCGGATCTTATCGATCACAATCTATTCAATTTCATATTTGGTTTGGAACTTCGTGTGTTCAGACTTCGGTGGTTCTGTTGAGTGCTACCGACATTGGTAGCGGAGCCAACGGCTCCAGGTCCACGGCCCGACCGATAAAGTCCGCTCTTGATTCTCTCCCAACAGAGTCGAGAGATGCGGCCCAACGGTCAACCAGGACCGGGACGCGGACAAGGTGAAGGGCGTGGCGGTGACGACGCTGGACGTGGACGCGGTGCTGGACGCGGACGCGGCCAGCAGGAGGAACGTCGTGGAGCCGAGGAGCAGGAAGTACCAGACACGACAGCAGACTGCCTATCGGAGAAGGTGGTCGAGCGGACTTGATCGGCCAGCCCCGTCCGCGAGCGCGGGGTCCTTGGCGAAGTGCTGCACGTCGTACGCGACCGAGAACCTGGTCAAAAGTCAGAACGGACGTAACAGGACTTTCGAGCAGGAGTAGCGCACGTGTGTTTCCAATGTTTGTACTGTGTCAGCGGCCAGAGGCGCGCAGTAGCGACTAGTGAGGACGCCTACTAATGCTCCTTGCGACCTGCAGGGCGACGCGTGGGACGCCTGCGACGAGATAAGTTTCGAGAGGATGGACACCGCCGAGGCATTCGAGGAGATATTTGAGAAGTTGGACGTGCTGTACAGGTACACTCAGGAGGTCGAGTTGCCAGGAAGGTGCGACGGATTCTTCGGGGAGTTCGCGCGGCAGCCGAAGGAGACGCTCAACGCGTACGTACCTAGGCACGGCAAGGAGCTGACGAAGCTGCGCGAAGCTGGACTCGAGCTACCAGACCTACTGGCAGGATGGCATATGATGACGCGGGCGGCGATTCCCCAGTGGCAAGTACCCAACCTCAAGGCGCTGTGCAACAACAGGTTGACGGTGCAGGTGGTCACGGAGAGTCTGAAAACGATGTTCGGAGGCGATAGCGTGGCGCACCAGAAGGACATCGATCGCGTGAGGAGTACTTATCACGGACGAGGCAGTCGAGAGGAAGGCTACTGGATGGAAGACTACTATGAAGAAGATGATGATGCTTACTATGAGGACGAGTACGATCCGCATGAGGAATACCAAGAAGATGACGAATGGTACGAGGAAGACGAGGAAGTGCCGGAGGATCTCGAGAACGCCTACGAGGCTACCGAGGAGGCCTACGCAGCGTATGCGGAGGCGCGAGCTAAGATGAACGAGTTGGCGAAGTCCCGAGGGTTCTACCCCGTGGTGGCGCTGATCGACGAGAAGCGTGGACTACCCCCTCCAAGAGTTGGATATGCCAGGCCGCCAAAAGGAAGAGGACGCAGCAGCAGTGGCAAAGCGAGAGGCGCGCAGAAGGGCAAGCAGAAAGGACGATACGGTGGACGAGTACCCTTCGGCGGTGGCAAGGGCGGCAAGCATTTCGACGGCAGCCCGAAGACGACGCATACGGGATCTACGCAGCAACACGGACCAAGGTTCAAGCGGCGACGAGATGGAGCACCCACCAAAGGCGGCGAGGACGCGAAGATGCTGTACGAGATCGGCACGGACAATAAGTTCACGGAGATCGCTCCAAGCATGGAGACGGCGCACGGATTACCACTCGAAGAAGGGAATTTGGCTACGGGCAAAGGAGTTGGCGACAGTGGAGCTACGAAGCCAGTCATGGGACTCGACGAATGGCCGAAGTGGCGTAAGAAGCTGACGGACATGGGCATGGCCGACCAGATCACGACGGAGCGGTGCCAGAAGACATTCCGGTTCGGCAACGACGCTACGGCGACGGCAAAGCAGATGGTTACGTTCCCAGTCTGGGTTCGCAAGACGAAGCGCGAGATCACGGTTGACCTGGTGCCGGGAAAAGTTTTTCTTTTGGTGGCTCGGCCGTGTCTCGAAGAATGGGGCATCGTGGTGGACTACCGCAACAAGAAGGCGATGTACCTGGACGAAGTACCTCAGACGTGGAGCGACATCGAGACAAACGAGAAAGGCCACATGATCCTGGACCTTTTGAGTTTTCCGGAGGACGCGCTGGAGATCAAAGAGGAGTCTAGCTCGACGGACGCCGACACGGACGGAGATCACGAGGTCAAGAGCGAAGAGGAGATAGACTTCTACGTGACCAGCACTCATGGCGAGGAGAAGGAGGACGCGGAGACGACGAACTTCGACGCCGAGCAGCTGAAGGACTGGTTTACGAAGGTTAACAGGACGCTCGACGAGAAACCTAAAGTTAAACGCAAGTATTGGGAGATTTTCGTCAATGAGGGACGCATTTCACAGTATGTCGAGCAGCATGGCGACTTCAAAACGGACAAGTATACGTTGGACACTGGCTGGGATTATACGAGGAAGTCACATCGCGAAGCGTTCTTTGAAGAACTACGACGTGAGAGGCCAGAGGAAGTTTGGATTTCACCGCCATGTACGCTGTGGTCTTCGATCAACACGCTGAACGACGCGAGTAAGGACAACAGATATCGGCAGCAGCGCAGACGAGAGCGAGAGAAGCAGAAGAAAGAGCTTCTGAAGTTCAGCCGGGACATCTACGACGAGCAGCAGAAGAACGAGAGGAACGCGCATTTGGAGCATCCCAGGTACGCGACGTCGTGGAGCGAGGACGTCTGGCAGGACATGGAAGGATACGACACGTTCGTGGACCAGTGCGCGCACGGGCTGAAGGCGCTGGACCGCGACGGGCGCAGGATCGGTCCGATCAAGAAGCCCACGAACGCGCGGACGACCAAGTACAAGATGCACGAGGGACTCTGGAGGCGTTGCAGCTGTAAGGAGAAACACGTTATGCTGGAAGGAGCTCACAACATGCGCGGAGTGGAGAACTACCCGAGGAGTATGGCGTTTCAGGCGGCAATCTGCATCGTGGACGACCCGCAGAACGAGTCAAGCTACGCCGTAGAGGAGATGACGCAAGAAGAGTTTGACTCGAGTATAAAGAAGTTTGGAATAATTGACTTGAGAAGTTCACGCTCGACGAGGTCAAGTGGGTTGAGAAGGTGCATGTGCAGATGGGTCACCTATCGAGCGAAGCGTTGGCAGCAGCACTCAAGGAGATGAACGCGGATGATCGTTTGGCAAGCTGCGCGCGGAATTATAGTTGTGAGATATGCTTGAAACGGCAGAGGCCTAAACCAGTTCGGATCGCTAGGATTCCAAAAGATAGAGGTTTCAACGACACGATCGACATAGGCACTTTTCACGTTAAGTGGAACGAGAAGCACAAGCTGATTATTACGATTATGGACGAGAGCTCGCGATACGAGGTCGACACGGTAGTGCCAGACGAAAAAGCGAAGACCGAGATAAAGGCGATCGAGAAAAATTGGATCAATTGGGCTGGTGTGCCAGTGCGCATTCGTGCTGATCCAAGTGGTGCGCATGTGAGTGAGGAGTTTTCGGAGTGGTGCGACACGCGGCAGATAAAATTGCAGCTCATACCGAGAGACGCCCATCATCGACTCGGGATCCTTGAAAGGAATCACCAAGTACGACGAGAGCAGATCGCGAAGTATCACGAGGACCGACCAGACGACAGCCTGAAGGTTACGGTGCGAGTGACGTGCGACATGAGGAATCGGCTACGCAACGTTCGAGGGTTTACTCCAGCGCAGCGTGCGCTCGGACGGCAGCCCAGAGATCTGGGCAACATGGCGGACGAGCCGACGACGATGGGCGATCTTGGAGAGCACGACGAGGGATTCTACCAGAATCTGGGTCGCAGGCGAGACGCGGCCAAGGCGTACTTCGCGGCGAATATGTCGAGGGCAGTGCGAGAGGCTTTAGCGGCTCGCAACAGACCCTCAGCGAAGGAGTTCCAGATCGGCGAGTACGTCTACTTCTGGAGGCGCGATAAGGGCGAGAGCGACTTGATCAAGAGCTATTGGAAGGGACCGGCGATGGCGACGCAGGTCGAGTACACGGACGACCCCGATAAGCTGAGGCAGTCAGTCATTTGGTGCGTGCATAACAACACGCTGCTCAGGACGACGCACGAGTTGCTGAGGCCAGAGCTACCAGAGGAGCGACGACAACGCGAGGAGGCAGATGATGACTCCGGTCTACCCTTGTCAACGGCGGAGAGGTTGCTCAGGAGGCTGAAGAACGCGACCGGCTCCATCAAGTACAAGGATTGCGTCGGCGACGCGCTCGGGGACCCAGAGGACCGCGTAGACGACGGACGGCCCGAGGGCATGGACGTGGACGCTACAGGCGTGGACACTGACGGTAAGGTGGAGGAGCCAGTCGAGGAGTGGGCTCATCGCGACGAAAGGACGAGGAGCAGCGAAGAAGCCGAGCCAGCCGAGCGCGAGGTGAAGGAGGAGCAGCCGCAGTCAGCGGCGGCCGAGTCTCGACCCGAAGCCGATCTACCGGAAGCCGATGGCGGGCGAGAACCTCATCTCGAAGCTCCAAGCCAAGAGAAGGAAGAGGACGCTAAACCGGAGGCCATAGTGGAGAAGCGGAAGGTGGACGACAGGGACGAGTTACTGGAGAGCATTAACGCGGCGAGACGGCTCGACGGGCTCAAACCGTTGGCTAAGACAAGGATAACACCGATGGAGACGGAGACCATCAAGTCGGACACAGGCGACGACGAGCTGCTACTGCTGTACGAGGACGAGGAGATGATCTACCTCACGAACGCGGCGAAGCGCGACGCGGTGGTGGAGGCCAGGCTCACGCCGGCGAAAAGGTGCAGTTCGACGAGGCCAAGACCAAGGCACTGCTACCCTGGATCGAGAACCAGGCGTGGCAGGCGGTGAACGAGGCGACGGCGGGAGCTGGCGAAGTGTGTCCGATGAGGTTTCTGCTGAAGTGGAAGATGAAGGACGGAGCTCGAGAGGCAAATGCGCGAGTGATTCTTCAAGGATTTCACTTGGAGGAGGTGACGAGCACCAACGTGGAGAAGGCAAGCCCTACTCTGACGAGGCTCGCGAGGTACCTCATCCTGCTCATCTTGTGCCAGCAGTCGTGGAAGATGGTGGCAGCTGACGTGAAGAGCGCATTCCTGCAGGCCAAAGACATTCGTGAGCAGGAAGTGCGCATTTTCAGCAGACCGACGAAGGACATCCGAAGGAGGTTGGCGAAGATGATGGGCCTAAAGGATGACGAGATATTGCAGATGCTTAAGCCAGCTTTCGGAGATGTTCGCGCTCCCAGGCAGTGGAATCAGACGATCACGGAGGCCATGATCGACATCGGATTTCTTCAACACCAGCTGGATCGGTGCTGTTTTCTGTCGTACCGCATCGCGGCCGACGGCGACGACCCCTTTCTGGTGTGGAGCGCAGACGACGGCCAGAACTACGTACTGGACGGCATTCTGGGTTTACACGTGGACGACTTCATCGGTGGCGGCGAGAACTTGGAGTGCGAGGCCGACCTGACCGACAAGCAGGCCTACGAGGGCACGTTCCTGGACAGGGTGCAGACTCTCAGCAGGCGCTTTAAGTTCGGCAAGTGGGAGTTTCAGAACGGTATCGTTTTCTGTGGTATGGAGACCACGCAGTCGCAGTCAAGGAACGAGATCGAGGTCAAGGCCGAGCAGTACATCCACAAGGTGAAGCCGATTAGCATCGAGAAGGTACGCCGCCTGCACCCGGACGATTTGTGCACGCCGAAGGAGATCAGCCAGCTACGAGGACTTAATGGAGCTATGCAGTGGCCGGCATCCCAGTGTATGGTGCAGGCGGCGGCGACAGTTTCTTTTGCCCAAGGTGACGTGAGCAAAGCCACGGTTGGAAGTTTGCTGGAGGCCAACAAGTCATTGCGGTTCCTGAAGGCGAGTGGCGACGTGGGCATCCGTATTCGTTACGTGTCCAAGTGGGAGCAGCTACGACTTGGAGTGTACTGGGACGCTTCATGGGCAACAAGACTTAACGGCGAGTCGCAAGGAGGCTACATGATCTTCGCGATCGAGGACGACAGGATCGACGACGGCCAGGCCACGTTTTTGGTTATCATCGATTGGACGAGCAAGAAGTTGGTTCGCATTTGCAGGAGTTCTCTGGCCGGGGAGGCTCAGGCGGCGGCCAACGCGGTGGACGCTCTGGAGTTCGCGAAGACGATGCTGACCACGGTGCTCTACCCCAACATGCAGCTGACGGGACCGGACACGTTGCAGGTGCTAGGGCGAAGCCCGTGTATCACAGACTGCAAGGCGCTCTACGACGCAGCCAATTCTCAGGCGCCAGCCGGTGGCCTGACGGAGCGCAGGACGGGCATCGAGATCATGCAAGTGAACGAGAAGATGAAGGAGTTCGGCGGAGTGTGGAGATGGACGAATACACATCAGCAGATGGCGGACGGGCTGACTAAGTTGCAGGTGCGGCAGCAGTTCGTGGAGAAGCTGAGGAGGATGACACACGCGCTGAAGTACGACGCGACGTTCACGGCAGGCAAGAAGGTCAGCCAGCAAGAGCGTAACAATAACGAGCAGGAGCTAAACGACGCGGCGGCCGACTTCGACGAGGCGAATGCGGTGGACCAGACACCAGATGAAGTGCCAGCGCGAGAGATGGTCAGAGCGACGAGGGCAGGGACCAGGACAGCACAGAGACTCGCGGCGCTGGTGGCGACAACGGCGGCTACGACGACAAAAGCGGAGGAGACCTGCCCAAGCCTGGACATCAACGAGACGCAGTGGATCTACGTGACCGTGCTCACGATGTCGCTGGTTGTGATGATGCTGGTTTGCGGCAGTTGTTTGTGTGTAACGTGCTACATCAAACGGGCGAATGAGCGATTCTGGAAAACAAAGAACGAGGAGGCGAAACGCTGTTTGAGAGACACGCCAGCCTCACGCGGAGACGACAACGCCGAGTACATGCGGATGAAGACGAAGATGAGTGAGCAAGCCGATGAGATCGAGCGCTTGAAAGAGAAGAACGAAGGGCAACGGAGTAAGATCGAAGAAAGAGCCAAGCAGATAGTCGACATGCAGCCAGACATGGAGAAGCTGATGGCGGATTTCGAGCAGCGCGGCAAGAGCTTAGCGGCATACGAGGAGAAGCTGACCAAGACCGAGAAGCTACTGCAGGACGCCAACGAGGAGCTTGGACTGTGCTACAAGAGGCTGTCGGCGCTGAACGGTTCGAACGACAAGTTGGAGCGGCAGCTGAATAACACGAAGAACGAGTTACGGCAGATGACGCTGAGAGCTCGAGACGTGCCGGAGCCCAAACGAATGAGGTCGGCGAACACTCAGTCACAGTGTACGTATCGACGAGATCTAGCCACGTCGAGGTTTCAGGAGATAAAGTCGATTCACGAGCCGACGGTGACCACGACGGACGAGTTCACGGCAGGTTCCCGACCGGCGAGCTCAAGCGGTTCATGAACGGCGTGGTGATGGTCATCGTATGCGGGACCTACGATATTCAGGAGACCAGGGCACATCTCTCGACTCTGTAGTTGACACGGTGCAGGTTTTCTGATTTTTCTTGAGTTGATTTAGGTATGGCAGCGCGTGTGTGATGTAGTATACTGAGGAATCGGGGCTTAAAAGCTTATTTTCTTTCCCCTGAGTCAATGGCACAGAATCTGTTCCAATGTAGTAGCTACGCATGATTTAATGATTGCTAGCATGCACGTGTGTGTGTTGCTTGCTTGCTTGCGGTACATACTTGTGTGTAGGTGTGTGCGCGCCCGCTGCCTATTTTTATTCAAACTGATTCGTAGGGGCCCCTGAGCTGATATAAACTACGAGCGGATCTTATCGATCACATTCTATTCAATTGCATATTTGGTTTGGAACTTCGTGTGTTCAGACTTCGGTGGTTCTGTTGAGTGCTACAGACAGGGTGCCCCGCCAGCCCTATCAAAAAACACTACAACGTGCTCACAGGGCGCCAGCGCACTCCAGATTTTGCTGCAATGTGCACTTCGCATTGTTTTTTGAAAGGGATTGTGGAGGGTGTTGGCAGGGTGGGCCCCGCAATGTGCATTTCCTATTGTTTTTGACAGGGATGGTGGGGGGGGCCTCTTGGTACGCGCATGGTTCCAGGTTGGCTGCCGGCCGGGTAGGGAGGGGGCGTTTCTTGATAGGGAAGATAAACCCCTCCCCGAAGGGGAAGAGGGAGGGGTGGAAGAGGAAGCTCCCTGGGATTCGTGGATGCCGTTAAAGACCTTGGAGTTGGCACCGCTGCTGGGCGTAGGCGTACCATGTGGAAGCGTAATGATAAGAAGAAAGAAGCTATGAGGAGACCCAAGAAGCTGAGTTCTCGTCCGCCCTCAACGAGAAGGCACGCAGGTTGTTCAAGCCAGCCGTCGTTGCCGTCGGGGCGCGATCTCACCAGGGGCTCGGCATGCCTGCCCAACCAGAGCGCAGCCTCTCCGAGCGCAGGCCGCCAAGGCCACAGGCAGGTGGAGCCCAGGAGCGCGCGCCATTGCTCTCTTGGCGCGAGGGCGAGCTGCGCACGATGGCCCAGGGCACAAGCTAAGGTACGAACATCTCTTGGAGTGGGGGCATCTGTGGCCACATCTCGATGACAAGTTCCAGTTGAACATCCTCAAACTATGGGCCCCCCTTGTACGCAAGCTTCGCGAAGCTGGGCCCGAGAACGCGTGGCGTTTAGCCTGAGGACCCGCGTGTGCGGTTATTGCTACCACAGTGGGCTCCTACCCGTTGGGAGCTTCCTGAAGGCATCGTTCGGGTCGATCGCAAAGATTTCCGTTTTTTCCCGTGGCACGTTGTCGTCTTTAGTGTTGTTGATCAGCAGTGGCACAGAGCTGCCGAACATGTTTGTGGAGATGTCTCGCAGGGAGCTGTTGGTTTCACCGTGTACCGTCGGCTTCATCAGCAGTTGCACGAAGACGGAGACGCTGAAGGCGCAGGCATTCCCACAACCTCATGATCGGAGCTCAGTGGCCTGAGCAGCGCTTGAAGGATGGTGGATACGACTGGAGCGGGCTGTGGCCAAGACGTGGGTTCCCGGCAGAGACGCTTATGCATCGGTTTTGGGAATGCATTCGCAACCGAGAGTTGGGCGATCCCCATGTGGCCCAAGCTCAAGGCATGGCTTCCGAGGCCTGCCAAGGAGCCACTGACGCCCTGTGTCTCTGGCTCCGTGGGCTCGTTCCCGCTGGTTGGCCTCTGAACCCCCTTCCCGAAGCCACTCGGACAGTTTGGGCTTGGGGGTCGTTCTTGGACGCGTTGAATGACAATAGGCCGATCGTGGGCGGCTTTTTCGGTACCGATGGGCCTGGAGGAGAGAGTGCTAAGGATTGGCAGACGAAGCGATGTGGGTGATGTGTCGTCCGTCTTCGACCTGGGCCCTTGGAAGTGGATGGGGTGATATGCGGTACCCTGGCAGGCCCCCATCAGAGCTCTCCCCGCGCTGAACTCACTGCCATTCTTTTTCTGTTGCGGCTCACTGCTGGCCAGATCACGTTCTGCATCGACTACAAGCTAACAGTGGATGCGTTTAAAAGAGGACCCCGAGCCCCAGTTGACACGTTTGTTATGCTCGACATGGCAAGAAGTGTGGGACCAGCTCAGCTCCAGGGGCGGCGCAGTGTCAGCCAACTGGATCAAGAGCAACCCCACCGAGCGTTATCTCCGCGAGAACCGCCCCGACGCCCGCAGCCTTGTTGCGAATGCTGTGGCAGACATGTTTGCAGGTGTTGCCGCGGGCTGGGGGGCCCTAGATGTTAAATTTATCGGCGAATTAGAGAAGGAAGACCATCGCAGCTTTTTAGTGCTCCGAAGGCTCTTAGCGATCAGTCGACAAGTCGTGTTGACGTGTGTGAGGCACAGATACGATCGCCTGGGCCGACAAAAGCACCGAATCAAACATGCAGTCACGTCCCTGAACCAGCGGAAACTCAGACTGCTGGAGCAGGGGCACGACATTTTGAAAGCAGGAGTTCAGTTGATGTGCCAGAGGTGTTTTTGTAAGTTCCCTGCCATTAAGGGCAAGTTCGAGTATTTTAGGCATCCCCTGTCTCCTGGGTCCGCTGTGTTGGGTACCGCTGTGCAGGTTAGGCCCGTCGCCGCGGGCAGCTCTGCTTGGAGCTTACCAGGGGAGGCCGTGACTGAACACCCCCTCTTGGCCAAGTTGCATCCGACCCATTCTCTAAGGATGTTTCGGGGCATGTTGTTTTGCAAGCTTTGTGGGAATTCTTGTGTACAGCATCCTGTGGACCTTGCCAAACCCTGTCCAACCGAGATGACTGCCACAGGGAGGCAGAACCTGAGTACATATATATATATATATATATATATATGTATATATATATATATAATGAGTAGGGAACTCCCGCCTAAGTATGGCATGGAGTTCCCTGGCAAGTGAGGTGGATGGTGGGGATGCGCTCGCACTCAGGGGTCCCATCTAAGGAAAGGTGAAGAAGGTCCTCCTCCTCCTCCTTCTCCTCCGCCCCCTCATCCTCCTCCTCGTCGTGACCCGCGGGGAGCGAGAGGCGAAACAGCTGAAACAGCTCCTTCTCGTCGTCGTCCTCCTCCTACTCCGACGACGACGACGACGACGACGACGACGACGACGATAGAGGGGAATAGCCCGAGGCCCAGGGGGAAGCAGTATATGTATCCAGGGGCGCCGACGGTCCAAGCCTTCGGCGTGGCTCCAGGAGGGATGCGTGTGATGCCCGACCCTGGGCCATTCGCCACTGTCGTCGCCTCCGATCCTATGCTTCCATGCATTGCGGAGCATCGTCGCATCACGGCCCCGCGCCAGGCCTTTGCTCCTGTACCACTGTTTCGAGACGAGTATGCTGAACTTTTCCTTTCGCAGGCGTTTGCCGCAAGCTTGGTTCCAGCACAGCTGCACATCCTGTCCCGCGCAGTGAAGGACTGGCAATGGGCGCAGTGGGTGGGAAGTTGTGAGGGTTTGCTTGACAGATGAGACCGCTGCTGCTGTGACCACAGAGCATTGCTTGCAACAGCGCCGTTTTCCCAGGTAGTGGGCGAGATGGTGCGTCGATCAGCAGAAATGGAAACGGTACCTTGCAGGTGCGGTGTCTGCATGTTTTGCGGTGATTGCACCTGGCCTCAAGTATTTCAGCATGCGGCTACCCACCGACCCACCCCACCCCGACGATGACGATAACGACGATGACGATGACGATGATGGCATCGTCATCGTCATCGTCATCGTCGTCATAGTCACCGTGCCATCGTCATCGACACCCGCAGCAACAAAGCTCCGAATCAGTCAGATCCACCAGGAGCGGCACGACGGCTCCACAGTGGAACCCGCCAGCCACGGGGCCCCTGCTTGCGTATCCGACGAGCCCCTGTCCATCAGCATCCCAGCGGATGCGCGCTCGTCGCAAGCCCTCCTCCCTCCTCCTCCTCCTCCCTCCTCCTCCCCCTCCTCCTCCTCCTCCTCCTCCTCCTCCTCCTCCTTCTCATCCTCCGCCTCCTCCTTCTCATCCTCCTCCTCCTCCTCCTCCTCCCTTTCTTCCTCCTCCTCCTCCTCCTCCTCCTCCTCCTCCCGTTCCTTCTCCTTCTCCTCCTCCTTTTCCTCCCTTTCCTCCTCCTCCTCCTCCTCCTCCTCCTCCTCCTCCTCCTCCCAGTTGATACGCGCTCGTCGCCAGCCCCAGTGGCGGGGTGTCAGCGTGCGCAAAGCGGTGCACGCAGGCCCAGCCCCCCGACGTCGTCATTTTCTTCACAGCGTCGACCCCCCGATGTCTGGACCCCTTCCCCTGGACAGGTTTTTCATCCTGAGCCGCTTTTGGACAGTCCCGAGGTCCGGTAAGGGCCCCTGGAGGCCAAAAATATTGAAAACCTTCCCGTCGTGATCGTCCCACAGCTCGAGTAGGTCTGGGAGTTGTTCTTGCGCTGACCCTCTCACTGCGGGATCGCCGGGGGGTGCTTCCGCGCCAGCGCGGCCGAGCTCGGCTCGAAACGCTTATCCTTAGGTCGGGCATGTCCTCCTCCAGGCGGATTTTGGCAGAATGATGAAAATAGTCAGAACATATTCAAAAATAATATCGTCACCAGACTATTTTTGACAATTCTTGGATATTCCTCCTGTAGAGGGACATGCCCGACTTACGCTGATCCTTATCATGTCCAGAGCTCCCGCCCTCGAGCGGTGTGTGTGTAGCGTCCCGGAGGCATGCCGAGGCAGTGGCCTTGTTTTCTGTGGCGCGTGTGGACCGAGGCCTCCCGAAGTGGGTCGAAGCAGCAGATTGTGTCGAAGGATCGTCAGAGGAGCAAGAGGTATCCATGCCGCGCCCGTTTTCCCTTTTTTGAGCCTCCCGGGAGGCCCTCGCCGCCACCGCGGGATTCGCCTCGAAGTCCTGGTCAGAACGCACCCCGGGAGAGGTCCGGGGGGCAGCGGCATCGGCACCCTTTGGTTTCCCCCGTGGCGTCGGGGGCTCGCGCAGCATCGCCGACGCATCGGCGGTGCGGCTCAATGTGGGTCCGGCGTCGCCGAGGCAGTGCCGGCGTCGCCGATGCAGCGGCGATGCATGGACTCGGCGACTCGGCTTTCCGACCCCATCTGCTCGGACCCAATTCGTGAGGTATCCAGCGGAGCAGTGAGTCTCGTACGTTGCGTTTGCGTTTCTCGGGTCTCGGGGGCCTCTCTGGCTTCCCCTGATCTGTTTTCAGGAGCGTGTGTGGTGACATATGCCCGACTGCTCTTGCCCAGAATGTGTTTTCTCAGCACGTCTCGTGTGTCTGGATATTGGATCTTCTGTTCGTGATACAACTGTTTCCACGAAACCACACGATTGGTTTTAGGTGCCTCGGAAATCTACCGTTTCGACATGTTGCCAGATGTTGTTTGGCCCAACGCTCACGTCTTCCACGGATGTGTAGATTCCACTCGTTGGGCCAACGTACAGTCAAGACGTTGAAATAAGGAACAGTTTGGGCACGAAAGGGGCTCGATGGGTCATTATGTGGTTGTTCCTCTAGCTCTCTTCGTGCACGCTGGTGCTTTGGGGGGGCCGAAAATGGGCTTCGTCTTGTAGACAAGAGTGCGGACGGGGCATGGAAAGGATACAGTCGGGGCACTGAGGAAGGAACCCTTTTCGTTGGGGAGGGGCTCGGTGTTCCCTAGTTGTTTTGCAGTTCGCCTTTGGTTTTGCTTAGGGTTTCGATGGGAAATCGAAGTCAAACTTATGGGAAAAAGAGGCCCCGTTCCTTATTTAGGGCTCCTTAGGTCAACGCCCCTTCTGTAGGGGAGTTCGAACGAACTGATTTCGGCTGCATCTCTCCTTTACATGCCTGGGAGACACGCGCGCTGCTGTCTTGTATGGCATGTCTCAGTGTGCTGCCTGCTTTGTTTTGTATATCGCGCCGCGTGCATAGGACAGCGCCGCTGGTAAGGACGAGATGCCTGGATGGCTTGGGATTGGCTCCAGCACGGCATACGTGGACAGGCAATTGCAGGACCATGTGTGTTTGCTTGTTTCCAATTGCCCTTTATTCGGGGCATAAGCGTGTTCAAAATTCCTTGCGACGGCCTCGCTCGGAAAGTCGTTGAGCGAAGCCATCCGCAGAGAAGCACGATCAGGGTGAAGTAGCCGACATAAGCACGACGATGTCGCGCTTGGAATAGAGATGGGCTGCAAATAGGTTTCGCAGCGGCGTGACAGCTCGGGCAACTACTGTATTCTGGTGCCCCTTCGCACCGTTCGGCATCGTTAGCGAGTCAGCCAGTGAGATTCGGCCAGTAGCCATGCGCGCAGATCTTAGATGGCCACCTGCTGGTGCGTACCTCCTGCGACGTATCACTGTCTACCAGAGACCGCCGGCACTCATTCTCATGAGCCGAGGCCGCAGAGGAGGTATGAGCCCACGATGCGCGGGTCACCAGCCAGGGAGCGTCACCTGCCAGGGAGCGCGGCGAACCCCGCGTCGTTTTTTGGGGGCGCGCGGCCTGGAGGGCTGCTCTTCGCCGCGGGGCAGCGCGAGGGCGCGCAGACAGTCGCGCCCCCCACACGGCGCGAGAGCACGAAGTGATGCGGCGGCCTGCGGTATTCTGGATATGAGTCATTTGTCAAGGGGGGGGGGATACACCTTCTGACTGAGCATGCCCAATCCCGCCCCCCCTCCATCCTTCTCCCCCTCCTGATCCTCCTCCTCTCCCTCTAACCACCCTCCACCCTTTCCGACAGCACGTGCCCAACCTCCCCCCAGCGGATCCAAGGAGGGGGCGATTCTTGCCCCATTCACAGTACGCACCAGGAGGTGGCACGCTCGGCCGAAGAGCCACTGCCAGCAGGAGGAGGAGGACGAGGAGCCACTGCCAGCAGGAGGAGGAGGAGGAGGAGGAGGAGGAGCAGGTGGGGGAGGAGGAAGTGGAGGAGGACGAGGAGGAAGACGAGGAGGAGGATGAGGAGGGGGGATGATACTGATGATGATGCTGATGGTGATAATGATGATGATGATGATGATGATGATGATGATGATGATGATGATGATGATGATGATGATGATGCTGATGATGCTGATGCTGATGCTGATGCTGATGATGCTGATGCTGATGATGCTGATGCTGATGCTGATGCTGATGATGATGATGATGATGATGCTGCTGATGCTGATGCTGATGCTGATGCTGCTGCTGATGATGATGATGATGATGATGATGATGATGATGATGATGATGATGATGCTGCTGCTGCTGCTGCTGCTGCTGCTGCTGATGATGATGATGATGATGATGATGATGATGATGATGATGATGCTGAGGAGGAGGAGGAGGAGGAGGAAGAGGAGAAGGCTGGTGGTGTATGGGTGCCCTCTGCTTCGTCCCAAACTCCGCCGCCGCCGCTGCCATCGCCGTGTGGCCGTGAGGCCCTGCAGGCGCGCTCGGCCCGGGGGGGAGCCCCCCCCCAAGCTGGGCCCGCTGGGGCCCGTGGGCGGCCCCGCGGGCGCCGCGCGGGCGACCTTCGTCGGCGCCATGCTGCGGCTGCTGGCGGTCCTGGGGGAGCGAAGATCCCAGACCCCCTCGGGCAATGCAAGAATCATGACGGGAGGTTTTTTGCTATTTTCGGCCTCCAGGGGCCCTTGCCGGGGCTCGGGAGAGTAAAAAACGACTCCGGATGAAAAACCTGTCCGGGGGAATGGGTCGAGGCCTCCGAGGGTCGACGTTAAAAAAAACACGTTATCCCAGCGCGACCCTACCTAGGAGTTGGAGCATCTAGGAAAGCAACATCTACATCTCATCGACAGCTACATTAACATCTACACCTGCATCTACATCTACATCAACATCAACAGCGAGACTCACATCTACATCTACATCTACATTTACACCTGCATCTACATCTATGCTATGCTGCGCTGTGCTATGCTAAGCAATGCTGTGCTGTGATGTGCTATGCTATGCGATGCTATGCTATGCTGGGCTATGCTATGCTATGCTATGCTTGGCTATGCTATGCTATGCTCTGCTGTGCTAATGCTGGGCTGCCCCATGCTAAGCTAAGGTGAGCTAAGCTAAGCTAGGCTATGCTAAGCTAAGCTAAGCTAAGTTAAGCCCAGCTAAGCTATGCTAAGGTAAGCTGAACTATGCTAAGCTAAGCTAGGTTAGGCTAGGCTAAGCTAAGCTAAGCCACGCTAAGCTAAGCTAAGCTAGGGTAAGCGAAGCTAGGTTAGGCAAAGCTACTGGGGGAACCGCGGGGCGGATGCCGGGGGAACCGCCCGGGGCGTGCCCCACTGCCCGGCCCTTTAAGCAGACAGAGTAAGAGCCCTTCTAGGCAGAGCCTAGGTTGGGAATTACGTCGGGGATCGGGGCCCTCGCAGTCAGCATCGCTGACACGACCCCTATCCCCGTTCCCATCCTTGTCCCCAGATCCCCGACGTCGTGATTGTTTCGCAACGTCGACCCCGAGAGAGGTCTGGACGCCTTCCCTGGGGCCCGCCCTTTGCATCCTGAATCGTTGCTTGGCGGTCCCGAGGCCCGGTAAGGGCCCCCAGAGGCCGAAAGTGGCGAACAACGTCCCGTCGTGATCGTTCACAACGCGAGGGGGTCTGGGTGGGGGCATGCCCTTCGAGACCCGAGGGAAACGGCCCACGCCCCCATCTGAGAGGGCAAGTCGGCCCGTGGGGCCCATAGGCCACGCGCATGGGGGTCGGGGGTCGGCAAAACGATGCGCACGAAGGCGGGGCATCTGAGGAATGGGGCCATTCAGGAGAGGATTCGCGACAAGCGAGGGGGGAAAAGCGAGAAGGAAAAGGCCTTCTCAGTAGGCGGCGAGACTTCTCAGAAATTCTCAATTTGTCAACCCCGAAATTTATCCTCGTCCTGGATTCGTCTTACATCTTCGCCTTGATCCCCTCTCGCACCATCCCCGCGGGAGGCGGGCTGACAGACAAGCAGCTCTCGAGCCCGCAGAGAGCGGGAGTGACGGCGGGCCCCCCCCGAGGGGAACGACGAGCACGCAGGTGTCACAGCCGGTGGGTGCTCGAGGGCACGGCTTCGGCGAGCGTCGGCACCAGTCGCCACAGTGTTTCTCGGCGGCGCGCGAGGGGGGGAAGCGAGAATGAGAAGGCCTTCTCAGAAGGCGGCGGGACTTCTCAGAGGCCCTCGCGCCTCCTGAAAAGTGTTCTGTGTTCTCGGAGAAGGAAGGATTGGGAAACTTCTCCGAAGGCTGTGGGGCTTCCGAGCCGTCTGAGAAGGCCCACCCCTTGTCATTTGCATCAACTCTAGGCCTCCTACATGGGACCGAGTAGATGGGGTCGGAGGATCGCGCCGCATCGCCGATGCATCGACGATGCGGAGCCCGATTTTCCCCACGCCGACGTCGCGGATGAGTCGCCGACGTCGCCGATGCATTGTGATACATCGGTGATGCATTGGCGATGCGGCGCGATCCTTCGACCCCATGTACTCAGGCCCCATCTGGGATGCCTCCAGGAGAGGAGAGTCACAGAAGAAAAACGGCATAAGCGTAAACTGTCGAAGTTCCGCGCGGATGATTTTCGAAGCTCCGCCCCCTGGCGGCGCCTCCGGCTTCGCCGTTGGCGCGCTCCGCGCGCCAGGCCCCAGCGCAGATCCAAGCGATGCGCAAGGACCTCCAAAAGTTTATGTTCATGCCGTGTCCTGTTGGGTCCTCGCTTTCAAGAGACAGTACCCCGCGTTCCCCTCCTCCTCCTCCTCCTCCTCCTCCTCCTCCTCCTCCTCCTCCTCCTCCTCCTCCTCCTCAGCCGTTGTGGCTCAGGCGTTGTGCCTGCGCTTGCAGCAGCTTCTCTTCACAACGGCATATAGCTGCTGCGAGCCAGATTGGCTCGTGTGGTTTCCTTTCAGTTCGCGGGATCTCAACCCGCACGCTTTCACGATTATCTCTTCGGCAAGGCCATGGCGAGGAAGGGCGGAGGCGGTAAAGGAGTGGTCTCATGGGCGCCGTGGCACCGCAGTTGGTCGCAGTCCCCTCCGCCCGATGGAGGAGGGACGGGCAAAGGCGCCGTCCGCCCGCCGAGGCCCCGCGACCCCAAGGTCTGGCCCCCGCTCGTCCCTGGCCTTCAAGACCATGGTGGTGACGGTGGAGGCGGTGCTCCTCATGCTGCTCCTGCCCGTTGGGAGTGTATGCTGTGCGGATGTCGCCGCAACGAGCACCGCTTCTACTACTGTAAGCACTGTGGTGGCCTCAAGTCGGAGTCTACATACCTCAGTGGCGCATGGGCTTCGGGGAAGTCGCCCCTCGAGCTCTTCAAGGGCTCTCAGGCCGGTGGAGGCAAAGGTGCCGTCGGCAAGGGCTCGGCTGGTGACGGAGGCTCGAACACTACGGCGTCTGCTCCGTCTTCAAAGCTCTTTGTGGAGGAATATCTGCAGATGGCCGCTTTGTGCGAGAAGGCAGGTGGCCTCCACGGTACTCGAGGCTACAGCACATCGGCTCAGGCGCTTCAGGCGCCAGAGCAGCACCAGGTCCCCCTGCAGACGAAGCTCAACCGTGCCCACCAGCAGGCTCGCGCAGTGGAGAAGAAACTCAACAGTGCCATGGACCGTTTCGAGCAGCTCGAACAGCAACTGGCAGCACAGAAGTCCCACGTGCTCCAGTTCAGGGCGGATTTGGAAGCCGCGGAGGCAGAGCACAGCGGACTGGTGCGGCAGCTGCACAATCAGCTCCCTGACGGTCAATCGCAGCCTGCAGCTGGCGCTCCAGGCAACAAGCTCAGCCTCGAAGACTTGCTGGATGAGCAGCGCTTCTCGGCGGCCTTCGACCTCGACGTGGGAGATTGCTTCAAGATTGTTGAGGATGAGGAATCACTAGCGCCTGAAGAACTACAGCAGTTATCGGCGCGAGCGGAACTCTTTAAGTCTGGCATCTCGGACATGGCAAAGAATTTGTTCGCAGAGGCGAAGGCCAAGGTCGACGAGCTCAAAGCTGAACATAAGCAGTTGGCAGCGAGGATGGCAGCCAAGAAGCGTCGCACAGGGGAGCAGGGTCAAGGTGTCGCTGGTGGAGACGCGGCTCCTCGCGCCCAAGGCGCTGGGGAGCAGCCCGACGACGGCTCGGCTCCTGCTGGCGCGGAGGCGGCTACTTCGACGGCTGCTACTCCGACAGCTTCGGGTCCTACGGCGGCGTCGTCTACCCCTTCCAGGCGGAGTGCGACGGCGAGGGCTGATAGGATCGCTGGCAATGCTTCTGAGGCGCCCCCCCCCTGGAGGAACCTAGATATCCTGGGCACCTGGACCTCGGCGTCTCGTCTGGGGCTGCGGGGTCATCCTGGATGTGTCCTGGCTCTTTCATGGTTTTCCTCCAGGGGGGCTATGAGTATTTTCTGTTCCAAGGGCCGTGCCGCTCCTCGGCACAGGTCGCTCTCTGGCGCAGGCGAGGTATGCCTCTACTCCTCGCCTCCTCCTCGGGCACTCAGGTTTCGAGGTTGACTTCTTCGCAGCGTGCGCGGCCTGGCGTCCGCTGGAGATGCTTGCTCTCGCGCGCGGACGCTGCTCTGTCCAGAGCAGCTCTGTTCTAATGAGTGTTCTCTGTTCAAGCAGCAGGCTCCGATCTCGTTTGCTCGGCCCAGGGACGTGTACCCCGTCATGTCTCTGGCCAAAGCGCCCCCTGGCTGCGCCACGATGGTTCGGCTTCCTCTCGCTGCCCCATCGGTGCCGACGGGGGCGACGGACTGCTTTGAGCAGCAGCCGCCATCGTCCCCACTTTTTGCCAGATCTGTTCGTAAATTTGCCTCAGAACGCGAGGGTGATGGAGCTTCGGGCCCCACCCCCCACCGCGCTGGAAGCGCGGTCGCACGCCTCGGGTCTTCCTGTCCAGGTCGACGCGGTGCCTCTCAGGATTCAGTGCATCAGTTGCAACTCGTGGGCCGCATGAAGAGTATGATTGAGGGAACTGATGCGCACATTCTGCTCTGTCAGGAGCACCGCTTGATTCGGGCGGAAGGCATCGATCAGGCTAGCGCCTGGAGCCTCCGCCGTGGTTGGAAGAGCGCGTGGTCGCCCGCTACGCCCACGGAGGCTAATGACTCGTCTGGTGGTGTCGCCATTTTCGTGCGTTCCTGGATGGGCTGCCTGGACGCTCCTGGGGGCCAGGTGCGTCGTGGGCGCGCCGTGGCTTGCTCGTTCGAGCTCCCTGGGGCCCGCCCATGTGGGCGGCGCCGGCCTACCTCCACCATTCGGAGGGCCTGTCGGACCGCAACATGGAGATCCTCTCCAGCCTGGGGCTCTGCCTCTCCACGGCTGGCAAGCCTTGGGTCCTTGGGGGAGATTTCAACATGGAGCCTTCCGACATCGGAGGGTCGCGGTTTGTCTCTGAACTTCGAGCTGCGATGGTGGATCCGAAGGCCCCCACTCATTTTCCTGCTGGCCCTCCCTCCACCTTCGATTCGTTCGTTGTGTCTGGGGGCCTCAGCAAGGCCATCGACAGGATCGAGGCGCGTTTGGGCACGGAGCTCTCGCCCCATAGGCCCGTGGACTTGGTTCTCCATGGTAAGCTGGCTGTTCTTAAGGCCCCTTCTTTCAGGAGGCTTCCCCCGATGCCGTGCGATGCTGTGGCTGGTCCCGCCCCGAAGCCCCAGAACTGGTCGGGCGTTCAGTCTCTTGCCGACTCGGCCTTGAGCCTGATCGACAGTGGTAGGTCTGACATCGCTTGCTCTCTCCTCGGGAAGTTGTACCAAAGATGGGTTGACGCGGCAGGGAGGGAACTCGTGTCGTTGGTCGGGTCTTCGCCCGTGAAGCTTGGTTCTCGTGGCCTGGGTCCTCAGCTTGTGCGGCGATCTGCGCTCGCCAAGGATTCTAAGGTGAGATACCCAGCCAACCGATCGATAGCCTGGCTCGGGCAGCACCTCAAGGCGTATAGTCATTCGTTGCGCGCCAGTTTTGCATCGTCGGCCAGCCGTTTAAAGGCCTTGCTGCTCCAGCCACCGCTCAGCATCGGGGAAGCTAAGGGCGACTATGCGCCCCTGTTCGAGCTGGTGGCATCAGCGGTGCTGGCTTCCTCTGATCCTGACACTTTTGTTGACGTGTACACGAGTGCGCATGAGGCCGTCAAGGCCGCTGAGTCCAAGTTTCCTGCCAAGGCTCGGGCCGACTGGAAGGCGCGGTTGAATGTAGGAGTCAACTCAGAAGCGAAGGGAGTCCACATGTTGTTGCGCGACCCTTCCCCGTGGGCGGCCAGCAGTACTCTGTCGGCGGAAGGCAGCGTGGTTTCGGACCCCCTTTCCCTGCTCATGTCGGGGGGATCTGGTTCCCGTCGATTTGGGGGCCTGGTGTTGGGGCTTCCTCGTCGCTTGAGAGGCTGGATCCGCTTCCTCCCATTGACGTGCAGACGCTTCGGGACATCTCGCGCTCCTATAAGTCGGCGTCGGATGTTTCGGTGGACGGCGGTTATTGAAGGCTTTTCTCTTTGCTGTCGGACGAAGGCCTCGCTTGTCTCAGCAGTATATTGAGAGTTGTTGAAGCCACCGGCGCCCCCCCCCCCCCCCCCAGATCTCGGCGGCGCCCCTGGCTTTGCTCCCCAAGCCCGCAGGGGGGGTACAGACCAATTGTGATCTTTTGCTCCTGGTTCAGGGTCTGGGGGCGCTGCAGGCGCCCCTGGGCCCTGAACTGGGGGCTCGACCACCCTCGAGAATATTGGGCTGCGGGCCAATTCAGGGGGGCCTCCGACGTTGCGTGGCGTCAGTCGGTCACGGCCGAGAGCGGCGTGTCCAGAGGAGAGTCCAGCTGCTCCATCTTTTTTTGGTCTCGCCAAGTTCTATGAGAACATTAACCTTGAATTGTTAGATCGTAGGTGTAGGCAGCATCACTTCCCGATGGTCATCGCTCGGGTGTGTTTTGTACGCTTACAGAGTCGGCAGGTTCCTCAGCCTTGGAGGTTGGTTGGAAGGCCCCCACTTCTGCGCGAATGGTGTGATGGCTGGCTGTTCGAGGGCCACGACCTTGATATGTGTGTATTGTCTTGAGGGATATGACAGCATTCCCCTGTCCCTTGCGACGTCGTTGGGCGTGCATATTGATGACCAAGGCCTTTCCTCGACGGGTCGCCCCAGGGCCGTTGTGAACTCGGTGGTCTCGTGGGCCCTTGCCCTCGATAAAGTGGTTCATCAGGTTTTCGGGTGCTCGTTCGCCCTCGATAAGACCGCGATCGTGGCTAGTTCTAAGGCGGTTGGCACCCGGGTCCTTCATATTTGCGTAACTTGCGCAACCACTGCTCTGGGGCGGCTGCCAATCTCGGGGTTGATTTCACGGCTGGCCGAGCTGCGCGCGCAGCGGGCCGTTCGGCCAAGCTGAAGGCGAGGATCGCCAAGTCAGGCAGAGCGGCGCGTCGGCTGGCGCGGCTGGAGAAGGCCGTCAGCAGGCGCACCGCCCTGAAGGTCTTCTCGGCGGGCCCCCCCTAGTTGGGGCTTCTTACGGAGCTGAGGTCGCTGGCATGAGCGATAACGACCTTCTCCTGCTGCACCGCCGCCTTTTTTCGGTCGTGCGACCACACAGTCGGCTAAGGTCTTTGACGGTCAGCGCGATTCTGGACTACGACCCGACTTGGCGGACGGCGACAGCACCTGTTCTCAGATGGAGTAAGGAAATATGGATTCGTCAAACCTCGGCCTGCAGATGGGCCCTGCCCATGCCGGTTCTGAGGCGCGCGTGGCCCGCGATGTTTTCCCGTCCCTCCTGCAGTTGGAGGAGCGTCGCGGGTCCCATCTCTGCCATGCGGATGTCCCTCGTTCGCCTCGGCTGGATGATGGACGACTTTATGGCCCTCGCCGACGACCTCGGGAGGTCGGTCCCCCTCGGGCTTTTCTCTCCTTCGTTGGTTGGGCCCCTGGTTCGAGAGGGGCACCTCCGCATGCTGGAGATGCCGCGGAGGCCAGGGGAATTAAGTCCCGTCTCTGTTTCGACGTGGTCAGAGATGCCCTGTCGGTCCGCAGTCAGAAATTCACGCCGCTTCAAAAGGCCCGTATTCGGGCCTTCTCCACGGAAGCTATCATGACGGCGGCCCGAGCGGAATCCCTGGGTTACTCGATCGAGCCTGATTGTGTCCATTGTGGAGCCCGAGACACCATCTTCCACTGTCTCTGGGAGTGTCCCTTTGGGCCTGTTAGTAAGGACCGCCAGAATCTAGTCGAGCCAGAGGTCATCGAAGCTGCGCTCTCAGCTAAGGCCTCTGGTAACCTGGACGAGCATTTTGTGTTCATTTCTGGAGCCTTTTCGGCACCCCGCCGATTCGTATCCCAGGGTCCTCACTGAGCACGACGATGGCCCGACTCTGATTCGGCACCAGCGCCCTGGGTGTGGTCCCGATGGGGCGCCAGTTCATAACAGGCTTTGGGGAGACTTGTTTGTTGACGGCTCGTGTACTAGGCACACGGTCCGTGAGTTGTTTAGGGCTGCTAGCTCTGTCTGTATGATAGACAAGGTTGGCGACCTCATCGCCGAACTGCGTGCTCCCGCTTGGAGCCCGTACCCACAGAGCCCTCAAAGTGCTGAGTTTAGTGCTTTACCTGGGCGAACGCAGTGGCCTACAATGTTTATGTATGTCAGGTTTTTTTCGGATTGTAGCAATGTGGTAAACACTGCCAGTAGGGACATTTCGGTTCAACTTCCCCCGAAGAGAATGCATGCTGGTGCTTAATTGCAGTGCCATGCTCAGTGCTCGGGCCTTGCGCCTTGCGTTAAGGTTGCGGCCCTCCTCGACAGAGGCCCCTGGCATCTCTGCCTCTGCGCGCTGGCGTCGATGTGGCAATCACCACGCTGACGTTGGCGCTAAGATGGCTGTTTTGCTTCACCCTAGGGATGAGGGCCTGCTTCAGGAGGCTGACATATTGGTTGCTCGTTTTAAGGCTACGCTCCGTCTGGCTGCTAATCTTCTGGTGCACTGCCCCCCCCTCGACCTTTCGGATGTGGAAAGAGTGCCTCACCTCCCGTCGTCCCGTGTTCCGAAGGACGGGAATGTGTGGCAAGTGTGGGGAGGAGTCTGGAGATGCGCTCATTGTTTACGTGGGTGCCGGTCCGTTCTGAAGCCATCTCCAGGCTCCTGTCCCAGGGTTTCCCTGGTCCATGCCGCTCATCAGGATGCGCTAGGACATCGTGCCGTTGCTTTCCCATGTTCGGATGGCTCGGTGCTATTTATCTGCCTTAAATGCAAGTGCTACTCGCGCGGTGGACAGGTTAGAGGACTTCCCCTGAAGTGTCTTAAGCCTTCCCGTGCTGGCAAGTATAGGTGGGACTACGTGTGCAAAGGCTTCCACCCCCATTACAAGCAGCGCAAGGCAGGTGTGCGTGTAGACACGGAGGATCTCATCCCGTGCTTCAACGCTTCGGGCATGCTGGCCGTCGACGACGCTCTTGGCTCGTCAGCGGCTGCGCCTGTCGTTCCGTCGGCCCCGAGCGAGTCGTGCCCCAGACCTTCGCCCGAGTCGGGGGATGGAGCGGGGTGCCGTGCGCTCAGGGACGACCTTTTGTGTTGCGGCCAAAGATTTTTGTGTTTTGCCGAGCAGTGGAGGTACCAGCTCTGCGTCTGGTGCTGGAGGCACGGCCAGGCGGAGCAGCGCGCGCACCAAACCATTTCCCTTGTCGGGGGATGGAGCAGGGTGCCTTTTGCCCGCCGACCCTTCTGATGCTGCAGAAGAAGAAGCCGCTCGGTTCCTTTTCTTTCCCGAGGCTGAAAGAGCGGGCTCTCGCGCCAGCGTGTCTCCAAGAGACACGCTGTGCAGGGTCCGCGGCTCCTGTGCCGCTGAGGAGGACGAGGCGCCGTTGCGGCCTGGTCCTGCTATTTCAAATGGACCGAGCGATTCGGACTGAGCTCGGTCTGACCTCGCCTGCATTCCCTTTGCTGCAGGCGAGAGTGCGGGATTCCCCGCTCAGGAGGCGCGGGCGTGGAGCCCCCTCTCCAAAAAATTATCCTCCTCCTCCCAGTCCCTCCCAGTCCTTCCTCCTACTACTACTCCTCCTCCTCCTTCTCCTCCTCCTCCTAGTCCCTCCTCCTCCCCCTCCTCCTCTTTCTCCTCCTCCTCCTCCCCCTCCTCCTCGTCCTCCTCCTCCTCCTCCTCCTCCTCCCCTCCTCCTCGTCCCATTCCTCCTCCTCCTTCTCCTCCTCCTCCTCATCATCATTACCACCCTCATCCTCATCTCCTCCTCCTCCTTCTCCTCCTCCTTCTTCCTCCCCCTCCTCCTCCTCCTCCTCCTCCTCCTCCTCCTCCTCCTCCTCCTCCTCCTCCCTCCTCCTCCTCCTCCTCCTCCTTTTGTCTCTCCAGGTCCCTCCTTCTCCTCCTCCTCCTCCTCCTCCTCCTCCTCCTCCTCCTTCTCCCCCTCGCCCCCCCTTCTGCCCCACGCTGTCGCTGCTGGCGGTCTCCGGGCAGCGAGGAGGGTTTCTGCCCCGACCCCCGCCGTTCCTTCCTTCCCCCTCCTCCTCCCCTCCCCCTCGCTGGGAAAAGGAGCAAGTACCTTCCCAGACGTGCGACGTCCTGACATTTTCAACACGGGGCCCCTGGAAGTCCCGATCCTGGCCTCAGGACCAGTTTTTCATCCTGGCCCGGCGAGGTCTCCCGGGCCGCGGGCCGAAACGGCCAAAATCCCCCGTCCTGAATTTGTTTTACGACGCAGTCATGTCTGGGTCCAGCGGTGGCGACGAGGGCTTCATAGGAGGCCCCAGAAAGGGAAAACGAGGGAAGAGTAGCTGTATGGGTACGTGTTCCTCCTCTCAGTTTTCGTTATTATGAGCATCTCTTGACCTGTCGCCATCTCCACTAAGAAAAGCATGGTCCCCGCTGCTCGAAGGAGTTGCCAAACACTTCCGTCCTGTTTTTCTTGCGACGCGATCACGTCCGGGCCAGCACAGCCGATCGGATTCCCCGGGTTGGATTCTTGGGGCGGATTTCTGGGTCGGGATTCATCGGTCGGATTCTTGGGATTCGTGGGTCGGGGTTCTCGGGTCGAACCCCCTAGCATAACCGATCGGATTCCTTGGGTCGGCTTCTTGGGCTGGCGCTGCCTGCGTGCCCCGGCGGCGCCTCCGTATGCGCCGCCCCGGTTCCGTTTCAAAATATGGTTCTTGTTTTAGCGCCGCGCGCGACAATGCTACCAGACAAAACCCAGCAACCAAGCCGACTGAACCTAGTGTCCTGGCAGTTTTCGTTGTGATCAGACCACATCACACCAGAGGATATATTAACCAGGCAGTTTTCGTTGAGATCAGACCACATCACACCAGAGGATGTACCTATACGACCACCCTTCGGGTGATAAGGAGGTGAGGGAGGGGGGGAAGGGACCAACGTCGCACTCGATCGATCTTACTATCGAACTCACTACCGATCTCACAATCGATCTCAAGCGATCGATCTCACAATCGATCTGACTATCGATCTCACAATCGATCTCACAATCGATCTCACATTCGGTCTCGCTATTGATCTCACAATCGATCTCACAATCGATCTCACAATCGATCTCACATTCGATCTGACTATCGATCTAACTATCGAACTCACGTTGGATCTCATTATCGATCGTACATTCGGTCTCACTACCGATCTCACTATCGATATCACAACCGATACCACAATCGATCTCACATTCGGTCTCACCATCGATCTCACTATCGAACTCACTATCGATCTCATTATCAATCTCAATCGATCGATCTCACAATCGATCTGACGATCGATCTCACAATCGATCTCACAATAGCTCCCACTATCGATCTCACATTCGGTCTCACTGTCGATCTCACTATCGATATCACAATCGATCTCACAATCGATCTCCCATTCGGTCTCACAATCGATCTCACTACCAATACCACTATCGATCTCACAATCGATCTCACAATCGATCTGACATTCGGTCTCACGCTCGATCTCACAATCGATATCACTATCGATCTCACTATCGATCTCACATTCGACCTCACTATCGATCTCACTATCGATCATCAAAATAAAACACCAACATCATCATCACCATCATCATCAACAACATCAACATCAACATCATCATCATCATCATCATCATCATCATCATCATCATCATCATCATCATCATCATCATCATCATCATCATCATCATCATCATCATCATCATCATCATCGGGTCACCGACGGGACACCGGCGGGACACCGGCGGGACACCGCGGGGCCCCGGCCGTCCGGAAGGGAGACATTTGATCCGGCCGCGCCTCAGCCACACGGGACACCAGCGGGACTCCGGCGGGACACCGCGGGACCCCAGCCGCCCGGAAGGGAGACATTTGGTCCGGCCGCGCCTCAGCCACAGGAGACTTTCTCTCGCCCGCCCACGCAGCTTCGCCTCGCCCGCACGGCACGCACGAACACGAAACCGAAATCGATTTCCCGGTAGGGGGGCTCTCCGTTCCACTTCGATCTCACCCCCTCACCTCCGATTAACCAAGCATGGCCGCGAGGATTGCTTCAGCAAAAAAAACTTAGCGCCGCGCGCACTCGTCTTGAAAGTTGGAGGAGCTTTAAGGATTAGTATGGTCGATGTCCCAGGAAGGTCGTTCTGGCACGAGTTAGGATTGCCAGGACGCAGCAGTCACGCCGATTCGCGGTGCTGAAGTCCCAGGACTGGTTGTCTGGCACGACTTAGCATCGCCTGGACGCAGCAGTCATGTCGATCCGCGGCGTTGAAGCTCCAGGCATTGTGTTTGTTGGCACGATCGAAGATTCTCAGACGGCTGTCTTCTGGTCGGCCACTTCCCGCAATGAACATACATTCTTGTGGGGGCTCCTGGTGATGGACCTTGGAAAGTAGGTGTATTGCAAAGTCGTTGACGCGTCTTGGATGTACACTGTTCCTCCTCCTCCTCCTCCTCCTGCTCCCCCTCCCCCCGTTTCACTCCTCCCTGCCCAGCTCCGCCCTGCCTCCCTTTCATCCTCAATTCGCCCACTCTCCCTCTGTCCCCGCCATCTGGAACCCGGGAGGAGGGGGGAGCCAGAAATGGAGGACAGAGGAGGGAGGAATAAGGGAGGGGGAGGGGGAGGAAGAAGGAGGGAGGGAGAGTTGGAGGAGAGATGGAGGAGGGGGGGAGGGAGATATGGAGGAAGGAGAATGGAGTGAGGACGAAGAAGAAGGGGATCACATACCACAGCAACAAGAGAAAAGCATATTGATAAAGAGGTAAAGACAACACATAAACACAGAAAGAGAGAAAGAGAGAAAGAGAGAGAGAGAGAGATAGAGAGAGAGAGGTAAAGAGAACAATCCATAACTATAGGGATATCGGGAAGTACATACAGAGAGAGATATAAAGACAACCAACACAACAAAACAACAAGAGGGAGAGAGAGGGGGGGGGAAAGAGAGATAGAGAGAGAGAGAGACAAAAAAAAGATCGAGAGAAAGAGAGAAGGAGAGAGAGAGAGAGAGACGCAGAGAGAGAGAGAGAAAAAGAGAGAGAGAGAGAGAGTGAGACAGAGAGAGAGAGACAGATATATCAACAAGCAATAGAGTTGTATATACACATACGGAAAGAGAGAAAGACAAAAGAGAAATAGAGGGAGAGAGAAAATAAAACAATAGAGAGAGAGAGATGGAGACGGAGAGAGCGAGAGAGAAATATAGAGAGAGAGGCAACAACATAATTCAAAGAGAGAGAGAGAGAGAATAATAGAGAGAGAGCGAGGAAGAGGGTGATAGAGAGAGAGAGAGAGAGAGAGACGGCCTGGATGCGCGCGAGGGCCCCGGCGGCCCGCGGCAAGCGGCGGGCGGGCCCACGCGCTAGTCGTGCATCGCGACGGCCACGCTGCGCAGGGCGGCGGCGAACTCGCGGCTGGCTCCGGCGGAGTGGACGGCCTCGGCCGGCATCCTCTGAGATCCTGGCGCCTCAATTTTCCAGAGCCAGGCGTGGCAGTGGCGAGAACCAGCGTGTTGATTCCGTTTGTGCGGAATTGTTGTCTTGCTTATTCCGTGCTTTGCTCTGTCCGGTTCATCCCACAGCCCCCTGGAGGGGATGCGGATTACGATTCACGGTTAGAAAAATGTTCGTCTGCGTCTGTCTGTCTAGGGGGTGCAGGATTTGTCCGCCCTGGCCGGCGCGTGCTGCAGGCAACGTAGTTGAATCAATCGGCGTCGCGATGGTAAAAGCAAAAAAAAGTCAGAGCCAGGCGTTTTCGCCTTTTTGGTTCGAGCCCTGGGACCCGATCCGGCGCGAGACACGACGCAGAAAGATGGGGTCCAGGGCTCCGGTCGTGGTTCTGTACGGTGTTGCAATTTGTTTCGCCACGTCGGATCTCAGGGCCAGCATCTCGCGCACGGCGACCGCCCTGGCGGCGAGCTCAACCGCGCAACGGCTGACATGAGCGGCCGCGACAGAGATGATAAGCCCCGCGTCGACCCCAGGCTGGCCGCGCAGGTGGCAGGCCACTCGTTCGACGCGGAGCTCGTCGAGCTCGCCCTGGGCGGCCAGGAGCGCAGACCCCCAACGTCGTGATTTTTTCATATCGTCGACCCCCAGAGGTCTGGACCCCTTCCCCAGGACCGCTTTTTCATCCTGAGTCACTTTTGGACGCTCCCGAGGCCCGGCGAGGGCCCCCCGAGGCCGAAAACATTGAAAAGCATCCCGTCGTGATTTTGTTCAGGACGCGAGGGGGTCTGGGA
This sequence comes from Prorocentrum cordatum, assembly GCA_963575745.1. Taxonomy (NCBI): domain Eukaryota; class Dinophyceae; order Prorocentrales; family Prorocentraceae; genus Prorocentrum; species Prorocentrum cordatum. Next base: position 30,437 of record CAUYUJ010002311.1, read on the forward strand.
ATGCATTCCCGCGCGCGTCGCTTCTCGCGCGCCCGCGGCGGGCGGCAGCCCGCTGGCCGACGTCGACGCGGGCGGGCCATGCGCCCGTGGCAACGAGGCAGACCCAGACATGATCGCGTCGTAAAAAATCAGGGCGGCGGGTTTTTGGCCGTTTTCGGCCCCTGGCGGCCCTAGCCGGGCCTCGGGACCGTCAAAAAACGATTCAGGATGAAAAACCGGTCCCGGGGAAGGGGTCCAGACCTCGGGGGGTCGACGTTGTGAACCCCGACATGCGACGTCCTGATTTTTTCAATGCGGCGTCCTTGGACGGCCCGCGGGATCGGCCTCGGAAATGGGTCGCGCGACTCGGCGGCCTGGAGACCCAGACCCCCTCGCGTTGTAAAAAAACGACGGGATGTGTTTCGCTGTTCTCAGCCTCCGGGAGCCCTTACAAGGCCTCAGGACCGTCCAACAACGAAACAACGACTCAGGACGAAAAACCTTTCCCGGGGAAGTGGTCCAGACCTCTGGGAGTCGATGTTGTGAAAAAATCACGACGTCGGGGATCTGGGGATCCGGAATAGCAATCTTCTTCGACCAGGCCGCAGCGGCGGACGCCGGGCGGGGGCGCGCGCCCAAGAGCTTCTGGAACCAGCGAGGTCGGGGCCAGCCGGCGGCGATCGAAGCGTGTCGAATCGGCGGCGCAGCGAGGACAGGACAGCTGACGTTTGGGCGGGCCCGCGCGTGGCGGCGCAGCTGCGCGCGGTCGCCCCCGCAGACCGCGCCTGCCGGTCGCCGAGCTCGGCCTGGCCCGTGGCGCGTGGCAAGCCGCGCAGCGACGCGCGCGCGCAGAGACCGTGGACCTCGCCGCAGGTGCAGCCGAGGTCGCGCCGCCCGGGACTCGCGGGGCGAAGGCATCCCGCCGCTGGGAGGCACAGCGCACGCGCGTCGAGGCGGGCTGGGGCGCGCCAAGCCAAGCTGCTGCAGCTCTGCGCCCCGGGTGTCCTGGAGGATGCCGCACGTCGGCCAGGTCAGGCGAAGCTCCAAGCTGAGCCGCCGGATGGTTTGGAGGAGGCGACCGACGGGCCCGCCCTCGTCCTGGGCCTGCACTGCGTCGCGGAGGTGCGCTGCCACGCGGGCAAGGCCAGCGTCTCCGCGGCTTCGCAGCGCGCGGCGACGAGGATCTCGCGCCAGGTCGCGGCCTGGAGCCCGAGGGCGGGGGATGACCGAGAAAGACATCTGGGCCCTGCCTCACGCGCGAGGGGCGGCAAAGGGGGCTCCATTGTCGCGGGCCGTCTTGCGCCAGGCGCGGGGGGGGGCCGCTCGCCCGTGCGGCGGCGCGAGCGAGCGTGCCGCCTCGGCCTTGTCCTCCGCGCCCGCTGGAGGGCGGGCGAGACGGCCCATGGGGCGGTGGACCGGGGCGTCGGCAGCGGCAGCCAAGTGGAGCCCCGCGCGCGCGGGGCCGCTGGAAACGTTGATGCAGCTGCCCGCGAGCTCGAGCTGCGGCTGGACCCGGAGCGGGGTTCCGCGGGTCGCGGGGCCGGCCGCCGGAGCGCGGAGCGATCGCGGCCCTGCGCCCGCCCGGCCACCTCGCCACGGCGGATCTGCTTACCGGACGGCCCGTCAAAGCGCGCGGTCTGATCGCGAGACCTGCGGGATTCTGCGGCCGTTGGGACTGCCGTCGGCCACGCGGGGCTTCCCAGGCGTAGCGTCCAAGCCGAGAGCACCGACGGAGACCGCCGGTCGGTGGGGAGCTCACCCCGCCCCTGCCGGAGGCATGGGGGCGCGGAGCCGCGACTCGGGGATCGCGGCCGCGGCCTGCATACGGCGCGCAGGACACGGGCGAAGAGGTGGAGGAGGGCGTTGCGGAGGTCGCCGTGCCGGCCCGCCGGCCTGCCGCGGACGAAGCGGGCGAGGGGCTCGTCGGCCAGGGCGGAGGGGTCCGCCCGAGCCCGGGCAGGGAGCGCCTGAGCGCGCTTGGTGCGGAGCGCTCGCCAGGTGGGAATCTCGCTTCGTCCGTGGCGCGGTGGCCTGTGCCGCGGTGCCTGCGCACCCAGGATTGGTTCCCAGGTGTCAGTGATGAGACACGACATGGCGCTGGTCTCGGCGATCATGGACTTTGGCTGGTCGACCGCCCTTCGGATGCGTGGGGTCGGGTCGTCGCCATCGGTGGAACCGCCCGCGTCGGAGCGTCGGACTCCGTGTCCAAGCTGGGGACGTCGGTGGAGTCGTCTCCGGGATCGCATTCTGTGCCCGCGCACTCTTCCCCCGTGTAGATGGGAGCGTGACCAAGGTCGTCGCGTGGGGATTGGGGGTAGCTGGCGGCGGCAGCTTCAGTCTGCTTGATCTGATCGACCTAGGCCTGGCCCCTGTCGTTGGCCCGCATGAGGCAGTTCCAGCCATTGGCGCAGATGATCTTGGCTTCTCGCGTCCGACTGTGTTGTACGCGTTCCACGGCGGCGCCCAATTTCGGCAACAAAATCGGTCGTGGGGAGCTGGGCCAAGTCCCAGTTTGGGGGGCCGTTCGGTGAAGCAGGTGGGGCGGTGACGCGTGGCCGACGGAGTGGCGGTCGCCCAGGTGAAGCGGGCATTGTCCAGCATCTCAGTGACCGGGTCACGCCCTTGGTTGCGCGCCCGGTGGACGCAGCACAGTTGGGCGTTCAGGGCGCGGAGTTGTCGCCAGAGTTTCTCGAAGCTTTGGGCGACGCGGCTGGCTTCTCCGCGGCGCGAACGCATGGCGGGGGCGGCGTTGCCTTCCTTGAAGCGCGGGGGCCGCTCGTGCACAGTGCACAGTGGAAGCTGGAGGGTGCGGTTCGCTCGGCGGGGGAGGCTCCGCCGAGCGGGCGAGCTCGTGGTGCTCGTGGTGCTCGTGGTGGGCGGCCTCGCTAGCGGACGTGAACATTGAGTTCACGTCGCCTTGCGTTTCGGCGGCCTCGAACTTGGCCGCCACGCGGCCCCCGAGGGCCAGGCGCCCCTCGAGGAGGACCGCGGGGGCAATTGGCGCGTAGGCCACCGCTTGTTTGAGGCGGCTGGCTGGCTTGATGGCCAGACTGAAGTCGAGAGGCAGACGGGAGGAGAGAGAGAATCAGACGGGGATAGGACGATGATGCAATCGTTCCAGAGCGTTCTGGAACGCTCTCAGAGCGTTCCGGAACGATCTGAGAAGGCCGCAGCGCCCGATACATCCGCCAGAGTTGCCGGATCTCAGAGATGCTCGATTTGTCCTCACCCAATTCTATCCTCGTCCCGGCTTCGTCTTACGAGAGGCAGGCAGGCAGGAGGAGAGAGAGGGGGAGATTGAGAAACGAGGATCGGTCTTGATGACGAGGAGGAGGATGAGGAGGAGGAGGAGGAGGAGGAGGAGGAGGAGGAGGAGGAAGAAGACGAGCAGGAGCGGGAGCAGCAACAGCATTGGCTCCACAGGTCTGCGTCGCCGTGCTGCTGCTGCTATATGGCCTGAAGGTCGCCCTGCTGCAACTGGTCGTGCCGATGGACTCGCAGGCGCCATTAGACCTCCTTGGTATCGGACGCTTCTCGTCAGGCCGGTTCGGACAATGTTCAAGCCCCGCCTTTTCTATGTCCCATCCTCCCCCGCCATCCTCCCGCCTCTCTCTTCCCCTCACTCCTCTCCATCCCCCCTCTCCGCTCCTCCTTCTCTTCCTCCTCCTCTTCCTCCTCCTCCTCCTCCTTCTCCTCGTCCTTCTCCTCATCTTCCTCCCCCTCCCCCTCCTCCTCCTTCTCCCCTGTTCCTCCTCCTTATGAATAAGTTATCCATGTCGCGCCCCGAGGCCTGTCAGAAGGGCGGGCCTCCTCCTCCTCCTCCTCCCTCCTCCTCCCTCCTTCTCCCCCTCTTCGTGTTCACCTCCTCCTCCTCCTCCTCCTCCTCCTCCTCCTCCTTTCTCCTCCTCCTCCTCCTCCTCCTCCTCCTTCTCCTCTTCCTCCTCCTCCTCCTCCTCCACATTCTCCCCCTGCCTCCTCCTCCTCCTCCTCCTCCTCCTCCTCCTCCGCCTCCTCCTCCGCCCCGTCCCCCTTCCGCCTCCTCCCCCTCTTCCTCCTCCTCCTCATCTTCTCGCTGCTCGGCGCCAGCCGAGGCCCCCGCGCGGACCGTGTCGACGCGGACGACCCGCTGGCAGGCCGCCAGATGCCGCGCGTGGCCGCCGCCGCCGCCGCCGCCGCGTGGTCGGCCAGGATCGGCTGCTCTCGGCATGCCGCGTCGCCAGGCCCAGATCTTGCGTTGCATCTTCGGGGGCCTCGCCTCGTCCTCCTCTTCCTCCTCCTCCTCCTCCTCCTCCTCCTCCTCCTCCTCCTCCCCCTCCTCCGCCTTCTCCTCCTCCTCCCCCTTTCCCTTTTCCCTTTTCGCAATTGGTTGCGCGCAGTCTCGCGCGGGCGCACCAGGCCCCGCTGGGCCAGGACGGGGGCGCCGGCCGCCTCGAGGGCCTACGGGCCCCCCGTTCCTGCACCCTTGTCACCCGTGTCCGCACGGCCCCAACCAGGGCAGGGGGCGGGCGGAGAAAGGCCAGGCCGACGGCGACGACGACAGCGAAGGCGACGAGGGGGGCAGGGAGAGAGACGGAGAGGGAGGCGACGGCGGCGGCGACGACGCCGAAAGCGACGACGCCCACGACGTCGACGACGGCACCGACACCGACGGCGGACGGGACGACACCCACCACCAGCACAAGGCAGACGAGGGCGACGGCGACGACGGCAACCCCACCGGCAGGGCAAAAGCAGCCACCCCGACCCCCCCCCAGGGGCGGCGGAGAAGCGAAAGTTGGCATCGAGACAAACATCTGCATTCCCTCATTACGCATTTCCTTGCAGGCCTGCCACAGGGGGCAGGGGGCGGGCAAGTGGAGAGACGACGACGCCGACGGCGATGACCACGGCGACAACGACAAGGGCGACAACGGCGACGACGATGACGACAACGACGACGAAAACAAAAGCAACGGCCACAACGACAACGACGACTGAAGCAGCCGGCCGCAAGCACCTGGCAACGAGGCACCGAACCAGCAGCAGGGGCACGGCAAGGAGCACCAGCAGCAAACCCGCAGCCCCCACCCCCCCAAGGGGCGGCGGAACCAGAAAATCTGGAATAAGAGAAAGGGAGCGAGGGAGAGAGAGAGAGAGAGAGAAAGAGAGAGGAAGAGAGAGAGATAGAGAGAGAGAGAGAGAGGCAAAGAGACAGAGAGAGGGGGGGAAGGTGAATCCAAACCGTGAGTGGAAATTCGCCTAACCGTGAGTGGAAATTCGCTTAACCGTGAGTGATTGAGTACACGCTGTGAGTGCACACTGTGAGTACACGCTGTGTTGAGTGTACGCTGTGAGTGTACGCTGTGAGTGCGCGCTGTGAGTGTACGCTGTGAGTGTACGCTGTGAGCCCACGCTGTGAGCCCACGCTGTGAGCCCACGCTGTGAGTGCTCGCTGTGTTGAGCCCACGCTGTGAGTGCACGCTGTGTTGAGTGTACGCTGTGAGCTCACGCTGTGAGCCCACGCTGTGAGCGCACGCTGTGTTGAGCCCACGCTGTGAGTGCACGCTGTGTTTAGCCCACGCTGTGAGTGCACGCTGTGTTGAACCCACGCTGTGAGTGCACGCTGTGTTGAGCCCACGCTGTGAGCCCACGCTGTGAGCCCACGCTGGGAGTGCACGCTGTGAGCCCACGCTGCGAGCCCACGCTGCGAGCCCACGCTGCGAGCCCACGCTGTGAGCCCACGCTGTGAGCCCACGCTGCGAGCCCACGCTGTGAGCCCACGCAACACACCACACGCAACACACCACACGTAACACACCACACGCAACACATCACACGCAACACACCACACGCAACACACCACACGCAACACACCACACGCAACACACCACGCGCAACACACCACACGAACAGGCCACGCGCAACAACACACCACGCGCAACACACCACACGCCACACACACACGACACGCAACACACCACACTCAACACACCACACGCAACACACCACACGCCACACACCACACGCAGCACACACACACACACACACCACACGCAACACGCCACACGCAACACACCACACACCACACACATACACACGTCACGCAACACACCACACGCAACACACCACTTGCCACACACCACACGCAACACACCACACGCACACACGACACGCAACATTCCGCACGCAACACTCCACACACAACACACCACACGCAACACACCACACGCAACACACCACCCGCAATACACCACACGCAACACACCACCCGCAATACACCACACGCAACACACGACACACAACACACCATACGCCACACACCACACACCACACCACACACCGCACACCTCCCACACCACACACACACACACAACCCACCACCACCCACCACAGACCACCCACCACGCACCACACAGCACCCACGACGCATCACACACCACACACCACACACCATACACCACACACCGCCTACCGCACACCGCACGCCGCACGCCGCACACCTCACAATACCCACCACGCACACACGCACACACACACACCACCACCACCACCACCACCACCACCACCCCACCACCACAGCCTCTACTACCGCCAACGATACCGCCACCACCAACGCCACCACCACCACCACAATCACCGCCACCACCACTCCCACCACCACCACCACCACCACCACACAAACGCACGCACACACACACACACACACCACAGAGGACATCACTCTCGGACCGCGCAGAGAAATCCAGCGCGTAAGCAATTCGAGATACCGTCGGGCCCACAGTGTGCACTCACAGCGTGCGCTCACGGTCTTTCTCACCGGGTGGCGCGCAGCGTGCGCTCACAGCGTGCACTCACAGCGTGCACTCACAGCGTGCACTCACAGCGTGATTGGCCCACGCTGCTGTGCGTGCCCGCCGCGGCGAGCCCACGCTGTGAGCCCACGCTGCGAGCCCACGCTCTGAGTCCACGCTGTGAGCCCACGCTGTGAGTCCACGCTGCGAGCCCACGCTGCGAGCCCACGCTGTAAGCCCACGCTGTGAGCCCACGCTGTGAGTGCACGCTGTGAGCGCACGCTGCGAGCGCATGCTGTGCGAGCGCGCTCATCAGCTCAGCGAGCCCTCGGCGCCGCGGGCACTCACAGCGTGCACTCGCAGCGTGCACTCACAGCGTGCGCTCACCGCAGCGTGCACTCACAGCGTGCACTCACAGCATGCACTCACCACAGCGTGCACTCACAGCGTGCGCTCACAGCGTGTACTCACCACTGCGTGAGCTCACAGCGTGCACTCACAGCGTGCACTCAATCACTCACGGTTAAGAGCAAAGCTACTCACGGTTAGGATCTACTCTCCATGAGGGGAAGTGGGGGTGGGGGAGGAGGAAGAGGAGGAGGAGGGAAGGGAAGAAACAATGGGAGGAAAGAGATGAATGTCATATTCTCACATCATCTCGGCCACGCGCCGACAGCTATCAGCCACGCCGAGATCTCCGCCTCGGCCATTCCGCCAATCCCGACCACGGGGCAGAAATGGGAGGTAGAGAGAGGGCGAAGTGGGGGAGAAGGGGGAAGGGGGGAGTGGGGGAGGGGAAGGGAAGGGGGAGAGGGAGGAAGCAAGGGGAGGAGAAAGGGCAACAGAACGTGCGATACCGATGGCATCTCGGCCGCGCGCCGACACCCGTCGGCCGCGCCGAGATCCCCGCCTCGGCCAGTCCGCTAGCCCCACAACGGGGCAGTAAGGAAAGGCAGAGAGAGAGAGAGATGGGGAGGGAAAGAGACAGAGAAAGCGAGAGAGAGAGAGAGAGAAGCAGGGGCCAGGAGGGGGAGCATGGGGGGGCAAGGGGGGGAGCGGAGAGACACAAGCAGGTGGATATTGCCATCCAGATAGCTCTCTGGTCACCCACTCCCGGTACCTGCGCCGCCAGCTGAACAATATCGTCACGAACCAGGATTGCCACGGTGTCTGGCAAAGCCGAACATTCGCCAATGTACCCATGCCTAACCGTGTCAGGACATATCGCGCCAGGGGACAGACATGGTTCCGAGAGGACTGCAATCAACACACCGGACTCGTAAAGAGCGCCCGTAACGGCTTGGATGCGGTTATGGCACGACCCCACACCGCTTTCCATCCCGAAGGCCCCCTTTCACGTTATAACACGACAACTTGACCTTTTGCACGCTTGCACCAGGAAGCCAGTCGACATCTGTTGAACGTAATCCGCCCTCCCACGGGCCGTAGCAGCTGTTGAACGGCAGGCCCTTCGCTCTGGCCTCCAGACGGAGCGAGAGCTGTTTAAGTACAATGCCGAGCTGAACGTCACATTCGCGGTGGGCATGCAACTCCTGCGGGACATCCGTGATACCGAAGTCTGGTTTCGCGTCTAAGAGGGCTCGGATGTCTCTGCGGGCACACGGCGCTGCCCAATGCGGCCCCGCTCTGGCACAAGGGAGGGCGCGGCCGACCCGGCCGAACAGCTCCTTGCTTGCGGAGCCCACCGCTGCCAGTGAGACCCACTCTTGCAGCATGCCGGCGGACAAGTCGCCCGCTCTGGCCAGCGGCTGTGCCGCTGCTAGGTGTCGATTACGCGTAAGAGTGACCTTTCGCCGGAGTGACCTTTGGTGCGGGCTCATCGGGCTCCCCCCGATCGCCGAGCGCGATGCGATAACTATAAGCGGCCCGCGCCCTTGGGTTTGGCTCCCTCGCGCCCCCAAAAGCTGCGCACCAAAGGTCACTCTTACCCAGGGTCACTCTTACGCCTAGCCGATAGGGGGCCCCAGTGCCCACTCCCTCTGGGCTGTCACCACCCCCGCCTGCTGGTAGCCCCAATGGGGGGCCCCAATGCCCAGTCCCAGAGGAATCAGCAAACGAGCGGGGGGGCGCAGTCCCATCGCCACGCCCTGCCAGGGTTGGCACGCGGGGGGCTCCAGTGCCCGCGCCCGCGCGCCTGTCAGCGTCCAGCGTCTGCCGCTCTGGGGGCCGCCGCCCCTCATGGCTGCGCCGGGGGGCCGCGCCGCGCCGCGGGGTGCGCGACCGACGTCGGGGCCCCATCGGTCACGCCCGCCAGATGCTCTTGCGGCGGGGGGAGGCCCGTTGGGGGGGGGCAAGACACGCCAACTTGAGCCAAAATGGCTCCTCCTCCTCCTCCTCCTCCTCCTCCTCCTCCTCCTCCTCCTACTCCTCCTCCTCCTCCTCTCCTCCTCCTCCTCCTCCTCATCCTCCCCCTCCTCATTCTCCTTCTGCTCCTCCTCCTCCTCCTCCTCCTCCTCCTCCTCCTCCTCCTCCTCCTCCTCCTCCTCCTCCTGGTCCTCCCTGTCTCTGAAAGTGTTTTTTTTTCTTGTGCCCGACGCGGACTCGACGCGGATGTGGCGTGGATTTGACGCAGATTCGACACGGCTTCGGCACAGAGCCGACGAGTCCGACATGGATTCGACACGGGTTCGACGTGGATAGGACCTTGACGGGACAGACAAGGTCTTCTGAGGATGCAACATAAAAGATCCTTGGCGGTTAGAGCCGTCTGGAGATCCGGCGCGGCCGTTAAAATGGCTCAGGATGAAAAACCGGTCCCGGGGAAAGGGTCGGGACTCGAGGGACCCCGTAATCA